>RQTK01000233.1:440457-548659 GCA_003991915.1 Elysia chlorotica | reverse complement strand
TTAAATATACATATATATATCTTATGCAGTCATGGTTTTTTTAATATATGATGTTTGTATTATTGCCACTGATAATAAATGCAAGATTTATAACTGAAACTGGTTTTTTATCTGAATCTTTTCCTCGGTTGCTGCTCTTGGAAAATGTGGGCTACCACTGAGATAATAGTTATGTACGCTCATGTCTACCACATTCTTTTTTACGAGAATCCTCCGATGAAAACCGTCCAATGGTTTCACTTGTACTTTGTACTATTTAGGAATCTCCGAAATTCCTAGATATGTGGGATGGACAAAGCTGAAATCTAACTTTGAACTGTGCTAAAACTTTGAAGTATGTCTCTTCAAAATCAATTACTTTAGGAATAAAAAACTGTTTTTACGAAAGGATGCACTATTTCATGCTGTGAAAAAAGCGTATAGGATAGTTTTGTGTGCTTTTGGCTGTGCTTTTTTGTTTTAGCTTAATTGGTATTTGTCATCGTTTGTTTGTACATTTTAACAAACCATAATAAATCGATCCAAATGCTATCACACTATAAAACAAGCATTTTAACAATAAGACTTTCTTAATGGATAAATATGCACTCGTGATTCAGCAAGAACAAAGATCCCGTATGTACAGACATTTTTCATGAGTGATGAATGACTGGGGTTCTATAGAGAACAAAATGGTATATATTTTACTTCTATTTTTCTGTATAATGCACACACATCGGCTTTCTCTCCTTCATTTCTATGTAAGAGTTGTACTTAAAGAGTTAGTCACGTGTTCACTCGTCCATTACAAACAACAGTGAACTTCAATTTTTTTTTTCTGAGCGGGGCAACGAATGTGATGAAAGGTATTAGAACTCCCTGAGTGTAATCATTTCAGTTCGAGATTTATCGTTAATTTTCTTATATACACGTTATTACAGCACAGCAAAAAAAAAAGAGTGAAATGAATGTTTCGAACTATGATTGTTTTCATAGGAACTATCATGGCCATTTGTAAACCATAATTTCTGTTTTAGGCAGCTTAGTTGGGCCCTAACTTTATTGCCTTATTTGTCTTTTTTTCTCCCCTCAAAAGTAACTAACATAATCATAACTTGTCTTACTTTTCATTAAAGTATACGGGCTAAAGGAGGGGTGGACATTTATTCAAAAACAATGAAATACAATGTTGATATAAAAGTAATTAGTAATTTATTCTCTATGTTTTAACTTTCTGCAGTTTTCACCGACATAAATTTTACCATAAAAAGTATGTATAAAAATTATACCTCACAGATCAAAACATAATTAAACATATCTTTGATTTGCAAAGTTTTATATGAAATACACCCTTTTCATTCAAAAAAAAAACAACAACAAAAAAAATACGGCTTGTTTCGAAATATTATCATCTGAAGCATAACATTGTTTCGTTATTTGAAAATGATTGTAAGCTATATACACACCTATTTTTAATATCATCATTAGGAAAGTGTAAAAGGTTAATGTATACATAAGCCAAAAAGCGTCAGTATTCAATAAAGGCCAAGGTATATTTTAAAAACAACAATGTGGAAATGTTGTATATACATGTTTGTAAACGAGAACAAGCAAGTGCCATAAACTAAAACAATTCTACAGAAAAATAATTTTTTTTGTGATTTGCGAATAATGAAAAACAATATTATCAATGTCTATTAGATAGAAAAAATAAGTGAAACAAAAAGTTATGCGTGTACAAAGTTTCACAAATATGCAACTGTTATCACAGATAGAAAGAAACTTAAATACAACAATTTGAACATTTCTAGGGTATAAAATCATTATATAATTATCCATAGATGAAGGAATATATGACAAAGCTTATAATATATGCGTTTGTTTTTCAAAAATCTAAGTGAAAGATACAAATAAAAACATTGGGTTTGTCTCTTTCTTGTTGTCTTTCAAATGATTCTTTGTATTTTAAATTTCTGTTCATTGTGTGAGCTTCACATTTGGTAGATTTTTAGCTGATTTACCTGCTGACTTTACTGCTAAACCGACATTTTTTCACAAATTGTTTTACTGTCTTTTGTCGTGGCATCCTTCATGTTTATTTATATACATCAATACTTATAGATACGATTGTCATAAATGCTCTGAATTTATATAAAACATGTAGATTTAACGTAAAATTGCGGAATGTGTATGGAAATTCCAACCAAGAAACCGGTATAGTCAGTTTGGAAACGTACATATGAATTTTTTCTCGAAAAATTTAGGTGCGTTTGGGGGAAGGGGCTATATTATGCGGAAAGCCAACTAGTGAATGAACAAGATGGTATTTCAACCATGTCCATCAAGTCTGACCAAGTGACAGAAATTTCCGGTTCGATTAACCCTAATATAGCCAGACGTCGACCTTGACACTTTCAGAAACAAGAACTATCTAAATTTAAGGTCTATATAAAGTATTTCTCATAAAAATAAAAAAAAAGATTCACTAAAAGTGCGCCTAATGAGAGGAAAAAAATCCCATAACATATACATTTAAATTTGTTAGTGGGAATGATGAAAAAAGGCATGGAAGGAAAATACAACAACGAACTGTTTTCCTCATTAAAAAAACATGAATATCAATATCAGATCTGCCTCGCCTGAACACATTTTTTCGATTATTTGTGTTAAATGTAACAATGACTGAGGTAAAAGTTAACGTTACGAATTAAATTATATTAAATTTAGCCCCTAGAGAAATGAATAAAGAAAAAGTAGTATCGGTTCACAGTAAACTAGCCTTGAATTATTATTATACGCGATGAAATATGACCATAAAATTTTTATCTTTTTTAGAGACGATTATATCGTTAGAACGTTATAACGTACACTGATACAGCGTTGTGTTGTTTACAACGAACAAAAAGCAAATCCCAGTTCAATGAAACGTCGTGTATATCATAAATCGTACGTTAACCGTCATTAAGTTGAAATTAAGAAATACTCGGTAGTGAAACATGACAGCAGAGGCACCCTCTTATCAATTTTCTTTAATCATTTAAAACGTTGGTTCGTTCAAAAAATTAGAATACACCTCGAGAATAATCTATTACTGTGACGTTAAAATGTCTCGAAAACTTTGCAGAACTTAGTTGCTTTTTGTTATTTTCCACAAGGGCACTTTGAAGTAATGATGCGTTGCATTTTGTCAATGGAAAAAAAAAGATCCCGGTGTAAGTAATTACGGAGCGTCTTTTATCTAACTGAAAGAAAATTTACCAAAGACTAGATAACCATTAGATCACGAAACATAATTACTTGGAAAGGTCTACATGAATGGGAATTTCCAAATGAAAAATAATTCTTAATCATGATAACTTTTTAGACGCACAGAAGCCAATGTTTTAGTCTTGTTTTCTAATGACTGTTTCATTATGAAACGCAACCATTGTTATCAACATTCTCTTTATACTCTGTAGATATCAACGGGGACAAATTAGAAAAAAATATTGGATGGAATTTCTACATGTGGAGCATCCATAGAGAATCAAGCACAATCCACTCCGAATCATTTTTTTCATATTTTCAGATATTTTTAAAAGGTTGAAAAATAAAAATAATAACTTTAATATTTCTAGAACAAAAATAGAATCCTTACTATTTGAAAATTAAAAAGATCAGTACAAAGCAGTTTTTTTTCTACATTTAGAGAGCTCTAGCTCAAAGCTGTAACAGCGACTTGTGCCTGGTTCACTCTGGTTGCCTCACATAATATTTAACGCTACACAGAACAATGTAGTAATATCACAGAAAGAAAACATTATTTTAACATATAATTTAAAAAATCCCAGGAGATACAGTATCCGATAGAGGACGAGAGGGGGAGATTCATAAACAGATAAAAAGAATTTTATTTAATGTATGCGATAAAAAAAAGGAGACGAGCAGAGAACAAAGGACGAATATAAAGATAGAGAGAGAGAGAGAGAAAAGAGATGGAGCGATAGAATGGGAGAATAAGAGAGGCAGACTATGGACAGATAGATGCACAGACAGAAAGGGAGACAGAGAAAAAGACCAATTCAGGAACCGATGGAGGGAAGAAAGACATCTTAGCTCTGTTGTTTAGCTCTCTTCTCTTTTTTTTTTCGGTATGTCAAAATATAATACGAAACAGTCTGAACAAGAAGTTTGAACTTCAATAATAAAATGGTAAAATGTTTGCCATCTATGCTAATTCGTTACACAAATTGATAGTGATGAAAACACTAAAATTAGTAAAGCGGGTAGTAATAAAAGCGAGTTTGGTAGTTTCATCAGCATCAGTCTAACACAACAGGCGCCAGATAAGTTCCACCAACAAGGCACCGGTTCAGTTGTGTCCAAACATAGGAAATCTTGTACTCTCCTTGGTTGTTATACCTCTGTATTGTACTCTTCAATGTTATTGTTCATTCATGTTTTGTTCTTTTACTTCCATGATCTCAAACAGCCCAACAATCCAGAGCAGCCATCGGCTCTACACCAGCAGGAGTGACAGCCAAACTTGTTAAGACCTATACATAACAAGGCTCACGCTATTCTGCGTCCACTGCATATTTCAGCCTGGCCCATGCAAGAGAGTAATTAAGCCCAAAATGGCCTCGCTATGGCGGTCTAGTTTCAATTGGGCCCTGCCTAGGACTGGCTGTAGCTATGGACGTGTCGACTCAATTAAAACAAGGGCTAGCGATGTGGGTAGACAATTCTGCTGGTATAGACTTCGATATTGCCAGTGCGAAAAACTTGTTGTCCTAGTGTCCTTCAGGCTGCGTGGTCTCTGTCGTTCCCGCACTTTCCTCCGCCGGTTTAGCCTCGCTAGATTCACCCGCCTCGGCTGACTTCTGCTCGGTCTGCTCCGGCTGCTCTTCCGACTTTTGCGTCTGCTCGGGTTCAGCTGCAACAGTCGCGGCAGCAGCGGGCGTGGAGTCTTCGCTAGGCTTGACAATGTCCTGACCTTCCTTCGCCTCGCCTTCTGCTTGCGCTGGTGTCTGTTCGCTAGGCGCCGCCACCGCCGCAGCTTCTTGCTCTGCCTTCTGCTGTTCTCCCCTAGCGCTTGTCGCGTCTTCCGCTACTTCCGGTTTCTGCTGGTCTTCTGCGGAACTCGCTTCTGCTTCCGCCGCCGGCTGCGTCTGTTCTGTTTTTGTTTCTTCTTGCGTGGTCCCTTCCGGTTCCTGTTTGGCCTCTTCCTGTGACGTCACTTCTGGCTGTGATGCTGCCTCGGGCTCTGAAGGGTTAAAGTTAGGGCGAAGGGATATATGTCACACACTAAGCTACTGTGAATGCTATAAATAGCAGCGTGCATGTACAGATTTCTAACCTGTGTTAAACGATAAAAGCATTCAACTCTGGTATCAAAATGCGTAAAAAAAAAGAAATTTGTTGAGCATAATTTTTAATCCAGGATCTTTTTAATGGTGTGTTTTTCAAACTGTATGAACTAAATAAAAATTGTAATTTCCAAATAATGAATCCCCTAAAACTGAAGATGGATATTGAACATTAAAACAAATCATATACTTTGAAGTTTATCAGTCATTTTAATAAATACGAAAAACCTAAACTAACAAATTATATAATTGAAAGGGGCAGGGGAAATAATGTTGACAGAATTTAACTATTCCCACTTGTTATCCACCCACAAAGGACACTGAGATTTTCCTCAATAGCCCTGACATAGTTTTAAAGATGCTGGGACACCGTACAGATTAACCTCACTAGTAACCTCCCACCCACCATACACTCCTTACACTAAATCTTTCAAACAGTTAGGGTGCGAATCACTCTTTGATGTCAAAGTTTATATCATCAATATAATGACTGAAAATCTGTGTCTAGAGACACCGTATCCTTATATGATTTATGTTTTAAGTGACCTAATTTTTTAAAGGGACAAATCTTAGGACCAAAATGCACATATATATGCACATCTAAAAAACAATTATTATTATCATGGTGCAACATACAGACACGATTACCTTGGCAAATCATGCTGCATGTGGTGGAGAAAAAAACAAAACAAACAAGAGTAAAACACACCAAGACACGCGTGTTAAGATATATACAATGTGTTAAGTGAATGATGTCTTGTTGATACAGTGCGTTACATTGAGTGTGTTAACAAGAAAAGATGCTGATAACGATGGGTTAAAAAGATAAGTTTAGATATAATGTGTCATGAGAACCATAATAGTACATACAGTGTTTTAAGTGAATGTTCTGTAAAACAATGTGTAAAGTGCATACATGTGTTAATAAGGCACGAAAGTGTTTCGTGTTACGAAAAGAGCTTGGAAATGGGTTTAGTGATTTAATACAAAAGTGATACAATAAAGTGCGATAGAAAAAAAAAATATAATTATAATTGTATTTCTGATTTAAGTTATGCAATCAATTATGAACGGAACTCTGTGACGAATCTTCAATAACATATAATTAAATTGTTATAGCGTAAGACATAAACAAGGAAACGTTTTATCATCTAAGGCGAATGTTATACAACGATAATTAAATAATGACTAAGATTACGGAGTAATGCGTATCTATATAAAACTAATAAAGTATGTTCGTTTTTATGATGGATTTTTTTAATTAGATTATTTCGTTTCTAAATCGTAACATCCGTCATTGACTAGCTTTTATTATTAAGGTATAATAAGTGTATTTTAGTCAATAGTTGTTTACAAAAAGGTTGCCTTTACACATAGTAAACATAAGGCTAGCGATGTTTTTTTACATTTATAGATCTAACCAGTGGATCTGGATAATTGAGTTCGTTACTTAGTCGTAACTTGTCACGGGTAAAAATAGAAAAGAGTAAGGGGGGAAAGGAAAACAATGTAATTTCGTGATATTCTAGCTAGTTACAAGTATAGAGGCTACAGATCTAGTGCTAGAGCAACCGTTACGTTATGTAATGCTAACTAGATTCACAATTATGATGGTACACATAGTTATAAACAATAAATGTTAGCTATGAAGATGACAAAACAATTTTTTTACTGAAATGAGTGAAAAAGAAAGGAATGTGAAAATAAGTAATGTGTAATATAATCAAGAATGTATTACATATATTTTAACATAATAAAGAGTAAATAAATACTGTGTTATGTATGATGTGTACTACTGAAAGAAAAATAATTGTTTTAGCACAGAGGTACCTACAGTGACTTTTTCAGATAAGAGAGCTAAACAACAGAGTAGCGTCCCTTGAGGCCACTGTTTTGACTAAAGTAACAACCGTAATCTATTTTTACTGTCACATTATTTCTTCACAGGTGTCCTTTGTTAACAGTGAGTCACAATCATAGCTTTCTACTACATGTTAAGAAAGAGTAACAGGTGTGGAGTGGGTCAGAGCTGGAAATAGTCTCTAGACGAGATCTAGGCACATTTAATAGATTAAATATAGATTAATTGAGTGAGATAGACATATAGAAATAATTATAGATGCAGCGAGATGGTAAAGACTTTAGAATTTAGAGGGACGAGGAAAGAAAGCCAGAGATAGAGACATAAAGAGGCAGATAGAGGCAGAGACACGGGAAAACATCCAGGTTGACAAATATTTATACAGGTACACCTCAAACAAACAGATGATGTGGGAGATAGAGAGAAAGGGAGAAAGAGAAAGAGAGAGAGAGAGAGAGAGAGAGAGAGAGAGAGAGATGGAGGCATAGGTATAGAAAGGAAACAGGGTGTTTGAAAAGAATTCGAAGAGAAATAAGCAGATAGAGCAAAGTTTAGAGAACTTAATTCAAACTGGCGAACATAGATAAGCAAAACTCATACTTTAACTTTGAAGAGCAAACATTGGGAAGTGAATGTACTTAACCTTAAGGAAATCCAAAAAATGTCATATGAAACCGCTGGTTATGTTAATTATCTTGTCAAAACTCACATAGCCTCTACGGTGCTACATTTTTTTTACACTTAAGGCAAAATTTAGAAGACAACATAGGACAAAAAATATGATGTTTTAATCACAATATTGTAAAAGCAGAGATGAAAATGTTAGTAAAGACTAGCCAAAGTATTTTGAGAAAAAGTTTGGGCAGAACGGGACCGACTTAAACAAATAACTCATTCGCTTTCTAGTTGGTTCAAAGCTTTAGTTTTCACCCCTCAAACTTTATGACTTGTTATCTTAACATGGTCTTCATCGTGTTATCATTCATTCTTAAAAGGGCTATAGAATAAGGAAGAGATAGAGAGAGAGAGAGAGAGAGAGAGAGAGAGAGAGAGAGAGAGAGAGATGATTGAGGCGTAAAGGTTAAGCACAGCGAAGTGATTTGAGATCATTGACTGCCAACTCTACAGAAGCTGATCATTGGCTGCCAACTCTACAAAAGCCGTTTTACAGGATGCCAACTTCACAATCTGCTGCGCTAAAGGCGTAAGTCATTTTTGCTCGGCTTATTGAGATACGAGCAAAAAATCCATTTAAAAGAATGTTTAAAAAAAATTGCGATTTAGCATGGATGGTTTGAATGCCACAGTATGATAGGGTATAGTTGAGACAACAACGTGGTGCTCCAACTCTATAAGGGTCTAAGCGTGACGATATTAAGTGATATGCTCCTATAAGTCTAGATCTATAATCAGTTCTATGCGCGATCCAACAGTCTCGTTTTGCCCACCAAGAAAATACCAAAAGGGTGTGTTAGAGCTAAAAATAAAGGCAAGGTAATTGGTCGGTTATGGTGGGTTATGGTGCTCCACGCTGACCTTCAACTTGTGCGTTATCTGGGTCAGTGATGACGTCAGCACTCTCCTCACCCTTACCGCCCAGCGAGTCTAAGAGCGCCGTGTGCTCGGGGTTCCCCGTGTCACCCCCGGTGGTGGTCGCAGTGGCAGAGGTCACTTCCTCCTCAACCACTTCCGGCTTTGCGTCGACTTCTGTTTTAATGTTGTTGGCAAGTTAGAAGCGGTTTTCTCAAGTTTCCAGAATATTGTTCAAAGAAATTTCTAGGAAGTTTTAAACAAATAGGTGGTTTCTCTACCGTGACTAAAATGTCTAAAACTGTCTACATAAAAATCTTCGCTAAACCTTTCTTTGTTTAACAATCTAGTTTCTTAAAGTAGATTTGATCAAAACATTCACCAAAAGCAGATTTCAATAATTGTAGCGGCACAAAGACAAAAAATAAGTGTCTTTTTATGTTTTGATTGTCGGTTTTGCGATGCGAGTCTTTGCTCCAACTTTTTGTCAAATCGATCAACATGATTGATTTTGTAATCCTTTTCTGGTGAGATGTCTACCATTCGAAGTGGTCATTGCAGACTGGTCTGTTAGAAGTTTTATTTAAGTCTGTATTGCTTATAGAGCAATACTCTTTTTCGCCTACCACCACCCGGGCATTGTCATCTTCTCAAAGGGGGGAGGGAGATTGCGGCTTGTGTAGATGTCCATGGTATGAGTTCATATAGCAGGTACAGAAACCATCTTTGATAATCGTAAACAAACCATTTTGGCACATATTACGATCATTACTGTGTTTATACAGCATCCACTTACAAGCGTGCCACGACATAGAACATAGCCAGTACATCGACACAAATAAAACATGTAATGGACAATCACAACCTTCGACAAAGTGGGCAAAGCTATAACATTCTATGTACTTGGTTTTCTTAATCTCTGTATTTATAAACCATTGAGTGTCATATCTCTGTTGTAGTACTGGTTTGAAATATTTTTTTTAGGCCAAGTGCACCAGTTAAGTAAAAGTTATTTGCAAAATATTATAAAACATCGTTAGAGCTGATGCGCCTACGTTATAATCGCCTTCTTTTTTATTTTCCAACATATTGGTTGTATTCATGCTTTAATCGATGTTAATTTTTTGCAACTCAGCTTTTTTAACAAAATTATCATTTATTTTTTTATTTCATAACAGTATAGGAAATTATCTAACTACATAACTTCCCAGTTCTGGAAGGGACTTTTTGTTTTGTTTTGTTTTGTTTTTTATACAAAAATTATTGCAAGTTACCCTGCGGGGTTGTATTCTTGCCGAGTTATTTTAACCCCCGTGCTATTTAATAGAGCATGCACCTACTACGTAACAGGCACACCAACGCTACGCCTGCTCTAACCAGGTATTGGCACATTGGTTGGAAAACATGGTGTGTACTAGTTACCAAGTGTGCTGTTATAAGGTGAGTAAATTGTTAAACACTAAGTTACAGTCCTACATGACATTGTTACATAACAATTTAACAACCGTAACCCTTCGTCTATTCACCTTGGTCCCTCTACGTCTTTTCTCCCGATGCACAATCCCAGTCAAGTGTGCCAAACGCTATGTAAAAAAAATAAACTAACGATAAGTAAAACAGTGGGAGGGTTTCTCTCTGTATCCCAAACGTGTGTAATATTATTGAATGGGTGAATTAGTAAAGGACCCTCAAAACAAACTTTTTTTAGAAACATAAACGACAAAGAAACAGAAGATTTTTTTACGTACCGTCTGATGGCTTTCCCTGAAAAGAAAAGGAAAATAGGATAGCAAATCATTAATACTGTTATAACAATGGCAAACGATTATGCTTCAATTTAGATAGTTGACAGTAAATAGGTTCTGTCAAAAAAGAAAAACTATAAAAAAAAATAACTAAAAAGAAAATTAAAACACAATTAATTCGCTTAATGAAAATGTAAAGCAGAACCGTTTTGTGTTTTAGTGTCGCATAACGATTATATGTCCACAACGGATCAGCAAAATTCAAAAATATAATAAAATGTGTCGAAAAACCCAAATCGTCTCAAAAGATGAATTGCCAGTTATTGTTTACTTCGTATCAAGGGGTGACAATCATTTTTAAACATGTTCGACTTTGTCACGGAGAATTTCTCTCTTTGTTTCTTTTTCTCTCTATCTATGTAACTACCTAGCCACCAATCTCTTATTCTCTTTCACTATCTTTTTTATCTCCCTCTGTCTCTCTGGCCACAACACTGTTTTCAAAGAGGAGCACATTCATGTATTGGCTGTTTCCCCGTACTGGCAAAGCCGTGCTAACGTAACAATAGATTCTCGCGTGCTGTAGAGGTATGATTGTAGACCTGCACCACTGCACGATTACGTAGGCAAACGATGGAGGGAAACACGGGGGGAATGCTGTCACGTCAGCGAAACAGAAGAATAAATAGATCTATATTGGAATCCAATCTTAGCAAGGTTATGTCATTGAGGGAAGGGTAAAGTTCTCATACGCAGAAAGAGCAGAAAAGAATGCATGAAGATGTGCTACTGGCATTGAATCAAGTCTTAATTAACCACCTGAGTGCTCAGGTAAATTTTTCTAAATAATGTACACATAGAGCATAGCTGTCTTATTGACCATTAATTTGACATATCTTTTTACCCAATCTCCAGTGAATTATGCTCTGAAAAAAGCAGAGTCAAAATGAATTGAATCAGTGAACGAGAGCGGACAGCCATTCACGGTAATAGACATATGAATTTGCATAATAGCCTCCAAATTAGGGATAAAATTCAACCCCACAGCAACTTAGTGGTAAGCTCTAGACACACAAAGAAATGTGTGAACATGGGAAGCGAAGAAACGGAAAGGATTGATGAATATTATTATCTATGTAGAAAGAACTAGTGACGCAAAAAATGGAAGAAGAATCGTAAAGAGAAAGACTGACGGAGTCGGGAATGGTTAAGATTAAATTTGGTAGGGAGGATGAAACCAGAAAAATAGCGCATGTAACAATGTACGTGATGGAGAGTGTGAGCGAGTAAGAGATAAACATGAAGACAAACACAGAAGGGCAATGACAGAATGATGGCGAAAGGTACAGAGATATACACAGAAAGAGAGAGATAGAGAGAGACAGAGAGACAGAGAAAGAGAGAGACAGAGAAGGGCAATGACAGAATGATGGCGAAAGGCACAGAGATATACAAAGAAAAGAAGAGAGAGAGACATAGAGAGAGACAGATAGAGAGAGAGAGAGAGAGAGAGAGAGAGACAGAGAGAGAGAGCACATCGCAACCACCAAAGTAATTCACCAGATTCACCTAAATACCACTGTGCTAAGCTTGCAGGTACGTCACACAGGTAAACACACAGCAGTAAACTCCCCTCACTAACCAGCCACCCCAGTGTTCCATTTTTTATCCGAAAAGGTATAAGGAAATTTGCCTACCAAATGATAAATACTAAAGGTATAAGGAAATTTGCCTATAAAAATATAAATACGCTTTTTTTAAGAAAGGTTGGCAGGTCTGTGGCAGACCCAGGTAGGTCTATCTCTGGTACTGGGGGAGCAGGAATGCGCAGATGACTCTGCTCAGAGTGAGTGGCTCCTACACTGGGGTTTTAGACAGGTGGTGCAGGTTATAATCTCATAAGGGGAGTGTTAAATAACTACTCTATCTCCCCCATTCGCGATTTGGGTAGCCAAAAAACCACGTTAAAGCCTGAAGCCCCGTGACATCTCGTTTGTACCCCCCCCCCCACACACCCCCATTCCTTCATGGGGTCGACAGAGTTCCAATGAAACATCACTGGTAAGTTCGTTTGGTTATAGAAACAATGGGGAAGTTTATGGGGGAAAAGGAGGGAGATAGAGGGGGGAAAGAGAGAGTGAGAGAAGACTAGAGAGATAGAGAAGATAGACAGATAAAGACAGAGATATAAACAAAAACATAAACAGAGGCATTTAGAAAAAGACCAAGAGGCGCAACCAGGACAATAGCACATCTTACGAACCAAACGATGCTTTTCTGTTAATTGAATTTTGAATAAATTTTCACTTATGATATGAAAGTTGAACGGCATGTAATTTTCAGATTGTTTCTACCGGTAAAGCGGTATGGGTTTTACTGGAAAAAAAAATACATTAAAAAAACTGAATGGAAATATAAAGACGTGTGGCATATCTGAAAATTGACTTTATCTATCTCATATAAAAAATGAATAAACTTTTGTTGCAGATATGCAAACCTAACAAACCATCACATGTTACACTTAAAGCCGTTACAGTGTCGCAAACTGTTAACAACAACAACAACACAATTTTTTTCCGTAACGTGAGAAGCTCTACATATATATATATTGTTTCATATTCCAGTAAAACTCACCCTAATGGCAGGCATGGTGTAGAGACCGGAGTAATTGTTGCAGGAGGAATAAGTCCGAATAAAAGAATAGAGAAATGTTCACACTTTGCCGATATTTTGAAAGATTATACTTAATATTTCTCTATTATACTCGCGATTTTATACTACTCCAATCTAAAACGAACCAATTATTAAAAAATCACATTCACAGAAATTAGCATAGGAAAACGCAATATACCACGTTACGGGTGATTTTTTTTTTAAAGAAAAGACCGATAAATATTATTTTCTAGATCTACGTTTCGCACATCCAAGTGGAAAAGTCACAGATCCAACACCTTGCGTACGTCCTATTTTAGCAGAGTAGTAAAGTTACTAAATCTCTAGCCGCATACACTGAAATTCTACTGGGTCCCAAGAAAGATCCTACAGATTATGAAGCCACCAGAACTCTCTCTCCGTCTTATACTGAGAGGTAGAAAGTCACTAAAACGGGAAACACCGTACACTGAGCTACATGCACTACCTGCCCAGCCTCTATAGTAAGAATTCACCGAGATGAAAGGCTCTTTATGTTCACTGTTTTAAGTGCAACATTGACTTAACTTGCTCTTTCAATACAGGTTGTTCAAAAACTTTAGAAGGTCGATTAAACAATAACAAGTCGTAGGCCTGACTGGATTAAAAAATAACTGAGCAAATCAGCAAGTAAGAAGTCCTATGCCAAATAATTGAATGGGAGCTTTTTATTTTCACTATTTTTTTCTTCTTGTTTTTGTTTATGTCTGTTTTTATTTAAACATATGTGCGATGGGTAACTCGCTTTGAAAATTCTTTTGCTGTTTTAATTGTGTTTTCTTTCTGGCGTTTCTCTTGTTTGCTTTGGTGTTCATCCTATTCATTCTTAATTGAAAACAAAACCATTTATAGGTTACATGTACATAGAATGTCCTTTGTTTCGGCGGGCCCTCGTGTGTTTTTGTTCCTGCTTTTTTGTGTGTTTGTTTGGTGTTTGATCACCACTTTAATTGAATGGCGATCTCCGCGACTTTCAGTACGGATTTATACACAGCGGATACAAATAGCTAAAGGAACACACACGATGGTGAAGGCATAGAACCAGAGAAAGAAAGAACCAAAAAAAGTAAACTTTCCCCCGAACGCCAATTTCGGCAAGAATAAACATTAGTTCTATTAAAGCTAAAACAGCACTAATTGCGTGATTGGTATAGACGCTCTTATTTATTTCGCCCCTCCCCCTCCCCTTCTAAGGCTCCCCTTGCCCATTCTCCGACAGTGAAAGGCTATAGACGTAAACCAGGACTGGTGTTTGAATTTGACACGACTGGGAACGTTGGCCTTGAAATGTCAAGTCTTGTAAGACCGTGTGTGTTCAATGTACATTTACCTTCTTTTTTAACTTTCTTTATTATCACACGATGGTTAGATGGATATATGGATGAATGGATGGGTGGATAGGTAGATATGTAGGTAGATAGATAGATAGATAGATAGATAGATAGATAGATAGATAGATAGATAGATAGATAGATAGATAGATAGATAGATAGATAGATAGATAGATAGATAGATAGATAGATAGATAGATAGATAGATAGATAGATAGATAGATAGATAGATAGATATATAAACAGGTAGGTAGACAGACATACAGACACACACATTCACACACATAGACAGACAAACAGACAGACAGACGGAGGGTGGATGGATTGGAAGCCGCTTCCGTAAAAATGTTTTCCCTGACAGATTAATGACTTATACCATAAAGGCACCAACGCCAGATGCGCCTTAAGGCTCATCCTAGATAACAAACTCCACATTAATAACTGTACTGGTGCTTTAAGAAAATAGCCACAAAACACGGTCTGAAACTAACAGTAATTATAGAACACGGAAATGTATAATCGGTAATAGTAATGTGCACCACTTCCATCTAGTATGAAAACCTACAGAGTTTAAAACAAACAAGTTTGAAGAACACTGTCTAACTCTAAGTATAGTTATCACAACAATAACTTGACAAAACAAAATAAATGATGATGGGATAGAATGATAATCTGATGCTTCTGAACCAATCACAGCTACACACATTCTAGTTACTCTAGTACGTTGGTATGAAGATGCACTGTTGCGTATGAGCCGATGATTACAGTGGTTTTTGTGATGCCTAGATCTAATTTCTAACTCATTGATTTCCATACGTCAGCTAATTTATCGTTTAGGGAAAGTTTAGCACGTTAGATCTACCCACACAGGTAGCGCTAGGATAAGGCAGGCCCAGGTTTTGCTCACCCAGCAGAAACAGTTTTAACACCTGCGCTGTATACAGGTAAGACGGCAGGGTCTAGAGCTCGGGCCTTGGAGCTCCTGGTTATCGTACGGGAGGTGGATTCAGGGAGAGAGAGAGAGAGAGAGAGAGAGAGAGAGAGAAGGAGAGAGAGAGATAGAGAGAGAGAGAGAGAGAGAGAGAGAGAGAGAGAGAGTGAGAGAGGGAGAGAGGTAGAGAGAGAGGGGAGAGAGAGAGATGGAGGGAAAGAGAGAGAGGGAGGGAGAGAGAGAGGTCAAAGAACCAAAGGGAGGTCGACTTGTGCTGAGTTCGCCCCCTTTGCCCTGAAATGGAGTGCTCACTGGAACTCATGCGAAGCTAACAGGGTTATCACCCTTACATCGGTGGATTCCCCTACATTTTTTCACCTACACAACCCTCTTACTGCTTTGTTCTACAAACTTTTTAGTTTAACAAGAGACTGTGCTGTGCAAAGACACACAGTTTTCGATGAATCCACATATCACTCTCGCACTTGTACAAGATAAAGCAGAGCTAAAGGGGTGCTGGGTGTTTGAAACTAGTGAAATTAGCCATCTCTTTCCAATGTTTTTTTTTTCGTCTTTTAGTCGTCTATGGCGAGAGGCAAAATCGCCCTTAAAACGGTACTCATTGAATAAATCGATTTTAGTGCCTCCTAAACTTTGTATTAATAATTTTTTTTATCTCAAACATAATGTCCCCACGCCGTAATCTGTCTGTAAACAAAATATACCAACTAATGCTGGGCAGCATAAAAAAATCTAAACCCTCCCTACGTTGATAGAACCAAGTCCCTCCCAAACAGACAACAAACCCCCTCCCACAAAAAAAACGACAAAAAAACAACAACAAACACACACACACACGCACTTCGACCAGGTAAATAAGTTCACTGTGATAAACAAGATTCCATCATTGTCAAGGTCATTGCTGTCCAGTTGAAGGTCGCAGAGAGGCGTGCTTAGTGCAGGCAGTGCTTACTACAACATGCTTTGCAACACAAAAGTAACAACAACATCAACAATGACGGCGACGATGACGACGACGACGACAACAACAACAACAACAACAACAACAGCAACACGACAACAGGCCAAACAGGCAAACAAAGCATAAATTGAAATGACACACTAAGGTTCGCACGTCTATATGTAGGTTAGAGATGTACTTTCTAGTATAGTCTAAGGTCAATATTGGGTTAAACAATAGTTTGGTAATGGAAGTTACACAGAAGCCAGTGGTGGAAACCCCCAGTTGAACCCCTTCGTGTTTCCTAAGGCAGATCATATGACTTAGACTTATTCGCTTTTCGCGTCCTGGTCGTCAGATCGGGACGCCTCAGCAATCTCTACAATTTGCTTGGTTAGTGACTTCCATTGGTCACGGTCCTGTGCCAGTGATCGAAGGTAATCCAAATCGTCGGTTGATTTCAGTGATAGGTTGTCTTGGATTTGTGACAGGTCTTTGTTGATGGTCACTGGCAGGGTTGTAGTTGGTCTTCCCCTGAATCTTTTTTCGGTGCGGTGGAAATATAGTTTTGCATTGGCAGGTATCTCCTCATTTCTACGCAAGATATGTCCGAAAAGGCGCCAACGACTTTCTAATATGTGAATGGATAGTGGTTTTTCATTGCATTTTGTGTAGAGCGTTTTGTTTGAAATTTTTGTGGGGTAGTAGATGTTGAGAACTTTCCGTAGTTGTTTTCGATGGAATGCGTCTAGTTTATTTAGTTCAGTTTGAGTCAAAGCCCACGTTCCACAATTATAAGTTAGGATAGACTTGACGAGTGCTTTATATAGTTTTATTTTGATGTTGCTGTTTATTGTGTCCTGTCCTATCCAGATGTTTTTCAATGTATATAAGGCAACGTTCGATAGCTGTTTTCTTCTCTCTACGTACGTCTTCTTTATCACCCATCAGCGAGCCAACCTTCTTCTTGATCTCCAGGCATCCTCGTTTTTGCTTAATAATGTTTTTTTCCGTTTTGGCAACATTGACTTTAAGGTTATATTTGTGAAGTGTTCTCTGCACTGAGTCTATGTCGATGTATTCTAGGCCTACAAAATCCACGTCGTCGGCGTATGCGATTTCTCTTGGTATTTTCTCTTCTAATGGGGACTTGGGTTCACCTACCACTCAGATCATATACAACGACGAAACTCAAGGCGGGATACCCGCATCAGTTACGTGATATATTATAATTTATGCACCGGCCCAACCAGTAGGTAACAAGGAAGCCTGCTTGGGGATCGAACCCAGAACCTTCCGATAAGAAGAAGCGCGCTTTACCGTAAGACCACCGAGTCCTCCCACTTTTGGATTAGAACCCATTTTAAAACATTTCGCAAAATAGCGTATTGTTACGCATCTTCTTATGGCCTTTTGTATGGCTGATATTACGAATTGATGAATGATATGGTTGGCAACCCTAATTTTACTTATCGCAGGACGTGGACCGAGCCTTAAAACCATTTCACTCTCCCATCAGTTAATTGTGGATTTTTTATTCCTTAACGCCCAACGTCAACAACTGTACTATATCGAGAATGGGTCTCAGAACAGCGTCTGATAATTTCACGTTCTGTCACAAAGAGACAGGGCGTGGATTCCGGGTTCTTTGTCTCGGTCACATTATACTGGTGTGAATGGGGATCGATCCAAATTTCCCTGGTTAAAAGTCTGTTCCATTGCGCTACTTTGTTCCCCATCTATTAATTTTCACCTCGTAGGCCTACATGTACACGTAATAATATGAAACGTCTGAACTTAAGACATTTTGAGCAGCTTGTAATCAGTTTCATTTTACCTGTAGCAGGGGTTGGAGGCAACAGAGAGAACGCAGCATACAGACACTCTCTAACACAGAGGTTCATAAACCCTGGATCTAGATCTACTTTGTGCAGTGGTTTTGATCCTCGGCTTGTTATCCATAGATTTGACAGAGGGGCTTCTAGTACCGGTAAGAGTTTGAACCAAATTAATTTTTTTTTTTACGAAGCTGTTTTAATTCAAATAATTATTTTAGTTGTCTACGTCTAGATCTAGATCTAGAAAATCTATCTAAATTCTCGATCTTTCTTACTAATCAAACTTTGATAAACTTGTTATCGAAGATCCCATACAATGTTATAATTATAAGATGAGTATGATATTTATATTTATTTCTAGAATCTGTCTGAACCTAAAATAAACTCTATAAAAGGTAGACTAAAAGACTCTCAGAGGACGGAAGAATAGTCAATGTGATGAATTAAGTTCAATAATTATACTCCACATCATAACTGAGACACGGGAACACGCCACAAGAGCCAAAAAAGATATTTTTGAAAAGAAAGAATTTTTTCCGATTTTTTACTATAAAAAGTAATCATGGGAATCGAGTCATTGGATTTTCGGAAAAGAGAGACAATCCCAAACATTTTTCTGTTAAAAAAAGTAATAAAATCGTATACGCTAGTAGGCTTTGGAAGTGGTAAAACATTCAACTCATCCTTCAATGCAGAGAAAAAAAAAAGATAACATAATTATATCCCTTGGAAGTTCAGTAAAAAAAAAAGGTTTAAAAGGACCTTAGAGAACCCCCTCCTAGAAGCAAAAAAAAAAAAAACACACACAATAACTATTACTTTCATCAAAACGAAAGTCACCACACTAGAACCAGAACTGGTGTAGCAAGACAGCCTTACCTGGTCCAAGTCCATGCCGTAGAGGCTGAAGTCGATGGTCTTGACGATGTCGTAGAAGATCTCGTCCTCGTCACGGTCTCCGTCAACCTGAGGGAGTGGGGGGAGGGGGCAAGGGTGGTGGTGTGGGGGTGGAGGGCAGTGGGGTATAGAAGGTAGGAGGGGGTAGGGGATAGAGGAATGGCATGGGTTAGAGCATGGAATTGGAAGATCACGTAAAGCTTTTCGTCTATTTGGTTATTCATATGAGTTGCGATTAACGTCCATCGTCAGCATCAAGCAGGCTATACTGTGGACGGGCCCTACGACTGGCCTCTGATAATTATATGTGCTGCCATACACGATACAGGGCGGCGAGAGCTGGACTCGTATCTCAGCCGATCATATCATCCTGACTCCGACCCAACCAGTTACAGGGGGGAAATCAGACGAAGAAATTTTTGACTGATTGAAGAATTTGAAACGTGGAACTGACGATCTAGAGACCATCGCTCTACCAATAGAACCAGTTCGCTCCCATTGCTAACTCAAAGCTTCAAGTTTAACTACGGGCAAATCACAACCATAGTTTTTAGAAGATAGTCGAAGATGTCCAATGATATAAACTATTATATCATATCATTCACCTTTTCTCGATTATAGAGTGCAACTTATACTCTTCTACTAGAGTCATTTCGTCTTTTTTAGTAGCTTAGATCATGACCCATACAACAGAATCTGCAAGGCTTGCAATATAGTGAGAAGTTAAATTTGTGTTAATTAATAATGCTCCTCCATAAACGTGGAAAAAATAATATACATATCAGTAGTTTTATGGTAAAAAGATGGGCTCTTCAACTGTTTTCGTCGTTCGTTTGGTCGTTTGTTGGTTTCGTAAAGTCCAAAGTCATGAATTAAGCCCTACCACTGAGGGATTCCAAGACTAACTTTTAACATTTTTACAAAATTGCGGGGATACAAATATAAATGTAAAGATTCGTAACGTTATGATTAAATTGTATTGCATAAAAATGAATTTCAGCTTGAAATCAATATTTTTTAGGAGATATAATCTAATAAATATGTCTCCTTATTGAACAAGACGTTAAAGTAAATAAAGTAAAACTGTAGCGTTTAAAGATGAATAAAAATCCTTTTAAAATCAAACTCACATCACAGTACCACACCCCACACGACAACACCTACATGTATGTGCACTATGACTTACACGACATCACACCTCGCACACGACCACACTTTGCGGCAAGACTTTCAAAGTGCCACATTTGGAACAAAATGCTCACCAAACCATACTGTACAAAAAAAAAAAAACACATCTTGCATGCACTGCGTCTTACAGTGCGCTACACAGAAGCACATCTCACACATGACTACATTTCGTAACGGCAACTTTCACACTTGGTACACAAAACCATATGTCACACATGACTACATTTCTTAACGGCAACTTTCACACTTGGTACACGAAACCATATCTCACACACGTCAACACAGAGAAGTTGTACCATAGACAATAGATTTTAGCGAGATGTGTCACAAACAGAGCTCACAATGCTATTGATACGGGGAGCTAGCAAAACGCGTGCTCACTTTATTTCTCTCTTGAAACTAAATCGGTTAAGTACCGTAATATTCATACTAAGTTTTTACTAAGGTTTAAAGAAGGAAGGAACCACCTTAATTATCCTAGCCATTATACGCACAATTCTCCACGTGAAACCATTTACTATTTGACGCTCTCTGGTTGTACACATACATAATACAGTACCACCTATCAAACATGGCATCTCAAAACATGCGGAATTTATACTAAACGTACACAGAACCATATATTGTACTTTAAGACAATTAAGTATCATGATTTTCACACATGGTAAACATAAACACATTTTGTAAATGACACCAAATTTCTTGCACAAGACTTGAACATATGGTACACATCACCACATCAAGTAAATGCCAATACATGGATCACAGCAACATACCCCCCACATGACAATACATTACACACACTGCACTCATAACCACACCTTGTACAGTGCAACACATTGCCTCCATCACAACTCACACTCAAGACTCACAGTGCAATTATAATTGACATAGCGCTGCACTGAGACTTACAGCACAAACCACGTTCCCACATCTGATGCACAAACAACAAAGCATTTCACAGCGCATTACAAAACATCTTGTACATGTCAAAACATTGTGACATTGTCACTCACAACAAAATACAGCATGTATCGCATCTGGCAAGACAGAAATTACAAAATATTGCATTACACATTCCACACACAGTACACATCACATTGCATCCCACACATAAAATATACTAACTCCAAAATACATTTGTTGCCTGTAGACGCTGCTGTTCATATATCTTTGCTCCCTTGGTGGCTGCTTCGCTCCAAGTTGGTCATTTTTGAGCAAGGGCCTCGCACATCGTTGAATCAATGTTGAAGTCTTCCATTGACGTTTTGAGCGTGTCTTTGAACTCTTCTTCTGACCCCCCTGAGAACGAGCTCCTGACTTCAACTCACCATAGAGGATACGCTTTGTGAGGCACTCATCGGACATCTTGGACATATTATGGCCAACCCAACACATAACACACGATCGGATCACATCTAGTACAATAGCCATGCAATACTTACACCTACCACGATGAGCTTCTGCTCGTCCTCTATGGCCTTCAGCAATGGCAGTGTGTTCCGCGCAAAGAACGCCAACTTCTTCTCAATGGCCGCCACGTTGTCGTCAATCCGATCGTCTCCCCCTGCCCCGCGCAGGACCAGTCGGTCGTGGAGGTACTGGTCATCGCAGTCCAGCAAGATTGTGAATGAATGACCACCAATCTGCAGGTCGGAGGTCGGGTGCCAGGGTAGGGGTGAGAGAGGAAAATGTAATTATTTGTGATGTGGAATATGTGTGCTGAAAGCATGGATTAAAAAAAAATTAAATTTAGAACACTTTTGAAAAAGTTTGTTGTTTATTTTGTCAATTGATTTTTACAATGAATATTGCCACAATCTTTCTACGTATCCCTGTAATAATCAATATCATCATCACTTTTAAGCTTCTTAGCTGTATAAGATCCCTCAGGGGAACCTAGGAACGTTAAAGCCAGAAAGAAAGTGCAGAGTTGCAGCTTGTGACCTATTCCATTTTGAGTACGGGTTTATGCAACAAATTACATAAACATAATATAATAAATGGAATAGTCGCCCCAAGAACTCACATTCCTGTTGAAGTCCTCATACTGCAGCGCGTCCCTGGGGTAGCCCTCTATAAGGTACGCTCTGGCATCAGGGTGTTCCTTCATCGACTTGATCAGAAGCTGCTCCGTCACGTCCTGGGGGGAGCAAGGTCAAGGTCATTATAATTGTTGTTAGTCCATTTAATAGATCAAGGACTTTAGTACAGTCAATTCTGATTTTTAAAAATGAGATAAAACGATAGCAACAAGCCAATTCAAACATTGAACAGATAGCAAGACTATCCTTCTCATTTTTTTAAATGGATACAAACTATATATAAATCACCACATTCGAAATTCAAAACAAGGCTCAGGCAACAAAACAGTAGAAAAAGAACAAAGTCGTCAGACTCACCACCGGGGCCATGTCTCCATCTTTGAGAAGTTTTGTGATCATCTCCCACTTCTCGTCTGCCGTGCCGTGGTCTGTGATCTCCTTGCGTAGGATGTCGCCCATGGACAGGTGCATGATGTCTGGGTATCGAGCCGTGAGCTTCTTGCACTGGGTGCCCTTACCGCTGCCTGGACCACCTACACACACACAGACAGAAGTATGGTATAATTATCAGGCTGAGCGAGAGAAGAAGAGAGGACCAGTAACAGACAGAAGTATGGTATATCAGGCTGAGCGAGAGGGGGGGTCGGGTTGGTTTAACGTCCAACAGCAGCACTATATAGGCTATAATGTGGACGGGCCCCAAGACAGACGTCTTTCAATTTTATGTGCTGCCACACACGAGACAGGATGGGGATACCATGACTCCTGTCTCAGCCGGTCACATTATACTAACACCGACCCAACCAGTAGGGAACGCACCAGTCAGGATTCGAACTCGGGACCTTTTTCCCTAGACCACCACGCCCCCCAGGCTAAGAGCGAGAGAAGAAGAGAGGACCAGTAGGGGCCAAAAGACTAACAGACAGAAGTATGATATATCGGGCTGAGCGAGAGAAGACAAGACTAACAGACAGAAGTATGATATATCGGGCTGAGCGAGAGAAGACAAGACTAACAGACAGAAGTATGATATATCAGGCTGAGCGAGAGAAGACAAGACTAACAGACAGAAGTATGATATATCAGGCTGAGCGAGAGAAGACAAGACTAACAGACAGAAGTATGATATATCAGGCTGAGCGAGAGAAGACAAGACTAACAGACAGAAGTATGATATATCAGGCTGAGCGAGAGAAGACAAGACTAACAGACAGAAGTATGATATATCAGGCTGAGCGAGAGAAGACAAGACTAACAGACAGAAGTATGATATATCAGGCTGAGCGAGAGAAGAAGAGACTAACAGACAGAAGTATGATATATCAGGCTGAGCGAGAGAAGAAGAGAGGACCAGTAAAAAAGACTAACAGACAGAGGTATGATATATCAGGCTGAGCGAGAGAAGAAGAGAGGACCAGTAGGGGAAAAAGACTAACAGACAGAAGTATGGTATATCAGACTGAGCGAGAGAAGAAGAGAGGGTCAGTAGGGGGTAAAAAGACTACACAGACGCTAGAGGGCAGCATCAGTTGCACTACCAGGAAAGACTAACGCCGGATTTCCCTGCAGAAATTGTATCAGGTTCTGCCACTCCAAGAACGGATTTTTATCAGCCATGGCAAGAACTGACATTCCACCACAAACTGACATTACCTACCAGGCGCAACGACTCCATGGTTTTACAAGAGAGACAGACGCCAACAACATATATCAAGCTTAGAGGTAGAAAATTCTATCTTTCTTCTTTATTTCTGTTTTGATAGAGCTTTGCAGCTTAGTGATATTGTATACAGTAATGTTGCCCATGGAAAAAGTGGATGATATCTGGATATTTTGCCTTGAGCCTCTTACAATGGGTAGGCCTACTCTTAATGCTGATTGGACCACGCATGTCAAAGAACTAATAGCTCTTGAAAGTGAAGGATTTTAACTGTTTCATACAGAAAATTTAATGTGATGATTTCACTTTCTTATAGTTCCATGTATGATGTGGATGAACTCAAAAAAAGAGCTGTATTGGTTGAAATCTTATTTCAAATTGTGTTTCACTGAATGTGGTTTCATAAAGAGTGGCTCCACTTTTTTGGACAACGTGTGTTGGTAGAGGCAGAAGCACTTCTCTAGAATTCATACAGTAATTTGGTAGATATGTAAATATTTTTTCCGCTTCATGCTTTGTGTTCTTTCTCCAAAACATTGAGGGCAGTTTTTACTACTGAAACTAAGGGTGTCTAAGCTTATAGCACTTGTGTAATCTCTAAGCTAGAAGTTGCACTATATAGAATTAGCAGCTTGACAACAAAATTTCCTAAAGCAGTGCTCATGACTTCCGACTGAGTTCCATGACTCATTGTGAAACAAGAACTTGGTTTTTTTAATAAAATGTAATAAATGTACTTCAAACATCTTGTCAAGTTAAACTAATAGAACTTCACCTGCTAGAAATATGATTGGTCCTTTGGGCAAATCCTCTTTCCTTCCTTCGTCTTTCACTTTGATTTCTGGGGGCGGAACAAAAACAACTGGGGGAATTCCGATATTGACAGCGTCCGTCTTTGCATCCGGTTTGCTCTGCTTCTCTCTGGAGTTGAGGCGTCGGCCGAGTTTGCTGGAGGTAGGTCTGCCCTCGGCAGGTGGAGCTGAATGGGTTAAAAGTGGAGAGACAAAGAGGAATATAGGGCTTTACAGGGCTGCCAACCCAAACACTCATTCAAGAACACTTTTTAATGCAAAAAAAATGAAAGAAAATGCATAGGAATTTCGCTTTTTGGCATAATTATTGGTATCTCTGCCTTTATTGTCAACCTACTGCATTTATATAAATTTAAAAAGAATTTTAAAAAATTATGGAAAACAAATCTAGAGAAAGCTTTTGCCCAAGATTGTGAATTGGACAAGCATAGGCTTACCTAATTTCACATGGTTATAAATTTACATCATCCCTTGCTGCAGGGATGTGGAACTAGTTTGCTTGCAATGTTCAGTATATCATTTTTATGCAGTGAATGTTTGATACATAGTTCAATCTGCGAAAGTATAACATCTGTATTGTAACCCCACCGCCCTTCCTCTCCACCTAACCACTCCTTATCAAAATGCCAATGCCACAAAAAAGTAAAGCGTATTGCTACACTTACATTTTATTGATGATTTACTAACAAAAATTTAATGATCCATTCATATTGACAAGAAGGAAGGGGCATAACTCGTATCTATCTGTTCAGGCTGTGGGACTTACAGGGTATCCTCCCGTTCTCCCTGCTCTGAAGGAGGGTCTCAAAAATGATTGACAGCTCGTCGTGGATTTGCTCCTCCTCTTGGTGCCCGTCCACCTGTACTCAGAGAGAGAGGGGGGAGACAAAGAGAGAGAAGCAGGGAGTGGGGCGACAGAGGTAGATAAACAATATTTATCAAGACAGACTGCATGTAGCTTGCTTCACTACAAATGTAATTTTGCTGTTCATTAATATGAAATCTTTCCTAGATCTAGCTTTTGAAAGACGCTAAAATAATAATACTTGTTTTAATATATGTTGCCAATAAATCTGCCTAAATAATGCAATTATAATAAATTTAAAAAATCTAATATATCCATAATATCATTTTAAATTAAGAACTTACAATGTATGGTTTTTAGATCTCTCATGTACTAGTCTAACTTTCTTACCTTTCATTCCTAATCTTTGCAACAGTCTCCCTCCCCCCCCTCCTCCCAATTTTATCCTGCACTACTCCCGACTCCTCCTTCCCCCCTCCCATCAGTCACACCTTTTATCGCTCACACTAAGTTGTTGTTTTTTTTAGGACCAACACAAATAGACATTTTGCCTTATGTCAGGTTAAGAATGGAGCATCAAAATAGAGCTCGAACTTCTTAGCCCGTGTGCACTGACTCAACTATTGGCTCTTCCCACACTCATAGAAAAGGTTCGAATCTTAACTCTCCCCATATCCAGTACTCTAATGCCCAAACTAACTGTCTCCCATCCCTCACTATATACACTATAAACAGCTTCCCTGCATAATGTACAAATATATCGGTCTCCTGGTAAGCAAAAAAGGGCTCCAGATTAGGTTTGAACCCCAGACACACATATCCAATGTCAAGTACTCTATCAACTGAGCTACCTGGCTCCTACCTGACATTAAATAGCTCCCAAGCATACATATTATACAGACTCGAACCTTTGATACTATATGCAATGCCAATCGCTCTACCAACAAAATTTTCTCTTTTTGCCTCTCTGTGTGTGTTTCTCTTTGTCTCTCGGGGGGTAAACTGGCTCAAACCGTAAAGCGTTGATTTCCAGATCGGGAGGTCTGCGGTTCGAATCCCACGATCGGCATACTTATTTGTCCAATTTCGTCCCCTGTAACTGGTTGGGTCAGTGTCAGTATAATGTGAATGGCTCAGACATGAGTCATGGCATCCCCACACTGTCTCGTGTGCAACAGCACATAAAATTGTCAGACGTAAGTCTTGGGGTCCGTCTGCCTCTCTCTTTCTCTTTCTCGCTTTCTCTCTCTTGCTGTCTCTCTCACTCTCTTGATATCTCTCTCTCTCTCTATCTCTCCCCTCTCTCTCTCTCTTTATGATTTGATCTGTCGGTCTGTATCTCTCTTTCTCCCTTTCTCTCTCCCTCTCTTTCTCTATTTCTCTCTCTCTCTGTCTCTCTGGGCAACAGTTAGATAAACAATATTCATTAAGACCCGTTACACGTAGCTTATTTCATTTGAAATGTAATTTTGATGTTCATTAATATGATACCTTTCCAAGGTCTTGCTTTTTAAAACGACTCAAATAATCAAGTTTGTTTTTAATTTATTTTGCCAATATTTCTGCCTAAACAATACAATTACACCGGAAGCAGAGTCTAACATATTCACAAATTCATTTCAAATTAAATATATATCTTACAATGAATGACTTTTAGAACATCTCATGAACTAGTCTAACTTTCTTTGCTTTCTTTCTTTATCTTTGCACCAGTCTCCCCACCGCCTCTTCCCCCCCCCCCCCCCCCCCCCCCCCCCCCCCCTTCCGCAAACCTCGCCTTTAGTGCTCATACTAAGTTATTTGTAAGAGCCATACAAGGAGACATTTGCCTCACATTTAGAAGCCCATATCCATTGTTTATTGCTCTACCTACTGATATCTTTGACACTCTCTTTATCTCCCCTCCCCCTCCCCCAAATCCACCCTCAATATAATGCTTCCCAGCATTGTGGAACTTGTATTTGAGCACTGTCAGTCTTTTCTTTGAACTTGCCATCCTATTAGCTGACAAGACTCGAACATTAAAGACACTCTACCAACTGAACTATTTCTCTCCTCATCTCTATTACTCTCTCTCTCTCTCTCTCTCTCAAAGAATTTTTCTCTCTCCTTATCTCTATTTCTCTATTTACTCTCTCTCTCTCTCTAGAGAGAGAGAAAGTTGAGTTAAGTTGAGTTGATGACGCTGCCAGTGCTCAAGTACTTTGACGATGCTGGCAAGCTGTACATTGTGAGTAGATTGAGGGGACAGAAGAGAGAGAGAGAGAGAGAGAGAGAGAGAGAGAGAGAAGGAGAGAGAAGGAGAGAGAGAAGGAGAGAGAGAGAGACTGACAGACAGATAAATCATAAAGAGAGAGAGAGAGAGAGAGAGAGAGAGAAACATAAATGAGATGAAAGAGAGAGAGAGAAACATAAATGAGATGACAGAGACAGAGAGAGAGATAGAGAGAGAGAGAGAGTGAGGGAGAGAGAGAGTGAGTGAGAGAGAGAGTGAGTGACAGAGAGAGATAATGTTGAGTTGGTGTGTCTTTGTGCGAGAGAGAAAGCGAGAGAGAGAGAGAGGGGGAGAGAGAGGGAGAGAGAGAGAAAGAGAGAGAGAGAGGGGGAGAGAGAGAGTGAGTGAGAGAGAGAGTGAGTGAGAGAGAGTGAGTGACGTTTTCTCCTTGAAGGTCGCCATCCTCCTGGCCAGAGCGCTGGGCGAGTCGTCCAGCCGGCCAGTCAGCTGACCCCTCTCCAGCACGGCACTGGTCAGTTTGTCTTCCTCGCAGTCCAGTAGGAACACAGCGTCCACTCGGCTGATCTGGGACAGGCGTGAGCAATGTAGTGGACAATAGGTGTATTAGGATTGAAACAGCCGCAAGCAATGGAGTGGACAATAGGTGGGTTATGGTGAAAGTATCTTGGGGTGGATAGTGAAAGATGTTCAAATTATGGCTGAGAAAGGGGAGACAGAAAGTGATACAGAGAGAGAGGAGAAAGAGAGAGAGACAGGCAGAATGCCAGACAGACAGACAGACAGACAGACAGACAGACAGACAGACAGACAGACAGACAGACAGACAGAAAGAACCAGGAAAGAAAAACCATAACGGTCGTTAGTACAACGTCGTGAGTCTTGTTATTTCTATACATTGCATAAGTCATATTCTTACCACAGATGGGCGAAATCGCCAGGTCTCAAACCACGGACCTCCTGCGTCGGAAGCGGATGTTCTGCCCCAGGGCTACCAAGCCTTACTTATCTGCAAGCTTTCTATGACGTTGGACTTTGGACCCAGTGACTCATTTTGGGAATCCATAATTTTCATGTAGTTTTTTGTTTCCATTCATTTAATCTTCTTAATATCCCTCCGCCGTTTCCGCTTTTATTGGGTAATTACTAGGCATACAAAAAAGAAAGCAACGGAAAAAAATGAAGTTAAAATGAGGAGACTAACCATGGTCTGGAAGTCGTGTGCCTGCTGCATGTCTCTGGGAAACCCCTGAATGATGAAGCCGTTGGCCTCTGTGTTGTTCTTGAAGGTGTTGAGGATCAGGTCTATGGTCAGGTCCTGGGGTATGGACACAGGGGTGGTCAGGGAGGTGCAAACAGTTGTTGGGAGATAGTTTTCTCTATGACAAAAATAGCGTCTATTTATCGAGTATTGGACACCTTTCTTTGGTAAACGATTCTAGGGACAACCCGAGAGAAGTTAAAATTAATCTCAGTAGGAGAGAAGCTATCTCCTAGTTTTATGTTTCTCAGGTTCCCAAAGTGAATTCTATACAGTAGCGGGTCCCAAGATTAAAGTCTGACATGTACATGCTGTTAAAACCGAGACAGTGCGGGGATATCATGGCTCATGTCATAGCTGGTCATATTATACCGAAACCCACAAAACCAGTACGCAGGGGGTGGAGCAAAAAATGACAAACAAATTTGCGGTTTTGGGGCTTCCCAATTTGGTGTGCAAAGCTCTATCACTTGCGCCAATTCGCCCCCAGAGAAGATAAAACTAATCATTGATTCCTTTTGGTTGAATCGACGCCAAGAGCCATATTAACAGCAATTAATTTTACTCCTCCACGTACAACCTTGGAGACCCAAGATTTTTTTAAAAAGTTACATCGGGCCGCCCCAACTGGGATAGAATTTTGCCTCCTACTAGTTCCTGCCGACTTCATGAATAAGTGACCAACGTTCTGGGACTTGTACCACCCCCCCCCCTTCCCTCTTCTTTTCAATTGGAGAATCGTTACTACAAGTAACCCTTTATACCAAGCTAAAAAAGAATCGATACCAGAAGTAACCCTTTATACCCAGCTAAAAATAATCAGCCGACAACGAGCCCTTATAACCATTAACACTTTCGGACCCACCACTGGATGCAACCTAACTTTGAGAGCCATGCTCCAACAGTTAACCCCTTCACACACACATAGTAACCAACCCGCCTTAGTAGAAGTATGATTATCTACAACCATAATTAACTCTTTTCGACTCATTTCTAGAGCGAATTCACTATGACGAAAAATTAGAAAGATTTTACACTTCCCGATTTACCTGTACCTATATTTGGATCATGACCCGCCATGATCAAAATCTTAACCGTTTCAGACAACAACAACAAAACGAACACACAGCTGAAAACCATGACACAAAGAGTTAGCGCTTTCAGGCACAAGCAAAACTTAACTTACTGCTATAACAAGAACCGAAGAATAATAAAAACTCTTTTAGATGCATATTTAGAGCCATTTCTCTGTAGAGAACCTACTTATATCGCTGCGATTCACATAATCATGTAACTAATCGTTGTTGAGATTCACAACACAACTATTAACCATTTTCAAATCTTCAGCCACTTGTCTAGCCATGATAAACATTAACCCTTGAGGACACACCACAAGCCGTTGAGAAGTCTAACTATTAACCCCTGCTGACCCACCTCTGGCGCCAACTCGCCGTTGAGGACCATGTCTTTGGCGGCCTTCCAGCGCTCGTCTGCCTCCTTGTTCATGATGGCTTCGCGGAGCAGTTCCCCGACGTTGACGTTCAACCAGCCCGGATGTTTCTCGGCCAGCTTAGTGGCTTGGATGGACTTCCCGCTGCCAGGGCCGCCTGCACATAAACAATAATAGAACCACAATGGTTAGTCAGGAATCGGTAGCTCAGGTGGTGCGGGGGTATAAGAGCGCACCGCTTTAAAACGGAAGGTAACGGGTTCGATCCCCGCCTAATGTTCCCACACGCCCATGGACAAGATGGCGTTGGGTTTAGATTGCAGCCTCATGTGCAGGAGGTTTGAGGTTTGAATACCACTTAGACCATCGTGTGTTGTTTTTCATTACTGGTTAAGTCCATGTCAGTATAATATGAACGGTCAAGTCTCGGGCACCCAGCTATAAGATCTCTTCATCGTAACTATTATAACTAATTATCTTTTTTGTCAAGAATTGAGACGTTAAACTTTTGATTTTTACGACTAAAGAATACTGTAGGGGCAGGTAGCCTATTGGGAACGATGTTTCACGATAAGTTTGTTTGAGGATATCAGAGATGTTAACAAACAGAGACGTCATAGTATCATTTCATAGAAGCTCTAGAAATGTTTTCTTTGCGCACTTTGTGAAGTCGTTTAAAGGCGGGAACTAGATGCTGCGGTTAACATTAGCCAGTTCCCATGCTTGAGGAGCGAACCAAACTTGACTCTAATTAAAGTTTATGTATTCTCCGTTCTGGCACTCCTGGTGAATTCACCTATTGGTAGAACGCACACCGAGCGAGCAGGGTATTCTTGGTTCATTTCTCAGTTTGCACATGTCTCTATGCTGGGCTTGGTGATTGACCGTCATCTCTGTGGTGTGGCGTAAGGGATTCTTCGAGAAACTTCAGAGATATAAAAAATATTAAAGAATACTTCTTCCTATTCCTTTTAAATGGAGCTTTTTCTAAAAGCTCTTACAAAACAATTTTACATTTACCCTGATGTGTTTCCTTTCTCTTCAATATTCCTTTCATTTACATGTACGACGCCCTTTTATTATTCATTTATTGAACACGATGAGGGTCCTCTCTTCTAATAAACCACAAAACATAGGTATGACGTTCCTTGTTATTGAAACGTTTCTTATATTACGTCTACGACCAAGTGATGGAATGATTAATATTTGAACTGATGTTTCATTTGACCGTGTAGTTAGACTAGCCGTATTGCTGTTTTAGCACACAGACACACACACACACACACACAGACACAGCATTCAGCTGTACGGAGTGTCGTTTCACACAGGGCTGCACAGGTTACTCGGAAGTCACGAGCTGGGATGCACATAGCTTGCTTGTCTCGTAATACATGTAACGCCCGCAGAAGAGTAATGCTCTAAGTTGCGATTATGTGTAGCGCCTATACGGGAAAAGTATTTACCACAAACCAACATGTTGGTGATGTTTGATCGTTTCTATTAAATTGCTAAGCATACTTCGTTTATTCCAAAAAAGTGAGGTAATTGTTTATAAACCACGTTCCCTTTACCTATGTCTTGCTCATTTTGTGAAATTAACTATTAGTGTAATCAAATACTATAGTGCAACCCAAGATCAATCCAGTTACGGCCAAGAGTTGTTGGTGCAATGGATTAACGTAATTATTGGGATTACTGCACTCACACGGATTAACGGGGTGCACTTAGCGCTTTAGTCTTGGTCTTTGTCCAGTTCTTTAAGCCCATTGGAAAAGGCGGTATGAAAGAGAGAGAGAGAGAGAGAGAGAGAGAGAGAGAGAGAGAGAGAGAGAGAGAGAGAGAGAGAGAGAAGAGAGAGAGACAGAGAGACAGACAGACAGACAGCCAGCCAGACAGACAGACAGACAGACAGACAGACAGACAGACAGACAGACAGACAGATAGACAGACAGAAAGACAGACAGGCAGTTATACAGACAGACAGACAGACAGACAGACAGACAGACAGACAGAGACAAAGAGAGAGAGAGAGAGAGACAGAAAGACAGAGATAGACAGAGAGAGAGAGAAAGAGAGACAGACAGTGAGACAAATGTAAAGACAGGCAGACAGACAAATAGACATACAGAAAGACAGAGTTGCAGAGAGACAGAGAGAGACAAGGTATGGACACGAGGCCATAATCTAATGGATACTCACCCATGATAAAGACGACAGGCACGTTGGGGAGACCACTGGATCCGATGGGCGGAAGTGGGCTGCTCTTCTGTGGTGTGAGGGAACGCATGTCCTCTGGTTGAAGCAGAAGTAAACAATTCAGTTTGGGCGCCATGACAGTATGAATTTTACCCAATATTCTGTCGGATTCTAATATGGTTCAATATGAATTTACGCTTATGGCGAACAAGTTTGTATTAATTTATCCATTCAAAATATAGACAATTTTGGTGTGTGTATGCGTGAGACAGAAAGGGTCCAAGTAGTGTTTGGTGGTTACCCTTGCACACCCTCCCAAATATTTCCTAAAACACGTTGGTTAAAACGGAAAAGTAGATGTAACTTAATGGAGGGTGCAAAATTATAATTATTATATATTCTTTTTTTTAAGCAACTAATCTTCGATATCTCAAAACTGTCTTAATGTAACTGAACCAACTTTTTTTAAACGACAAAACCTTAGACTTGCTTTTTCATTTTAAAAAATCCTTAAAAATAATTTTTAAAGTAAAAATGTAAACATATTTTCACATATCGAGGATTGCACATTTTACATTCCTTATTTTTGTTTTACCAATTCCTAAATGCCGTTTCTTTATTAACTAATCTTGCAATATCTCTAAACTGTCTAATTGAGACTTTCAATATCTATAACAGGCTTTAGTTACGAAAAAATCCCAAAACAAACAAACACAATTCTGGTGGTAGAAACATTACAAAAACACTCTCAGTGGATAATGTGGTTGTTGGAGAGAACTGCCATATTTTTTTAATTTTTCAATTTTTTTTTTAATTATACTATAATCATGATATTAGACAAATAGGATAAAATATTTTCCCCGAGTCAACATCATTTCCCTTCCAATCCAAATCAACAATAGCCTTGTATATTTCTGGAAAAAAATATCCTGATAGTTCAAAAACACTGATCAAAACGAAATGAAGTTTTATGAATATCGGAAAGTGAGAAGCATTATTAGTATGCTTTGTTTCCAAAAATTGGATACGATCGATAAAAAAATGAAAAAATATAAAATTTCAAGTCAAACTTTACAATCAATCAAACACCTATTGTACCACTTTTTGTGTCTCTCATCAATGGTAGTTCTGATGAAAATATTTGTAAATTTAAATGTGTGTTTTTAAGTGATTCAACTGATAACACTAAATTGTTCAGTTTTCAGTCCCTTTTCTTTTTCAAGTTCCGTTTTCCCCAAACACTGCCATTTATCTGTTTATGACCAGCGAGATTTCTGCGTACTGGCTGGTGTTGTCGTCGAACATCTTTCATCGATTTTTTTCCTCCAACATGCGCAACCGTTAAATCCGGATCAGGTGGGAACGCGCTCTCGTTTCCATGGCAACCGGTGCTTTCAACACGCTAACACTTCAGGCTACTGAGAAAACAGGCGGGCAATAAAAAGGTGAAGTGAATCAGGTGGTAAAAAGAAGATGAAAAGGAACGCCGTCTTTGTACCGTGAGACTGTGGGTGTGTGTGAGTGTGTGTGTGTGTGTGTGTGTGTGCACAGATTCAAAACAGTTCAATAGCCTATTAGGACGATCGTCCATTTTTCAAAACGGCCAGTACTATGAATTGCCTTTTCCGACTTTTATTAGAAATTCATAAACGCAAGTTTTAGTTTCTCTTTAAAACGATTTTTTTTTTAAATATCTATGGATCTCAAAATCTATATGCATATGCAGAAAGTGCTAGAGTGGAAACGGGCAGCGAAAGTGTTAAGCAGTGAAGGGTGTGTGTGTATGTGTGTGTGTGTGTGTGTGTGTGTGTGTTCGTAAAAGCAATGATAGAAAAGTAATGCTTTATATCATCGAATAATGGGCACTAATAGCACGGGGATTATTTTCTTACATCCAACATCGCGGAGCCTAAACGGTACTTTGTCTTAATGTTGATTCCAAGGCTTGTCTTGATATAGGGATGGTTAGAAAAAAGGGGTTTATAAGGGTTATAGGATCAACAGTCTATTTGTCCCTCTCAATCAACTTGCCCTAATACGACAAATTTAATCCTAGATAGATCGTTTTATTTTTCCGAAAATTTTCTTTCCTACAACTTGTGTCTGCCTCATCCTTATGGCAGTAGGTCTCTGACTGTCTTTCTGTCTGCCTTATTCTTCTGCCTTTGCCTGCCTGTCGGTTTGTTTGTGTATCTATTTATCTATCTATCTATCTATCTATCTATCTATCTATCTATCTATCTATCTATCTATCTATCTATCTATCTATCTATCTATCTATCTATCTATCTATCTATCTATCTATCTATCTATCTATCTATCTATCTATCTATCTATCTACAATGTATCTATCTATCTATCTATCTATCTTCTATCTATCTATTTAAATGTCTCATTAACAATTCTTTCGGACCTTTTTTCTTCTTTTATTTGTGTATATGGCTACCTATCTGCCTACTTGTCTATCGGTCTGTCTAATTCTCTCATTCTTTTTCTTTCTCCCTTTTTCCGTCTCTTAAACCTACTCACAAAAATTGATCTAACGATACTATAAAGCATACCATGAATGTGTGCTACATTTGGTAGGCCTATACTTATGAGCTGGTTATTAAACTGTTGAGGTTTGAGCTAACAAGTTAAGATGTATAGTTCATTAGAAACGAGAGTATCTCGACAATTGAGTTGACGTGGTGGTTTGAAACAAAATGTATGGAAGAGGACGAAGTCAACAGGAAAGATTCGAAACCCACGATTGGTCAAAGATGTACTTGTCTGATCGATTTCGTTCCCTTCTTGTTGGGTCGGTGTCAGTAAAATATGGTCAGCTGAGACAGGAGTCATGGTATCCCCTCCCTGTCTCGTGTGTGGCAGCACATAAAATTGGCAGACGTCCGTCTTGAGGCACGTCCACAATATAGCCTATATAGTGCTGATGTTGGTCGTTAAATCAACCCAACCCCAACCCCCTCACTGCACTGTCTGGTGTGTGGCAGCACATAAATTTGTCAGATATTAGTCTCGGGGCCTGTCCATACTATAGCCTATATTGCTGACGTTGGACGTAAAACAACGAACTCAACTCAAATACACTCAGTTCTACAATTTTTCGTCGAGCTACCGGTACTAAAACAAGAGGCTCACATACGTTTGAGTAAGTTAGGCGGAATGATATGCTGGTATAGAAGTCAAGAACCCAGCAACATAACAATTGTAGGAGGAAGAGGGGAGGCGTGTAAAGACATGCATGCATGCACTATCAAGGTTTTGGATTTCTAGACAGCAAGCGTCGCAAGTACAACAATGTGGTAAGCTTACTACTCGACCATGTCTTAAGGTATGCGAATAAGAACGAATGCTACGAGTTCTAAGCCACCCTAAAGTTGTACGTACGACCCAAACAATTCATATTCGTTGCGTGGATACGTGAAACAGTATCAATTCAACAGAAACACCAGACTCCTGTCGTTGTCGCGTAAATTAAGAATCGTGAGGGCATAAGAATTTCCTTTAACTGTCTTTGAACATTAATTTCTAGATTTTCCGGAAAAACTGTCCAAATTCATTAAAATGGTTTTCTACAAAACCAACGTGCTGACACTTGTTTAACACCTGGGTGCTTTTCGAGATTTTTCAGTGTTGAGTTTAACAAATGATGTGCAACAAACTTGATGATAATCTTTGATCTTGTCACGATAACAAACATAAAAATGAAAACGCAAGCAGTGAGCTCTGTGTGTCATTGCAGAGATTGTGCTCAGGGGGGCAACAGTTCACCACAAATCACACGGGCAAGCAAACAGCAAAGGAAAAGGTGGAAAAAGAAGCGTGTGTGAGAGAGAGAGAGAGAGGGAGAGAGAGAGAGAGAGAGAGAGAGAGAGAGAGAGAGAGAGAGAGTAAGGGTAGGGAGGAGAAAAATGGACATAATTATAAGGGGAGAGCGAGAATGAAGAAAATTTTAGAAAGAGAAATAGAGAGGCAGACAGAAAAGAGAGAGAGAGGGGGGGAAGAGAGTGGGAGAGAGAGACAGAGAGGGGGAAATATTATTGAAAAAGGCAGATAGAGACACGTAGAGACACAGGGACAGACAGACAGGTAGATAGATAAATTAAATGTGGGAAGGACGAGAGAAGCAGATACAGTGAGAAATAAGATTGTGAGAGAAACAGAAAATGACAGGAAAGAAAGGGGGAGCGAGAGAGAGAGAGAGAGAGAGAGAGAGACAGACAGTTAGATAGACGGATGTAGAAAGAGACAGACACAATTATAGACAGAACACACAGACAGAGAAAGAGAGAGACAGTGAGAGAGAGAGAGAGACGGGCATACTGACAAACGGTGTGTGTGAGAGGGTGAGTGAGAGAGAGGTACGTGAAAGAGTTTATGAATACCTTCCCGAATTGCGTGGTTTTCGATCCAAAAGTACCCAGAACCGACTGTGAAAGGGACAATTTATTAGGGAAAGTGTCGGTTAATAACAAATCAATAAGGATCAGACCCACTTTACATTCAATCAAAACCAGCCTCATTAGAACATTGGTCCCATCCTTATTGCCACTTATGTGCTCATACCATAAATTACCAAAACCAATAGAGCTGCCAATTTTGTGCTATGAAAGAGTATATCTGTACACGTTATCCTAAACGTATTTTGCCTAAATTTGTTCACTTTTAATTGCTTGTTGGGTTGGCAGCACTGAAATAAGTAATGCGGAGCAAAATGTTTCTATGAAGATGTCAATAAAACGTATGTAGATCTAAAGTAATAATAATAATAATAATAATAATAATAATAATAATAATAATAATAATAATAATAATAATAACAACAACAATTATAATAATTTTGACACTATCTTTACATAAGACCAGCTCATTCGTAGACGACCCAAGCCAGCAGATGCAGGTGGTGATTTTAAATAAACCTTCTTGGCATTGTTTTTTGGGTTTCTACCCTTACATGTTAATAAGATCATTCCATAGAGATAAGGCGTTTTCAAGAAATTTTCATTCATGAAATCCTAATGCCAATTAATTTTATACCGGCAAACCAATGCTGTGATTATCCTAAACTGCCTCGTTTTTTTTTGTTTTTTTTTTACAAAGTCAACCTGCGAGCTACAATCTGCAGTGGTCAAACTGGTAATACTTACTAGTAGGATATAGCTCAGTTTGAGTCTGAATGCAAATGTTTATTTTACTAATTACTCTGTCTTTTCCTTTGGGAAGCTTCGCTTTGAATAATTGTGTCAATGTTTGTTGGGTTCTTTTTCTTTTAAGAAAGATCAAAGTAAACTTTGTGTTTTATCGTATCCCTATGTGTTTGGTCGCTTATTTTTTGCGAATTAATACAATGTATATCGAAACAAAACTAACCACCTTGCCTTGTCTCATGTTTAGTCGGATTCTCTAAAGAATACAAACAATAATTATTCTAACGAAATAAGAATCCACTGTGTCAGGCGTCCTGAGGGATGCCACTTGAATAATGAGAACTGAAAGAGCTGAAAGAGCTGCACCTAACCTTTTTATGTAACTCTACTTATAGAGGTTGGATATTCACTGATTCCAAGTTCCGGATTATAAAACTAGTTAATCTGGTTAATGTTCAACCTAGTGAGAATAATTATGGGACGATGTAAATCATGCTACGAGTGTGATAAACAACTGTGACAGACTCACGGAACAATAGCACGTGATTTCTCAGAAACTGATAGTCGAGACAGTAACCTTTTGGGTGTGACCTTTCTCAGAGAGGTTGGCCTTTTTCCGTCGCAAGTTAATATAACTATTAAAGCAAAACTAATGTCTAGTGCTTAGCAGGGGGAATTATAGAATAAAACCAACCATCTATCGAAATAACAGAACCTTCGAAACAGTCTGGTAATTGTGTCCTTGTTTGTTGTTCCCACTTCTCTGGTCGTTTATTGTTTGCGAATTAATACAAGTATATATCGAAACAAAACTAACCACGTCGCCTTATCTCACGCTTAGTCGGATTCTCTAAAGAATAAAAACAATTATTATTTTACCGAAATAACAATCCACTGTGTCAGGCATCCTGCGGGATACTACTTGAATAATGAGAACTGAAAGAGCTGAAACTAACCTTTGTATGTGACACTACTCGTAGAGGTTGGCCATTCATTCATTCCAAATTACGGATCATAAAGCTAGTTAATCTGGTTAATATTCAACCTAGTAGGAAGCATCATGGAGCGATGTAAATCATGCTCCGAGTGTGATTAACAACTGTGACAGACTCACGGAACAATAGCACATGATTTCTCAGAAACTGATAGTCGAGACAGTAACCTTTTGGGTGTGACCTTTCTCAGAGAGCTTGCCCTTTTTCCGTTGCAAGTTAATATAATTATTAAAGCAAAACTACTTTGTCTTGGCTAGTCTAATGCTTAGCAGGAGTGATTATAGATGAAAACCAAACATCTATTAAAATAACAGAACCTTCGTAACAGACGTATAGAGGGGGCAGGGGTTACTTGTTTAGTGAGAAAGTTGACACTGACCTTTGGGCGTGACCCTGCCCCGGGACAGCGGCCGCTTGCTGTTGTCGGGCGTGATGGGCGGGAGGGGCGTCTTGCTCGACCTGACCTCCACAAACATGTTCCAGGTCATCTCCGCCTGACCTTTCACCTTGACCTTCTCAAGGCTGTCGATGAGGTACTGGATGTGGTCATTGGGCCGGTGGAACATCAGACCCGTCATCAGGCACTGTGGGAGCAGACAAACAGCAACGTCTGATACCAGGCAATATCAAGGACCACCAGAAAGGCAGACAAACAACAACGTCAGATATCAGACACTGTGGAGACAGACGAACAGCAACGTCTGATATCAGGCCAGATCCAAGCCCGCCAGAGAGGCTGACAAACAACAAATTCATATGTCAGACATGGCTTGGGGACGGACGATTTATATTGGGTATATATAATAGTCCACAACAGCACGCACACACGCACTGTGAGCGGCAGACAACCACCACAGTCTGATTCCACACAATATGAAGGGACACTGGAGGAGCAGTTCAAAATTTAAACTATGATAAGAGACAATAAGATAAATCAAGAAACAGACAATAGAAGAGGCACTGGGTGTGAATGTTTAGTTGGCGAAACACAAAACCCGTCGTGAGGCGCTGCGGAAGCAGACAAACAACAAAGTTCGATATCAGACAATATCAAGGGCCGCCAGAAAAGCAGACAAACAACAAAGTCTGGTATAAGACAATATCAAGAGCCGCCAGAAAGGCAGACAAACAACAAAGCCCGTTATAAGACAATATCAAAGGCCGCCAGAAAGTCAGACAAACAACAGTGTCTGGTATAAGACAATATCAAGAGCCTAGTTATTATCAAAGACAGTACTTCGGAACACGAAAAAGACTAGCGATATATTTAAGGTATAATAAACAGTTTACAACGTAAACAGACAAATTCTGATGTCAAACAGATCTAGGGTCGCCAGAAAGGCAGACAATAATCACAGTTTTATGTTAGACACTACTTAGGAACACAAAGAAGTCAGATAATTTTAAAAGGAATAGTCAATAACTGCAAACGCAGGCAAACTTCTGATATCAGACAATATGAAAGACCACTAGAGGGGCAGTCAAAACTCTGAAAATAAAATATACCAAGAAATATACAATGATTTACGGAGCGGTCGTTTGGTCGTCACTGTGGATACAGACAAACATTAAAGGCTGATGTCAGACAAGATTAACGACCGCAAGGAAGGCGGATAATAATTATCAAAGTCTTATATAGTACATTATTTGGGAACAAGAAAAGACATGCGATTTATTAAAGGTATAGCCTATAACGGCAGAGATCAGGTAAGGTGGGTGGCAAACAAATATCAAGCGGTGCCAGAACGGCAAACAAATTTAGACTCTAATAAGAGACATTATCGATACATAGAGAATCGTAGAAGTTCAAATATCGAAACTATACCTAAAATAACTATATCATTGTGGGTGCAGACAAAACTTAACTCTGACATCACGCGCTTCCTATAATCACGAGAAAGACAGAATAAGAGAATCAAGGTGCAATAGTCTATAACGGCAGATGCACAGGTTCAAACTCCGATTCGGCAGATCCATCTCTCCCGACTGGTTGTGTGGGTGTTCGAATTATTTGACCGGTCAAAGCCGAGTGCTCTACTCTTGAGTGTAGTCGTCATAGGGGAACTTTTTTTTTATTTTAAGATCTAGATCCAGGAGGTGCTTAACTGGGAAAGAGCTTGGCGTTCTCTACTTAATTAAAGGCTTTTTAGTTACTTGTTTTGTGAACCATTTTACAAAATTAACTTACTTTCTTTCAAACTGTTCATTGTAGCTGTATTGCGTACATTTGCCCAAGGAAAATTTCACCACAGGGATAGAGGCAGTAAATATTATGGAAAAATAGTGCTTTACTTTCAAATGGTGTAAATATTTCAACAACCCAGTCTTAGTGTGTGTGTGTGGGGGGGGGGGCTCACACTAGTAAGTGTTTAGATGGACGGATTTATTAGGCCATACTATAAAATTATGTATCCCCAGTGCCAACATCCTATACAATCAACCGGAACGGACAAATATCGGAAATCGGTTTGTTCTCTCCTCATTAGCACCACTCAAGAGATAAAGTTGAATCAATGCTGTTCAGGTTTTTTCAGTTTTATTTAATTCTCTCCCAAAGATCGTATAATCACCCCAGGTTTTTCCTTCATGGCCAGATCTATTACAGACATCAGCGATCAAAGGCCCTCATTTCGTTTCTGGTATCAGTTGTCTTGATGAAAAACTAAGTTAAGGTTTCTAATTCAAGTTTCGTGGGAGGTTTTAATCAGATTGTCTGTGCGCTGCCTATCTTTGCTCTTCTTTCTGTCTAGTTTTCCACATTGAAATGACTATTATGCTTTCTTTTTACAGAAATATTTCATGGGAGAAAGCAACGCTTATTATAGTCTCAGACTTTAAGAAAGTGTGTATAACACGACAAGATACCAGAACGGGAGAGTCTACCGGGGCCTAGTTGGTCCCTATATTGGCCCTGATGACACCGATCGGACCGGTAGGAAAAAAAACGCGTTCGCCAGTACGGGACTCGAACCGCGGATCTTCAATGTCAGAAGCCGGTGCTCTAACAAGTGGGCTACGCAACTGTTTCGATAATAGGGCAAAAAATATAATTAAGCTATTTCTCTAGTGGCCTTGAAAATAAATATTTTGTATCCCGAGATATCCGTTACACCTTCGTTGTTGTTGTTGTTGTTGTTGTTGTTGTTGTTGTTGTTGTTGTTGTTGTTGTTGTTGTTGTTGTTGTTGTTGTTGTTGTTGTTGTTGCTGTTGTTGCTGTTGTTGTTGTTTTGTGTGGGTTTTTTTTCTTTTCTTCCATGGCACTTTCATAATTGTTCAGATAAACCACACATCTGCTGCTTCTAGTTGTGTTCTACTCATCATAACCCATAATTCGTAAGAAGATGACAACAAGGCTAATCTAGCTCAGATAAGAGGGTTGTGATGAAAGGGATTAATACAAGCAGAGCGCTAGAAATTTTCAGTTGATTCGTTTCCATCATGGAAATTCAATTCGTGCTGGTGGTAATCTTTCTGCGAGCCCTAATAAAAATAATGTGTTAGTTTTTGATACGCAATATCGGTTGTCTGTGCTAGCATATAAAAGTTAATAATCTCCATGATGTAATAGCCTATATTTTTCAATATCTGTCTCTATCTTTCCGTCTCCCTAACTCTTTTTTATCCCCCCCCCCTCTCTTTTTCTTTCTCTCCATCTCTCACACACAGACTTTCTCTATCGATCTCTATGCCTACCTATTGAATCAACATTTATGTCTTTCTGTCCATTTATCTATCTATCAATCTATCCATATCTGCTTTCTTTCTTTCTCTCTCGATCTCTTTCTCATTTAACTATGATAAATGATAACTCTCCAAAGTAAAGTAATAGCGTTAACGATGCTAGCGCTTGATCCTCTTGGAAACTCATCGAAACACCACTTTACATTCATTTACTTACACCATCGGTACATAGCAACCTTGGCGGGTCCTAATCGATAATGATCGATCGAATGGACAGGGAGGTCACTCTGCTTAATTTAGAGGTACAGAGTTATTTTAGCACTTCTGATGGACAGGCGAATCTAGGTAATTAAAATCTCACGCTATTCTTGTCGAAGGCTTACCCCCGCCCCCTCCCCCATCTTTCCCACAGCACACGCAAACACACGCGCACCTTTAGGGAAAACCCAAAGTGGATGTTACTTGTCTATACTCGTCTGAAACATAGTTCAAGAGTTAAGATTGGTTGATTTATATTAATGCTATCCAATGGAGAAAAATATTTTGAGATCCCTTAAAAAAAATATTACTTTTCTCTTTTAAACCAGCATGCGCTCACTTATCAACATTCTGTATGACCCTGTAAAATTTCTAACATATAACGTTAAATATTCGCAGAGACAGCACGTGTTGAACCGCTTTTCGGCATGTTTCATTACTAAACTAAAGTCTGTTAGATCTAGGCACAAAGAAGCCTCATTAGACTTACCGTTAGTCTAAATTTAGTCAAACAAAAACTAAATGGACGAACAGGTAAAAGCACATGGCCTATAATAATGAAAATGAACTAATTATAAAATTATCGGGAGTAGAAATATAAACATCAATGCATCACAATACTTTTCATTGCAGAAGAAAATAACTCCTTCGAAAAACAACTCCTTTTGAATACACTGGTCGGGTCGGATGGGAAACTTTCACTAACCTCAAATAATCGGGGCACTTCCCTTTTGGAAAGGTATGCCTTGGCATCTTCGGTGGACATTTTGCCGCTTTTGCAGCGGATAAAGGAAAGCTTCGGGGAACTGATTTTGGCGACTGGTGGTACTTGCACTCGTTAAGTTTGGAAAGCCCTCACACCCGAGGTTGTAAATCCTTCTTAGCCGTTTCTAAGGACAACAAACCGCCACCATGAACCGAGTAACACTTGGGTTCATCCGCAGTAAAACTAGAAAATTGTGTCAAAAAAGATTTTTTTATTCCAATGATATTAACGTTATATACTAATACTAATTTTATAAATCTTTTTATTTTTTTACTTAATTAACAAAAATATGCGATAGATTAATTTTATTTTAGAATAAATGAACCGGAAGTGGTCGCATGAACATTTTTGTTTTGATACTACATTCAAAATGGTGGACACCGGTGAAAACAATATGAAGTTCACTTTCATTTTCAACTTTGCATGTATTTTGATTCTCTTTTCCACAAATGTCAATGTTGGACATGCAAATCACGATGTGAGTTAATTTATAAAATTCATTATAATTTAGTCTACATAGATCAATCATTTTCAATTACTTTGGAAGATCGAGTTAATCTTAGAAGTTAAGAATCCAGATCTCCATTTAGCCTAAATTTTAGGTTAGATCTAGATCTAGGTTAAATCTAGCCTTCTCGGCGACAAGAGTGGTGATCAATGGGTTTGAGACGTTAGATTTAGATTCTAGGGGTAGTAAGCACAAAGATGACATAGCTTACGACTCGTCGTAGCAACATGAGAATAAGAAAGTTTACGATGAGACGTAAACTACGTCTTGTTTGTGCTTACTACCCAAGGACCCATTTATAAGTAATCTACAAAATCACGACAGCTTACAAAATTTTCTAAGAATGTGCAAATAAGATTATGGAACGACTATACCAACTCATATATCCATCCCAGTCAGAAACAGACAATATGCAGCTATCTATTTTTAGTGGTTTTTCATTCCTCGAGATACACTGAATGTCGCACGACGGATATATAGGACCAAATAGCTTCCGATGATGGGCCAACAATCTGTTTTGCGACAGGGAGGCAAAATTTGATCAGTGATGGTCTGTGTTGGATGCCCGGCATTGTTTTCCGGTTCTCGATTTAAAACTTTAAACACATTTTTCTCTAGAATGCCTTTATAACTATAGACCCAAGTAGTATATATATTTTAGTCTCAGCTAGTCGTCAAATAATTGAAAAAATGATTTATAAAATAAGCTTAGTTTTTGAAATATTTGAAAACTTAGCTATCCGCGTAACCACTGGGCTCGCTTTGACCTAGATAGCTGGTCAAGCCAGAATCTAGCTTTAAAACGTGTATGTGTATTATCCCTTGATAGTTTCCCATGAACAATTTTTCCTATTTTTAAAATTTTTATTATCAATTGACATTTTGCCTTTACAGGAACAGGTAAAAGAGTTTTTCAAAAGTGGACACACAAATAACTGGGCTGTGCTCGTAGACGCGTCAAGGTTTTGGTTCAACTACCGCCACCATGCCAATGTGCTTTCCCTATACCGCAGTGTGAAGCGCTTGGGAATTCCAGACAGGTATGCTACATAAACTAAACATGAGAGTAGCCAGGATTTTTGCTTGTGCAAGGCAGAAATGACTGTTTTAGCTTTTTTGTTTAAAATTGTTTTAACTGTGTTTCACTGTTTTTTTCTTTACAACTTTTTTGTTCTTAGTAATTCTTCATAAGTTGTTGTTTTTTTTATAAATATCTAATATCCTATTACCTATATCAATGAATCGTTGTATATAATTTTCTGTTATTTTTCTCTTTTTGTGTTATAAAATTTACTGTTCAAAGTAAACGTTTGTAGGGAGTTCTCTCTTTCTCTATTTCTCTCTGGGGGGGGTGTGCGGTGGCCCTGGGGTAGAACATCGGCTTCCGACGCAAAAGGTTCGAATTCGAGGCCTGGTGATTGCGTTACCCACTGGTTGGGTCGGTGTCAGTTAAATATGACCGGCTGAGACAGGAGTCATGGTATCCCTGCCCTGTCTCGTGTGTGGCAGCACATAAAATTGTCAGACCTCAGTTTTGGGGCCCATCCACTATATAGCCTTTATAGTGCTGATGTTGGACGTTAAACCAACTCAACAACAACTCTCTCTCTCCCTCTCTCGGCCAAAGAATGAAAGAGAGATAGTAAAAGAGGCGTAAAAGGCTGAGTTTGCAGTAAAGTCTAATTCATGGTGAACAATGTTTTAAAAAAATAATATAAACAGAATTTTAAGTATACACATAATTTTTTTCCTCATTACTTTGTTCTGAATTTCATGAGGTACACATTTTTGGATAGGCCTGCATCTTGATTGATCTTTAAACATATAAGATGGATGAAGAGTAAAGTGTTTCAACAGTTGTGATCATGACTGTCTAACCTCTACTGTGATTCTTATATTCAGCCAGATTATCCTCATGGTGGCAGACGACATGGCTTGCAACCCTCGCAACCCTCGACCAGGCAAGTGGGGGTGTTGGAAAGACCCATACATCATTTAGACTGTGGATGATATTTTGTATAATCATTACAGTTTTTAATTTGGGGAGAGAGAGAGAGGAATATTTTTCGCCGCATATTGTCTGTGTTTGTAGAGTAAATTATATTTTAAAGAGCGCTGGTCTATTGTTCATTTTGTTGGCTACAAATTACTTCATTTTATATCTACATTTTCTGCCAGTTGAAAATAGATTCAAGTAGTTGTGTATGGACAATTTTATCTTCTATCATTTTTCCCTTTTGATTAAAAAAAAAATAACAATATGTGTGTCATAAAACTGCGTTTGTATCATGAAAACCTTTTTCAGTCACCAACAGTTATTGGTTCGTAGTCGAGAGATGCAATCTAGCCACTCTGTATATTGAAGCGCATGTTATCATAAAGTCCTGTATTAAGCATTGATTCAAACTATCCTTCCAATATTATTGCAGCTACGGTGTTTAACAACCAGAACCAGCACATCAATGTTTATGGAGACGATGTGGAGGTAGATTACAGAGGATATGAGGTATGTTAGATTGCGTTTCACAATTGTCATAGCTAGTTTCAGCTTTTTTCAATTCAATTTCTTTTTGTCTGGAACCACTTTTTTATAATTATCTTTGTCATTATGATGTATGGACCGCAGTCCTTTTTTTTTTCAGAATTAAAAAAATATTCAATTCATTCAGGGTTTTTTTAATAAACAGAAGAGTTGAGACATTTACCTTTTCAAATACAGTGGCATCCTGAATAGTTTAACCCATTGGGACTGGCAGGACTGTTGATTTGAATGTAAAAAAGGATTATATATCCTATCTAGGTGACGGTAGAAAACTTCATCCGAGTCTTGACGGGTCGACTGCCAGAGAGCACCCCTCGCTCCAAACGTTTGCTTTCAGACGAACGGAGCAACATTTTGGTTTACATGACAGGTTTGTGCAATGCCTCTTCATGATTACATTATTCAAACTAAAATTCAAATGTTCTGAAATGAGATGTATGCGAGTTCAAGTAAATATTTAGTTTGTGCCATGCACTTTGACAGAATGTTGGGGAACAAAGATTTAGGCTCTAAATTGTTTTTCTGTTCTTCTTACAAGATCCATTATGTAGAGCGATAGACTTACTCTATGTATTTGTTATGAGACTACGCACCTTATTCAAGTAAAGTAGAAAAACTGTTGGTCTGTTTGCTTAACTCAATCCTGAGAGCAACATCCTGATATAGAAAACAATTTTTAGAGTCAGGTCTATCATATCTATCATGCCATTTTTCTCTGATTGTTTTTCCTTGCTCAGGCCACTGAGGAGACGGGTCTATCTTCTCTATCATGACATTTTTCTCTGACTGTTTTTACTTGCTCAGGCCACTGAGGAGACGGGTCTATCATCTCTATCATGACATTTTTCTGTTTTTACTTGCTCAGGCCACTGAGGAGACGGGTCTATCATCTCTATCATGACATTTTTCTGTGATTGTTGTTACTTGCTCAGGCCACTGAGGAGACGGGTCTATCATCTCTATCATGACATTTTTCTGTTTTTACTTGCTCAGGCCACTGAGGAGACGGGTCTATCATCTCTATCATGACATTTTTCTCTGATTGTTTTTACTTGCTCAGGCCACTGAGGAGACGGGTCTATCATCTCTATCATGACATTTTTCTCTGATTGTTTATACTTGCTCAGGCCACTGAGGAGACGGGTCTATCTTATCTATCATGACATTTTTCTCTGATTGTTTATACTTGCTCAGGCCACTGAGGAGACGGGTCTATCTTATCTATCATGACATTTTTCTCTGATTGTTTATACTTGCTCAGGCCACGGAGGAGATGGGTTTCTCAAGTTTCAGGACGCAGAGGAAGTTTCCAATGTGGAATTGGCAGACGCTTTTGAGCAGATGTGGCAGAAGCAGAGGTAACCAGGAAACAGAATGTTGTTGGTATAATATGCTACTAGATCCTTCTCAAGCACAGTGATTAAATCCTGTCGGAAAGAAAAAGGGAAGTAATCTTTGTGTTATTTGATTTCCCAAATGTTTCCAAAGAATTTTTTTATGAAGAGGGTATGTTGTTGGTATAATATGCTACTAGATCCTTCTCAAGCACAGTGATTAAATCCTGTCGGAAAGAAAAAGGGAAGTAATCTTTGTGTTATTTGATTTCCCTCAAGTTTCCAAATAATTTTTTTATGAAGAGGGTGGGTTTGTTGGCAAACCAAATCTGGCCCTAAACTTGCTAGTCTTGTTAGACAACATCTCTACTTACTGGGCTATCTAGCATCCGTTGAACATGAGGTTTTTTATATCATGAAAGTTGCATCTTAAGTTTCAGAGTTTTTCATTTACGTATGACTTGCTGACTTACGAGCCTTTCACCAGCAAGATCATTAAATCTTTGGATTTGACTCTTCTCTTTATGTCTACTGTAAAATCAATCCATTCATTTCGGGGTTTTTTTAATTGTGTAAAGCTTGTCCAAAATTGTTTTTGAGGTAAGCCTAATGTTTTTATTTTTAAATCTCTTGAGATCATTGTACTTAGTGTCAATGAGTGAGTAAAAAAGTAAGTCATGGAAATGTTTGCTTGGGTAGAAAATGCCCAAAATAGTCTCCATCTAGACTCAAGAACTTGGAGTGAGAGAATTTCTGAAGTTGTTCAGCACAGTACTTAGCTTGAATTAGAACAGCAAATCCTAAGGATTCTTCTAAGTTGTCGCTTGTTGTCCTCTTTTTTTTTGGTACATAGCCACAATGTTTATTAAGTGATGTTAATTTTCGATAATTTAAAAAAATTTCAGTAAATTAAGAAAAAAAGGGGGCTGGTCGTAATTCACTCAAGGTCTGTCATGGGGCCATGTTTTGTGGTTCAATAATTATATTAGGTTTCTTTAAGTGAAAAGGTTAGGTAACAAAACCACCATCCGGTTGGCATCGCTGTTTATTATTTTAATCATCCTCACGTGACCAGGTACCATGAGATTTTCTTCATGATCGACACATGTCAGGCGGAGTCGATGTTCCAGAAGTTTTACTCCCCGAACATCTTGGCGGTCGCCAGCAGTCGCGTCGGAGAAGACTCACTCTCGGTGGGTGGCGCAATTTGTTTCACCTTTAAGGGGTTAATTGGCGATTAGATTGACCATAAATCCATTTCTGTTGATTAGCCATTTCTGATGGGTTAAGTCTGATTACCTTAGCCACAAACCTATCTGTGGAGTTAACCTTTTCACATTTCATGATTTAAAGCCTATTTCTTGTGTACATATTACTTTAGTCACTTTAGTGACCTATAAATAGGTAACATTTTTAATTTTTACTATTTTAAATGGAAGTTGCAGATCAATAGCACACAAACATATCAATTCGTACATGTGTCTTATAGGAAAAGGTTTCGGCTGATTAGATTAGCCATTAAGTTGGCAGCAATTTTTGTTATGTATGTATTTGTAAGTAATGTTCTACCTCTTTAAAAAACTGAAAGGAAAAAACATTGCATGTGAACTGCCTTTTTCGAAGTCTTTTTCTAATGATGGACATATGACTATTCTGACTATAGTTGGAAAGTGAAATACATAAAAGCAACGTCTTTTAAAAAAAGATATCACAATTTCACAGGCTTGGCTAGGATATTTCATTGTCGAAATAGACAGATTAAGTGTGAAAATCTGAATCATATGCCTGAAGAAAGGATAGATTTTCTCTTTAGACATAGCAGATTATTCAGACAAAATGGACGCTTTTTTTTTTCAAAGTACACTTCTATAAGATACAGGTATCGAAAGAACTTGTTGAGGTTTACAGAAGTGTTTTCAGTCTGAGTGGGAGCAACTAAAACTACGTAATGTCATTAATGAAAGCAATATTGCTTTGTTTTATTTTTCTGTCAAACCCAGCTTAGAACATTATTTAAAACTTGTACTGTTGTGATATAAGCCTTCTAACCTTAGTGACTTTTTTTTACTAAATGTGAATGTTTGATATTCATTGAGTAAGTTATCACTTATCCTTCTTCAGTATACACATTCCATTCCCCTCCCCCACTTTTGTTTTGTTATTTATCTTCCACAACATATGATTATCAGTAAACAGTATTTTGTCCTTATTTTGTCCCTATGTAGCACCACGTAGACCCAGCTTTGGGCGTCTACATCATTGATCGCTACACTTACTACGCGCTAGAATTCCTGGAAAACGTGAAGCCAGGATCCAAGAAAACTATGGCCCAGTTTGTAAGTTTTATTTTCTCTTTGGTGTCTTTTTTGTTCCTGCATTTTAAGTGTTTTTTTCGAATATCTTTCCTACAATCTGATTGACTGAGTAAATCTGTTATGCTATGGTATATTTCAATATGCTTTTATGTATTATATTTTAAAATATAAGGTACATGATAAAGTGCTCTGTTTGTTTTGGAATTTATGTCTGTATCAACAACATAATAAAATTGATATGTCCATTTTTATCTCTACTGATTCACCATTACCATGTTAATTGTTTGACCAGTGCAAAATGTGTCAAGACCTCTCTAAGACATTGCGTAGTCGTGGGGATCTGTATTGGCATTCTAGATTTAGCAGTGTTTATTTCTCCTCTTCCACCATATATATGATGTGCGTCATTCGACCAGTTCTAACTGTTTTTTAACCTCTTACAGTGCACTTAGCATTTCTTAACACACTTTAAACATTAACATAAAAAAAAGTCCAATTCCCAACTTGTGCCTGATTCGCCCGGGTTCTTCACACAACTGCTATGAGCATCTGCCCCAATCTCTTCACCTGGGACGTCTCTCTCAGCCACTGCACAGAATTGGGTTCTAGATATAGAAATATTTGTCTCTACCATTTGACCATATATATACTGCTTAACCAACTGGTGCAAGTTAAAGGTGTGCTCCAAGCATGGGACGTCTCTCAACCTTTGCAGAGTTGCTGTGGTCGCTATAGTCTAGATATAGAACTATTCGTGGCTACTGTTATACCAAATATATGTTTTGTCAATTTCACCACATAGACTTACATAATGCTTTGTCAATTTCAGCACATAGACTTACATAATGCTTTGTCAATTTCACCACATAGACATACATAATGCTTTGTCAATTTCACCACATAAACATACATTATGCTTTGTCGCCTCCCGCCAGTTCAAGGTGTGCCCCAAACACCTGTGTATCAGCACCGTGAGCACGCGCACCGACCTGTTCCCGCGCGACGTGTCCCAGACGCTGCTCACCGACTTCTTCGGCTCCGTGAGGAACGTGGAGCTGCTTGCAGGTTTGTCTCCCCTGCCACCGCGACCTACACACTCTGTTTTGTTTTGTTTTGTTTTTGTTGTTTTTTTATTTTATTGTCTCCTAAGGAAAAAAGAATCTTCATACCAGTTGCTTCAAATAGGTTTCTGTTTTTCGGTTGAACTGATAGTGGAATCATTAATTTTAAAACAAAACTCCTTCATCTTTTTAATTACCATTGCTTTTTTTGCTTGCATGTTTTAAGGCTTTATTCCATAGGTTTATTTCTGACAGTCTACTCACAGGAAATATTTTCTATAATTTTCTTAAATTTGAAAACAATTGTAGCAATCTAAGCCAGAAGTTCTAACACTGATAATAATAATTTTAATTGAAAATATTTGTATATGGAAAAGTTTTTTTCTTTTGAGCATTTTTTTTTACCTAATGTCATTTCAGAATCATTTTCTTTTCGATTTTCATTTATTTTTGTTTTTTTTGCATACAGTAACTCAGTTTCTGTACAGTAGCGGATCACTTAGTTTGCCTTCACTGACCCCTTGATCGGGGTCATAAATCGTGGTTGACAGGTGGAATGCGAGTATCCCGGCTTGCTTCTTACTGAGCTCTCCGCCCACTGCTTATCAGTGGCTAATCCGGACTTTCAGCAATAAAATTACCTTTACTCAAATCCTGCCTTGAAATATATCAAACAAAAGCTACGCATATTCTCTATAATTCGCAGTTGTTCATTTTATTCTGTGTATACCGAGTCATATACTAAGTTGCCTTCAACATTGTATTTGATTTGAGCGACATTTTAGCATTTTTTTTTTTTTCGTTTGTAAAAAATCTGTACGTTGATTTAATTTTTTTTTGTAGACTCAAAGTAAATTTTTTTTTAATTGTAACTTGAATACTTATTATGTTTGAAGTTTATAAGCCAAATGCTTGTTTCAAGCGTTATCTTTGAAGTCAGTGAGTGAACACGAGTGTGCTAACCGAGGCTCAGGTAATCCGACCAGCATGATCTCCTAGTGACCCCTTGCGGGAGAGGTCAAGTCAAAGGCAAACCAAGTGCTCCGCTGCTAAACCTCTGTGTGCACATCCATACCAAAACCTTTTTTGAGTCTGAGAAATTAATTTTAACATTTCAGAGACAAGCTCCCTGGCCAGAATCAACACGTCCTCGACTGGCAAGACAGAGACTTGCAGGTCAGTACAACCAGACAGTGTCAAACTCAATCAGAGCTTCAGAGGTTTCGCGTATGTGGGTCGAGATTTATCAAGGCGGTTGCTGCCTTCTTTAAACCTTAGTAAAAAGTATGTCTGGACATTGGTCAACCGCCTTAATTTTAATGAACAAATAGAGCGAGCAGCGTCACGCTAGCTCACTGTATCAATAGCACTGTGAGCTCTTTTTGTGAGATATCTCACTAAAACTTTAGCCTCTGGTACAACTGTTCATGTAACATAAGCTTGTTCTCCCTGTCTACAGCAGAATTTTATAAAATGGGGAAGGTTTGACATAAGATATTTTGCTTCTATGTGCTGACTTGAGACAATTAGTAGGTTTTTTATGCTGTCGAGTTGTTCTTTTTTAAAAGAGTTTTAAATTTTTCTATATTATCAATGGCACGAAAAAATTAAAACATTTTATTGGTTAAACTAACCTACTCACAGAAATTTACTTTTGTTCTGTGCAAGATTGTAGTCACACATGAATTCTGCATCTTTAAGTTAAATAATAATAACAACAAAATTATATTTTTTTCCACCTTTTTTTTTATTATTTTCACAGAAAAGACGAGTGCAAAGACGCAAATAAAAAGCCAGAGAAGTTTTCATACCCAGACCAGATTCCAAAAATACTCGTCTTATAAAGCATCATCTTCAGGAATTTTTATTATTCTTGTTTTCATCTTTCAAATGTAAAATAAACTTTTGTTTTCCGATTGAAAAAAAATTATCCTTAAGGTGCAAGTTTTATTATCAAATGTTTTGTTCTAATACTTGATTGTTCCTTAGCGTCCAACGCCAGCACTATCTAGGATATATTGTGGATGGGCCACAAGACTAAAGTATGACAATTTTATGTACTGCCACATAGAGACAGTGCGAGGATACCAAGACTCCTGTCCTAGCCGGTCACATTATACTCACAGACACTGAACCAGAAGGGAACAAAATCGGACAAATACATTTTTGATTAGTTGTGGGGTTTGAACTGTGGACAAATGCTCTACCACTTGCCCAGGTTTGCACCATTTATACTCATCGAATAAGAACATAGACTTCCTAAAGAATATCTTATAGACCTGCATAAATCCACTACGCTCCTTAAAAACATGCATTCTTGCACAAAGAGCCTGAAAGTAGCAGTGGTCTAATGGGATAAAATATCTTCCCTTCAAGTGGCAAGGTGAGTCAATCCACTTGTTTTTGTTTTGTGCTATTAAGTTTGGCTTGGCCAAATTCTGTGTTTTTTATGTAGTTGTTTAGTGTCAATGGAAGAGTTGTTGATGGTATTCTCTTCCTCTCTCTGTGGTATATCTAAAAAAGCGTGTTTTGTAGAAAATGATTATTCACTCGCAAATGCTTTTCATTACATCAAATTTATTTTGAGAAATTAGACTTAAACTATAAAAAAAAAACAACGTTGCACCTAAATAACCCTCTCCACTTCTTTTAAGAATGAACAAATGCCTTCAGCTCTTCTTTCATTATGTTGTTACTAGGATGTTGATTGGTTGATGTGGCTTGTGTATTTCATGGGTACATAGCTCAGACCACGGAAAGGAAAGCCCAGTAATTGGTGTAGCTACTGATGCTCTCCTTTCAGGCTCATAGTGCAAGACTGACTATTGTTAAACAATGTATTGGTCTAGTGTTACAAACCAAGTGTTCTTTGAGTAGTAAGGTGATTGAAGCTTACATCCATACAAGCCAACAGCCCTAATCCCAGGCAAGATTCAAAGCCAACTTCAATGAACTTGATTATGTTTTGTTGTGGTGTTTGAGAACATGCGCTAATCAAAATGTAACATCATGTTAAGTGTTGAGTGCAGTTGTAGCAACATTTCGGGTAACAAGGAATTACTAGCTAATATAGTAATAATAAGTATTGTGATTACATTTTTTCACTTTTTTTTGTACATATAGTTTTACTGCTCATAAGCTTTCCAAAAGATTTTTTACCAAGTCAACTCCTTTCCATATAGTCAATCATGGGGCATCAGCTAGTGATCGAACCTCGGACCTTCTGGTCCTCAGTCTTACAATCTGATGACTGAACCATCTAGTGCTCAAACCAGTAGCATTTTTGCAGTGCCACTTTAATGAGTGTCAGTGGCCTTGTGTGACAAGACCTGTTATTTTTGCCTTTGACAATGATGCAATGTTTGAGGCATGCACAAGCCAAGGCAGGTATTATAGGAGTATCAGTCAGTCTAACTGGATGAGTCAGTGCTTTGCAGTTGTGTTGTAGATGCCACATTATTTCACATTTGTTGTATATTAATTATTATGTATTCATCTAGGTTCTTTGTTAGTTTTTGGTATGACATAGATTAAATGCTTGGAACTCATATTGGTTAGGTGAAGTTGTAGAGTGTGGGTAACTTAGCAATTTTGTATGTCCATGTGACATTAAGCCAATGTTCATCTGAAGTGTAACAAAATAATGTTTGCAAGTTTTGAAAGTGAAACATGACTGTATTGGTGCTCTCACTAAAGCATTTGCTTTAATACCTGTGTGTACAATTCATTGTTAAATACCATTGATTTGGTATGTTCCTTGTTTATTTCAATACATGTATGTTTTTTATATTTATATTGCTACAATTCTGCCACATTAAAACTATTTTTAATATTTTTGAGAGGGTTGATTTGTCCTATTTTAAGTTTAAAAACTGTGATAGTAATTTTCTGACATTGTCCAATTTGTTGAGATGTATGCAGGTCATGTCAATTTTTTCTTCTTCTGTTGTTTTATTGTAAAGTTAAAATTTTCTCAATAATCTAATGTATATTAATAAAAAAAAAGTATTAATAATATAAGGAAAAAAATGTGCCTTCTAAATTATAGAAAAAAATTATTTCGTTACTGCGAAAGGGTGTGAACTTTTTCATAAATTTATCTAGAAAACAAATCAATCTACACTAAAAACATAGATTAAACCAACTGCAAGGAATGATTATAAATGAGACACACTGCTCATTAACACACCCACAAATTCAATCATGCTTCAAGGAGCTACATGCTTAACTGACTGTGAATATGATATTTTCTGGCAACAGTTTTTAAGGAACATTTGCTCTGAAATATCATCATCATCATGTAGTGTTGTGCTGGTTGGCATTGGTGTCCATGTCCCTCCACGTCTCTCTGTCCTCGCATTTCCCAATCAGGTAAACTGTTTTGCTTCCAATGGTCCATCATCCTAGTCTGTCCCGGATCTTTTCTCTCTCTTCTTCATGCTCTCTTTCCGTTTGTTTTATCAGTTGTATATATAGCATATTCTAAACTATGTCTGTGCATGACATGGCCAACTAATTTTGCTTGTTGTGTCCTGATTTTATTGAGGAGATTTAATTTGGTGCCTGGTTTTCTTTAGACACTTTTGTTTGTTTTTCTCCTCGTCCTTGCGACTTTGAGCATCTCACTTGCAGTGATACGTTTCTCCAGCTGTTTGTTTAATGTCCACCTCTCGCTTCCATGCGTAAGGACTGGATGTACATAGCACCTGAGCACTCGTCTCACCTTAAGGGCTAATCTGCTATTAAGTAAGAATGTTTCATTTCCTGAAATGTTTGTTTGGCTTCTCCTATTCTTTTCTTTATTTCGGTTTGGCATTTACAGCTCTGTTATCGTCACCCCTAGGTATTTGAATTTTTCCATCTGGCGTAGCTCACAAGGCCTTACTTTTAATTTGCATGCGGGAGTAACTTTATTTGTCTGGACACCAACGTTGTCTCTGTCTGCTTTTTATTTAAGCCAAATCCCATCTCCTTGCTATGCCTGCTATGAGTAGTGTCGTCAGAGTATCTGATGTTGATGAAATATGACCTCCCACTTGTACTCCTGAATTATACTTTTTTTTTAATGAACATAAGCCACAAGGCTCTAATTTTGTGACTAATCAACCAGTTAATTCACTAGACAGATATCTAACTTAGCCACCCCCCCCACCCCAATATACAGACTAATCATACCAGGTTGTATTTTGAGAAACGAGGTGCTTTCTCACAACCAGGATGGAAAAGTCATTCCTGAACATCTTGGATTTATTCTATATACATCAGACACAAATAAATATGCAAGACTGCAACACAACAAAAAGATCATTGCTAATGATCCAGTGTTGGAAATGAAACAAACAAACAAACAAACAAAAACATTATTTAATATTTATTTTATTTCAATTATTCAACATTCAGAAAGGAGGTACAACATTTAGAGGGGGGAAACTTGGAAAATTCATTGAAAAAGGACCCAAAAAATATCAAAATTATTCTATCTTAAAATAACTTAACAATTAAGAGCAAATATAAAAGCAACATAAATTACATAATCTCTTTGATTTTAAGTTGATTTAGAGTCGTTTTGAGTATTTTATTGCACGTTTATTTAATTGTAATTTACAGGAATGTGACACAAGAAAAATGTACATTTATTGCACCAGAATTTTTTATTTTAAAATTTAAAATTTATGTTATAATTTAGAAAACTGTAGAAATAACTAAGAATCTCATTACACTCGATTTATTTGGGATTGAAAGACTTTGCTTTAAAAGGATATAGTAAATTGAGTCACATTTAATCAAAATAAATATTGTATCAATAAATTAATGTTAAAGCTTAATAATTATCATCTTTTACAGTTATGTTGAACTTGATTCTTGTGCTCTGTTAAAAGTGACAATATCACTCTTTCACTAGTCACTCTTACAAAAATTAAATTATAGTTCTTGTTTTTGCAGCGTTATAATTGAATCTTTAGTGGGTGTTGTTCCATTCTCTCAAGCCTCGGAATTTCCGTCAGCGTACATGGGGTTGTCAATAGACATGGACGCATCCTGGAGTTTTATAGCCTGCAACAGATTTTGTAACAAAATCAAAGTATGCCCACTAATGTAAAGGGTGGAAATTACAATATCTGTGTTCTGTTTTTTCAAATAAGAGCTGCCTATTTCAATTAAAGTTTGTAGAGGAGCTGTTTCGAAATTCACCCAAAACACTTCTGCTGGTCCACCCTCCAAGCATTGAAGGTTAAGGATGTGTTTCAAGCAGCATGTGTACCGATAATGTGCATTTTTACATGGTCAATATACAAGATAAAGGTTATTTACGTACATACAGAATTATGACAATTTTCTGCCGACTTGATCTAAATGATCGCATCGACACAGAAATGGAAATATGTTATATGGCTGTCAATGCAATGGGGGTTAAAGGTGTAGAAAGACAAACTCAAAATTAGTAGACGTCAGTTTACAACACAGTTTCTACCTATTAAACTGAGTTGTACAAAAGTGTTCCTGACTAGATATATTCTACATGTAGATGTAGTCCAGTGCTACATGCAATACTTACGCCAGATTTGCGTTTGCTCCTCTTGGGCTTGACCTCGTGTTTCTCAAAGGACGGGGGTTCAATCTCCTGTATGGCCTGTGGAAAGATCATGATGGCCGTAATTATAATATGAGAGAGATTGTCTTGGAAAGATTTATAATACAAGAGAGATAATCATTAATATAATGATATAAGAGAGCATGTAATGTATAGAATGTGGCGACACTATGAGAGAGATGATGATGGGTGTATATCTCTCTCTCTGTCTCTCTCTCTCTCTCTCTCTCTCTCTCTCTCTCTCTCTCTCTCTCTCTCTCTCTCTCTCTCTCTCTCTCTCTCTCTCTCTCTCTATGTATTTATCTCTCATCCTCTTTCTGTCGCTGCAGCCACCTCTCTCTCTCTCCCTTTTAACAACAAACAAAGTCTCAAACTTACCCCAGCTCCACCACTGCCGTAGTCGTAGACCGGGTTGACCAAACCACCCTCGTCATTGGACTCCTCACCAAAGCGATGGAATCTGAAACCTCTCCTGGGCAGAAAGAAAAAAAAATTCAAATTCAAACAGACTCTGAGAAAAGTATGATATACCACATCGCATGAACATGTAACTCACAATGTTGTCTTCAAAAAGAAAGGACAAAGTTTGATTGCCAGTTTTATGATTATTTACTTTGGCAAGAAATGTACATGTGAAGAGACTTAACTGTTTTCTAAAGCTGCCCAGGAAACACTACTTTACAGTATTACACTTTTTTAAATGATGCTTCGAAAGACAATACTTTTCATAGTATTTTAGGCAGCACATCCTGAAAAGGTTAAAAGTGTGAATGTTCTAAAAAAAAATAGAGATGTATGAAAGAATAAAGTGAAGCCGCCATGGTTATTTATGATACTTACAGTCGGTTTGTGGTCTTGAGGTACACAAACACAGCGGCAACGACGCCGATAACTCCCAGTATAGACAGAACAACGGCCACTGGGGTCTTCCATTTACCTGTGGGGAAACGGGGAGATTGTTTTAATAAGTTAGTACTCAATTAAGGTGGTTTAAGAGTTTATTATTGAGTATGTAAAAGAGAGAGGCAGAGACAGACAGACAATGATATGGAGAATTTCCTAAGATACAGTTAATTTTTTTTCCATCACTATGCTACACTGGTGCAAATTTTTTTTACAGATGTACCTGCTGTGAATTGGTGTATTCCTAGAGAAAATTTTTACCGAGACCGCAATTAGACTCAGTGTGTGAGATTACTACAGAAACAAATCTGCTGCTAACTCTAGGCCTGTAAACCAACCGTCGCTGCTGCTGGGACTTCCCCTGGACCTCTGTGGCTGTTTGGGCGTCCCCGTGCTGACTGCCTGCGGCCTGGTTGGTCTCGGCGTGATCGGTCTGGGCGTGGTCTCCTTCTGGCCAATCGGTGTCGCGCAGCGGGTGCCGTGGAAGCTTGAGGTACACCTGAACAGATGTAAGAAAACTTGTGAAACATCAAGCTTGGACAAAGATATTTGTAAAAAAAACTTGGAGAAAGGGATGAAAAGAAGGAAATTATACTTTTGCGTGTGGTAATAATATTGATAGTAGTTTATGCTAAATTCAATACTTTTTGAATTGTTCAAGTATGTCAAGCTACCAGGGGTGCATAAAGTCAGAAAATGTATTTTTCAAGTTAATGTGTATTAAAAAGCATCAAATGCACTTTAAGAGACTGGAAAAAATGAAAACTCAATCATTTCTCAAAGAGGAAATCATTCTTTTTATTTGAAAATGAAAAAGATTATATAGAATGTTTGTCTATTTTCAGAGGGCTCTAGCTCTAATGGAGCAACCAGCGAAGTGTGCCTGATTCACCCCGGTTGCCTCATACATATATCTATTAGCTGGAATTTTTAAAGATTCTACCCACAATGACACAGGAACATATAGGTTCATATAGTTTGATTTCTGAGCTTTTCCCTGTCGTCTAAGTCCTATACACATAATTATAGTCAATCAATGTTTTATTACTCATCTTAAGTAGCTGACATAAATTGCAAAAAGAGAAAGTTTGTTAATAAAAGTTTGCTTGAGCTAATTTTATTAACATTTTTCTGTAACATTGCCATAAGAGTTAACAAAAACATCTCCTTGCAACGCTACCAGTTAAGACGATCAAGCAGTATTACAAAAGAAAAAAAGGCATAGCTTTTGATAGGAATGAGCAAAAATTATTTTCAATTATATCTTTTGATTTAGGAGCTTACAGCCAAACTGGCAATTGGCCTCGTGTTACAGAAAGAGATCATGTGTTTAAGACTAATTTTAAAGTTTGAGAGATTTTTAGCAATTAATTATAAAAGGTTTTTAATAAACGTTTTGGTTACAATCAGTAATTTTTTTCTCTTTTTTTTATGTTCAGTATTTTCTCTCAAAAAACTTTGTGAAAGCCACTTGGGACCAGTTAAGCAAAGCCTCGCACTCGACTTGGTCAAACTCACTGGCACTGGTTTAGTCCTGTGACGTCCGTGTAGCACGTTCCTCCGTTCAAACAGAAGCCGTTGCAGTCTGACAAGAAATGACAAGTCACACTTTTTAATCATTTAATATAACTCCTTAAAAATTATACAATCTGACAAAAAGTTACACACTATATAATCATTATAGATTACTGAGAGCATAGACATCCAATAACATTATGCATAAAGCATTCAGCCAAGGGATTCACTCATGTCTACTAGGTGTAATGGAGTGCGGGCGTACATGTTTCCAGCCACAAAATAGCCGATAATAAGGCTTAAAAGGTTGTCCACTTCTATTCTCTCAACAAAAAGCACAGGCATAAGAAACAGTAGAACCGAATTTAAACCCCTTTACCATAATCCAATAAGATCTTACATTACTTCAGTAAAAGAGAAAACTTCAAACCTATCTCCTGTAGAAGTAAATGGTACATGTTTATTGGGACAAATTACTTTAACAGACTGTAACGCATTGTACTATAGTTTGATCTATCCATTTCCTCACCCTTTTTTGGTGCGTAACTTTTGGGTAGCCGATCAGCTAGATCTATGTACATTATCTTGTTTAGTTGCATAACGTTTGTATTTCAAGCCTAAGAATTTAGTTTTGTTTATTGATCACAGCCCGCACTTGTATGGTCAAGATTCTTCTCGAATCTCCGACTTAGTTCTAGCATAGTAATGACCTTGTCGCCCCTTGTTTACCTTCGTTTTGATTGGTTGCTAATTGCTAATGACTTGTACCGAGAATGTTCTCTTATGATTTATGTAATTCCTTTTCTGGATGATTCGATGAGATTTTGTATAAATAAGAATCTAAATTATATTTTCTGGTCAACATTGTCTCCAGAGTCGAACATTGAATCTCCAGTAATGATTGATGAGTCAAACCTACTGATATTGTACAGTATAGCTCTTATGTTGGATTAAACAGTTTGCAATTGTTACTTGCGGACTTCGGACTTATTGACTACGGACGAGTCGTGTGATTGGCTGTGTATATTTTTAATACCCCTAGACAAACAGAGCCTAACAGATCACCACCATCATCACCAAATCTGTTACACAGAGGCCCATAGCTCAAATTGATGAAGACAATAGCTAAGAAAATGTACAGCAGTATCCAACCATTGCTCAAATTCATGAAGAAGCTATGACTTCTGGGGCTAATGAACCGATTAGAAAACCACATGCATAGGGGCGTGACTAGATCATCCGTTATCTTCACGTGGATTGCAAGCTTTGAAACATTGATCTTACCACATCCTATTTCGTCGCTGGAGTCTGAGCAGTCCTTGCGTCCGTCGCAGTGCCGGGGCTCGTCCAGACAGAGTCCGTCAGCGGCGCACTGGAACTGGGTGTCGGTGCACACCACGGGGGCGTCAGGCAGGCTCTGGCCTGAGGGGCTGCAACAGTACGCAGAAATAACAACATTAACTCTTACAATGAAAATTATATGTAAAGCAGCCAGGGTGAATAAGGCACAAGTTGAAATGTGGACTTTTTGAGTTAATTATAGTGTGTTCAAAAGCATCAGCTGTACTTTAAGAAGTTGAAAAAATTAAAACTCTATCATTTCTAGAACCAGGGAATATTTCTTATTGTAAAAAATAAGGTGAATTTAGAGTTGTTCTGTCTTTAGAGGGCTCTAGTTCCAAAGTTATACAGTAATGCACAACTATAACAGCACCCACTACAGCGGAACATTTCAAGAATCTGCTTTTTGTCTACTATGAAAAACCTATTACTTCTACTTGGGTTTAATGGGACTAGAAAATGGTGAAATTGGACACAGCGGAAGAGGGGAGCAAGCGCTGGTTTCAAAATAACGGTACTTTTAACTCGTACAGCATTGTGATAAGCCAGGGAGAAACCTAAACACAACATCTTCCTACTGTCTTTAGCCTAGGCTAGGTCTAGACAAATGATACCAACATGTAGTGTGATACCAGTGACTGGTTTTACTATGTGTAATAATAATGCAGAGAGAGAAGGCTGTTCAATGGGCATGCAGTTGACGATCAGCGATGGGATTGGTCAGCCAACTGATAGAACTGACAAGACAGGATGAGAGAGAGAGAGAGAGAGAGAGAGAGAGAGAGAAAAGGGTGGGGGGAGGAGGGGAATTATGGGTGTTACTTATAGACCTAGGTCGTCTCTACTCTGCGTAAATGTACACAAAGGAAAGGATACCGAGAGCAGCAAAAAACCAGCGACAAGTTACAAAAGCAATGAGCTAAGACAGAAGACTCAGGAGCCACTTTAATTTTCATGGTTAAAAAAGGGATTTAAGATATTTCAATAGTGTTTTCTTGGCATGCCTATATCAAGAGCTTGCTGCCAGTGTGATTTTTCTTTTAAAACCAAAATTCCTGCTGTAAACATGTTTGACTGTAGCGGCAACTTGTGCCTGCTTCACCCCGAGTGTTTCACTTTGGTAAAGGTACATAAGATTCATATCAGACCCAATTATGCCTAACAGTGTCGGATCTAAAAGGATCAGTAATAATATTTCTTTGAATAGCTACACTTCCAATATAAAATCTTTTTTTTTATAATTAAAAAAAATATCTCAAGTACTGTACAAAAAAATCACCATAAAAAATGTAGCTACTGGAATAAGACAACATTTCATAGGGCCTATGTGTCTGCAAGAGTAAAAAACTTTTCTATACATAGAACCAATCTTATGATTCAAATTAGCATAATTAGTTTGGAAGATATAACAACAGCAGTGCCAGCAGAGCCCCTGAATGAATAAAACCACTTTACAGGTGCACACAGACTCAGAACTTACACACAGTCGGGGCTGAAGACCACATCGTCTATGGCGAGGGCCGCGCCTGGCACTCCTGGAATTCCCTGAAGCACGAGCTGGAAGGGCTTCTGCATCTCGAGGCTGTAGGCCATCTGCTGCCAGTAGTTGCCGGGCCTGGGGTCGGGCAGCGGGATGTCAGCGTCTGGCTGGCCGCTGCTGAACGTGCGGAAACTCAGCTTGATCTTCTGCTGGGCTGTGGGAATCAGCGCTGAGAAACGCACCTGGGGGACATGGGGGGGGGGGGGCAGTTAGAGATGCAGGTTAGCTATGTTTGAATGATTTAAAATATTGAAAACACAGCATTGAATTACATTTTACACACAGAGACTACAGAAAACGTTAGTGTTCTACATGTAAAAATTCTGAAATTTATGAATTCTCCCTAATTTTCAGAACTATAATTCATTCCCTTAACTTTTCTTGGTGTTATTCCTTTTGTTTTAGCCTCATGAAGATAAATAAAAATAATGATTTTACAATGCTTAATTTCACACAAAATTTCGACAATATTGTTTGGCCTAAACGTTTCATTAAATTGAGCATATTGGAATTATTTCTTGTTAACTTGATGGGAAAAAAAGTTGACATTTAAATTTAAAGTGCTACAGTCAGCTTATTTTTACATAGAGTGTTTAAGCCAACACTGTCAACCTGAGGGGGATATGACACCGTTCTAGCTGCCAACTAAAGGAGAACATCTTGGATTGACAGGTTTTGAAAGGTGTAGCCAATACTTGTACTACTACCCAATAAATAAATATCTTTACTATTGGGTTGCACACATGTTGTGTGCATTGATATGCTTTTACGTTTAATACATTTTTTTAAATTCTCTAAAATAGTTGTAGGCACAAGGTATATGTCTGGAATCAAGCAATGTGAAAAGATAAATAGGAAGTGTATCCATACAGTACTACTACTACTACCCGACGCAAACAAATATCTAGTTTAAACCTGCCACTCATCGCACCTGGCACAGCTTGCCCTGCTGACTTGGGCTGAACACCTGGGAGACCAGCCAGCCGGCCGCGGTCGATGAAGCACTGGGACCCGTCTGCACGTACAAGAAATGACCGGAGGAGAGACCCATCGTGTGATCGGCGCCAGGCAATCCTGCCGGGACAGCCATGCCCGCCTGCCAGCGGACCCAGTCCAGATTGTCCTCCGAGCTCTGTGTGAAGGGGCCCAGGGCAGTCGCGCCTTCGAAGTTTGTCAGCGTGTATCCCCTGCAGGCCTGCTCGTCTGATCCGTCCCCGCAGTCGTCCTGGAAGTTACAGAACAGGTCTTCGCTGATGCACGCGCCTGTAGCGCACTGGAACTGCTGCGGCTGGCACTGCGAGGCGCCGGGGATGGGCTCGCCACACGAGATGAACTGCAGGTTATCCAGCGCCATGTGGCCTGAGAAGGAGGATTTCTCCACGCGCTCGAACCTCAGAGTGAAGGGAGAGGAGCGTCGCCCAATGCCTACCACAGTTTTGACCCAGACACCGTTGGTTGTGGCCGCCGGGGATTTCCATAGCAGAGTTTCCTGCTCGTTGAACATGTCCAGGTTGAGGGAGAGAGTCCCTGCAGCGCCCTCTATGAAGTAGTAGAACTGGAGCTTGCAGGCGGCGGAGGCTGAGCTGTACATCTGGCTAACGAGGTTTGCCACCTGGCTGGTCGCGCCCGCGCTGCTGGACTGGATGTATGCGTACGATGTCGGCGTCTGGTCAGCATCCACACTGGGCACGCTGTCTGGGGCTCGACCACTCTTCCAGTCCAGGGAGTCGACCGTCAGCTCCCTCCAGGTACACAGGTCAGTATTGAATCGACACACGTCCTGGGTGTGACACAGACTTTCGTCACTGTTGTCGCTGCAGTCTGATTGGAAGTCGCACGTGCGGAGTTTGGAGATGCAAGGGAAGCCACTGGCACATCGGAACTGGGTGCTGCTATCACACGGAACCAGCGTGGTTGGTGTGGGTGTGGACCCCTTGCCGCTGGGACCGGTGACTGCTGCAGGGCTAGTGCTGGGTAGAGGGGCGGGTGTGGCTAACACGGGGCCCTTACACCCGGGGCTGAAGCTCACGTCATCCACAGAGAAGAAGCTGCTCAGACTGAAGCCGTGAGTCGCGCGGAACACTAGCTGGAAGGGCTGGCTTGAGTAGAGGGTCACATGGGCCTTCTGCCACAGGCCGCTTCGTCCAGAACTGATGGTGCTCGTGGTAGGACTCACTTTAGGCAGCGTCAGTTGAACTTTCTCGCCTTTAGGTGCTTCGTCTGTCAGGACTTGAAGCGTGCTGCCCGTTTCTATACTGTCATCTGGCATGGCATACCAGAAGGTCACGTCGCATTGTCTCTGTGCTGGAGTTGGCAGGCTGTATGCAATGCTTGCGGTTGCATTTGGCGATGCATATATGAAAGACGCTAGAAGGTAGTGGCCGTACTGGGACAGTGTTGAGTGATCATAGCTCGGCTGAGGCCGCCTGGTAAAGGCACTGGGTTTGAAACCCTGTCGAATGCTCCAGTCCTCAAGCTCTCCATACATGTTTTTCCAGTTTTGGAGACCATCTTCGAACGTTGTTTTCGTGTAGTAGTAGCACTTCTTTCCATCTTCGTCTGACCCATCACAGCAGTCCTGTTGCAGGTCACACACACTGTCCTCTGCGATGCAGGACCCGTCGCCACACTGGAACTCTCCCACCTGGCATTGGCGAGACTGTCGGCTGCCGCACTGATCAAACTTGACGTCATCCAGGAGGAAGTAACCCCGCGACCCAGAGGACACTCGGGTGAAGGTCACCTCCAGCACGATCTGGAAATACGTGGAGCATGGCGGTATCTTCACAGAAACATGCGTCCAGTTCCCGACGTCTCTAGACCTGGGTGTTCTGAGGTCCTGGTTCCACAGCTGGTTGTCGTAGCCTGCGGACCTCAGGCTGACCGACTGCACGCTCTGCTCACTGGTCGTGTAGTAGAAGGAGAAGGAGCAGGAGGACCCGGAGTTCGAGAACACAGGGGACACCATGTGGTAACCACCGATTCCAGATCCCAAGATAGAGAGAACACTTCCCTGCATGGTACCAGGGTTCACATCTGCGTTGATGAAAAGGAGATCAGAAATGGGTTTTGTTAGCGGCGGGGATATTTTGTCCGAGTCGTGAATATCCTGGGTCCAGCCACACGCTCCATTCTCAAAGTTACAGGTAGAGGGGCAGTTTTTCTCATCTGTACCGTCCGAGCAGTCTGCCTTAAAGTCGCAAATGAATGACAACGGCAGGCATTTGTTTTGATCGCACTGGAACTCTTTCCCTGCTATACAAAGCCCAGAGGGAACTGTTGGCAACGCTGGGGCTAGTGTCGCTCGCTCTAACTTGAAGCAGTCCGGCGTGAATGAAATGTCGTCCACAGCAATGTCTCCAAGGTAACCATTTCCTCGAACGCCCTCAATCACGACTCGGAATGGAGAAGTATCGTCGAGGAGTATTGTCGCCTTCTTCCACTCGTAGCCTTGCTCCGACTTCTTAGACCACTTGAGGGAAAGGGGCCCTCCTTCTCGCAGCTCTGTGTAGACGTTGAGAGCATTGACGTGCACACCTTTCATGTGGTAGAAGAAGCGAATGTAGCACGCCTTCTGCAGGTTGGGGTAAAACACAGGGCTCTTCAGCCGGGCGGTGTCGTTAGGTTTCTGTTGGTTGGAGGACTCGATGTACATGTAATGTCCCGTGCTGTTACCCAACGTGTGATCGTTGTCGGGTCCAGTGTTGCTGGTCGAGGTAGCGCCACTTTTCAGTAGCCAGTCAAAGTTGTCTGAATAGTCTTGCACAAAGTTGCAGGTTCCACTCTCAAAGTCGCAGCGTTCGTAGTTGGCGCACTGTTGTGCTGTCTCATCTTCTCCATTGAGGCAATCCTTAGAGAAATCGCATCTGCAGAAAGCAAATTAAAAAAAATATTTTTTTGGTTTCTCAACAGGAAATAAAAGATACAGAATTTTTACAGGCAGTCATAATCATTTCTTTATGGTAAAAAATATTACTTCTCGTTTATCAAAAATTCCTAAAGGTTTAAGTTTTACCATGCTTCTGTAACCTAAAGGTATCACCAAAGATGAAAGTTGCAAATTTATAAAATATAAATAAAAAAACTGTTATTCACTTTTTTAAAAAATTTCAACTACCTAGTTGAAGTTTATTCTTTATATATATATATATATATATCCAACACATAGCACTTATCAATCATAAAGATAACTTTATAGATCTAACTCCATTTTGCTTTTGTGCCTGGAATTAAATATATTTTTCCAACTTCTTACATACAAACATTTGGGAATTTATTCATTTTGTAAACTTCACATAGCATACATGAGATTGTGTCATCTCTGAATCTGATGTAGAGGATCTCGCTTTCTATTTTTTCACATGTTGTGAGATTGCTACTCATGTCATACAATGTAGACGTCCACCATTAAAAGTCCAATAGACAGAGCCTTACTTCTGGGTTGTGGGTATACACTCCTGCGTGCTGAGACACCTGAAGTCGCCGGGTGGACAGATGGACAGGGGGGGCCCTCGCTGGCAGGACTTGCTGAAGGCGACGTCGTCAATCGCCGTGCCGTCCAGAGTCTGGGGCTTCACGTAGTCGTAGCGGAACACGAGGCGGAACCCTCCAACCCTGGATCCAATCCCTACCGTCGCTTCCTGCCAGGCTGTCGTCTTGGAGCCCGACCACAGGCGGATGCCTGCGCTAGAGGATGTGTACTTGGTGACCCCGTCCGGGTACAGGTACAGCCTGATTCGACCGGCCTGGTCAGAGAAGTAGAAGAAGCTGATCTCACAGCCAGCCTCTGTAGCTCCGAGAACTGGAGACTCGAGGATCGACACACTGGAGTAGCCCGAGTCTAGCGGCCGGACTAGCATGTAAGAGCCGACGCCTTGGATACCCAAAGTGTGGTCGTTTTTGGGTTTGGAGAGGATCTCACTCGAAGATGTATTAGCCCGCTGCCAGATGTACTTGTCGTTACTGGCGTCGTTCCATCCACAGCTTGAGGTCTCAAAGTCGCAGGCTCCGCAGTCTTTCTCGTCGGAGTTGTCGGTACACTGGTTGATGAAGTCACATAGCTGGGATCTCGGGATGCACTGGCTCTTGTCAGCACACTGCCACTGACTGGCATCCCCACATGGGCTGGGGGTGGTTGGCTGTGTGGTTGGAACCACTGTGGGGAAGGTTGCATTGGGCATACCAACACATCCGCTCGATAGAGCAATGTCATCAATGCCGATATCTCCATGAATACCGTAGCCTCGGACAGACTCAATGATGATCTGGAAAGCACTTGAGCTGTACAGTGGAATATTGATCTGTCTCCAGTAGTTCCCAGACTCGCCCTTGATCCTGAACCTTGTAGTCAGACGGCCATTCACTGACGTCCTGGTGAAGACTGAAATTGTGTCAATCTCTGCTCCAAACAAGTGGATGAAGAAGGTCATCATGCAGAAGCTGGTGGGGCGGATTACAGGACTGACCAGCCAGGCTTTGTCCCCGGGTAACCGAGGGCTGGAAGTTTCAATGTACAGGTAGTGGCCCGTGGGCAGAGATGTTGTGTGGTCAAAGCTCGGGCCTGTGTTCTGGGAGCCGGTCTTGCCACTCTTGCGAGTGTAGTCAAAGTCATCGGCGAATGGCTCCTGCGTCCAGTCACACAGGTCTGTCTCAAAGTCACACCTGTGGTAGTCTGAACACGAGTCCTCATCAGAGTGGTCACCACAATCGTCCGCGAAGTTGCAGACCTGGGAACTGGGCACACAAGCCTGGTTCTGACACTTGAATGTGTTTGTTCCTTTACAGCTGGTGACAGGAGCGGGGAAGTCGCAGTTTCTGAAGGAGATATCGTCTATGGCAATATCGCCCGTAGTGCTGTAGGTTCTCTTTGCCTGTATTGAGATGGTGAAAGGAGACTGGGACTGGCCCAGAGGTACCACCTTGTACTGCCAGTTGCTGCCGTAATCAGCACTTGTGGACCACAGCAGAGTTGTCTGGATGCCCTCCTTGCGCGACACACTCAGCGTCCCGATGTTTGACCCTGTCATGTGGAAGAAGAAGACCAGCTGGCAGTTGGGGGCAGACTTTTGCAGCAAGGGGCTGATGAAGCTTGCCGAGCCGTAGGTTCCTTGGTTGGCATCGACATAGATGTAGTGGCCAGCCGCTGTGGCTGTTGTGTGGTCAGCTGATGGCCCTGTGTTTGGTGATGGGGTTGACCCACTTTGCTTCTTCCAGATGTATGCAGAAGATGAATCAGCAGTCCACTTGCAGGGAGTAGTTGAGTTGTCAAAGTCGCAGTTGTAGCCACAGGCAGTCTCCTCTTCTCCATTTTGGCAGTCTGGGTGGAAGTTACAGACTTGACTTCTTGTGAGATATTTCTGCTCGTTTGGACAATAGAAGGCGTTCTTTGCCTGTGGGTTCTTGTTGGGCAGTGAGTCACAGGAGCCTTCTTGTATAGCCAGGTCATCGAGAGCTATGTCACTCTGGGATGGGGTACCAATCGTGCCTTCAATGACTAGGCTGAAGTCGGACTGGCTATATTGCACTGTGTGGTTGGTAAACACCCAGTCTTTGCCCTGGTCCCCAGATACTTGGAATTGGTTACTTCTTGAGTTTGAACCCACTGCCATTAGATCCACACGCAAGGATCCCATCCCTCTGCCACTCATCAGGTACCACATGCTAAAGCAGTAAGTCTTTCCTTTAGAGAGCGCAGGAGAAACGAGGCGTGCATTGTCATTTAGGACTGCCGGTGGGTTGCTGTCCATGAGGAGATAACCACCATACTCTGTGCGCAGGGTATGGTCAAACTTGGGCCCGTACAGACCGTACTCTCTTGATCCCTTAGCCCTGACCCAGTCAAACTTGTCCTGGCTTTGCGTGTTCAGCCAGGTGCACAGTTCGCCCTCAAAGTCGCAGTTGCCGAGACCAGGGCATTCGCCGTCAGCGATGGAAATGTCGTCGATTGCCAAGTCACTCATACTGCCTGATCCGACGACTCCTTCAAAAACTACAGTGAAGTCCACAGGGCTGTGAATGGTAACCTGTGCAGGGATCCACGCCAAGCCCTGGTCTCCCGTCATTGACCATATCTTTACAGGTGGGACTAGTACCTTTTGGCCTGTAATTCTGGTATAGACATTCAGGGTACCCATGGTTAACCCGTGCATATTGTACCAGAATGTAAGACAGGAAGACATAGTGGCTTTGAACACGGGGGTCTCAAGTTGAGCTACATCACCTGGTGACTGTGGAATCGAGGCTTCGATGTATGCATAGTGGCCTTCCAAAGTCCCAAGCGTATGGTCCACGCTTGGGCCTGTAAATGAGCTCTTTGTGGAGGCCCGATTGATGATCCAGTCAAAATTGTCAAACTGTGACTGTGTATAGGAGCATACACCATCTTCAAAGTCACACTCAGGACCTACAGGACAATCCCCGAGGTTCATGGAGATGTCGTCCACTGCAATGTCTCCAAGATTCCCGCCACCGGTGATAGCTTCCAGCACGACTTTCACGTCTCCTGTTGAAGAGTTTCCTAGGACATCATTCTGTATGTGGATCTGGGCTCGCTTCCATTCGGGTCCCTGAGTGCCTTTCCTAGTCCACACAAGTTGCTGTAAAGAAGAAGCGTTGTTGGCAGCAGCAATCAGCACATTAAGACGGTTGATGTCGCGACCGTACATGTAATACCAGAGCTTAAGGCACATGCCAGACTGTGGCAAGGATACACTGGGACTGGCTAACCGTGCTGTAGCATTCTGTGCCACCGAGCCTGATGTTTCTGTGTATATATACTGGCCCTGTGAGTTGGCAAACGTGTGGTCGGATGGAGGCCCTGTGCTCTTTGTGGAAGTTGGTCCGCTCCTCAGAGTCCAGAGGATTGAGTGAGGGAGGTCCTGAGTCCACAGGCAGAACCTGGTCTCAAAGCTGCAGTCAAGCTTCGTCGGAGTTGACGTTGTGCCCACATTGCTGCTCTCAGTTGTTGAAACCGATGTTGGAGCGACACAGGGATAGTTTGTGAAAGAAATGTCGTCTATGGCGATGTCTCCAGTGTAGTTTCCACCATACGTAGCCTCAAATACAAACTCAAACATGACTGGGGATTTCACAGTGATAGATGTGGAGAGCCACTGGTCTCCGTGGTTGTTGCTTGTGAACCAAATCTCTTGCTTGCTGCTGGAGTTGGATGGTTTGGTAGAGACTCGGAGCTGCCCGATGCCTGCGCCATACATGTGGTAGTAAAACCGGAGGCAGCTTCCATCACTGGCGGGGATCGACTCACTCTGAAGCAAGGCTTTGTCGCCGGCTTTATGGACACCCGATGTCTCGATGTAAAGATAATGTCCCTTTGTTGTTCCAAACGTGTGGTCAACTTGTGGGCCAGTGTTGTCAGAGTTAGTACCAGCTGAGTCAATGACCCAGTCAAAGTCATCCCCGTCCTCAACATTGGAGTAGCCACATAGGCCAGACTCAAAGTCACAGGAGGCAATAGGCGGGCACAGTCCCGTGTTAACTGCCACATCATCAATGGCAATGTCGGATTTGTACGAACTGCCAACGATACCTTCAAACTGGATCTGGAATGGTTTTCCATTGGCTTTGATTCCCACATTGGCAATTTTCCAGGCGTTCTCTTGCTGCCCTGACAAGCTCCAGATTTTTTCTGGTGTTGTGGCACCGTCGTCCTTCCTGTAGATGTTCAAGGTCCCAATGCCAGAGCCGTACATGTGGTACCAGAACGTGAGGCAGCCGCGCATGCTGTACAGGAAACCTTTGTACGTGTTGCTAGTGATCACGGCGTTGTCGCCCTGGTGCTTCAGACTGGCCTCTAAGAAGGCGTATTTCCCGATTGATGAGCCATAGGTGTGGTCGGTCCCAGGGCCTGTGCCTGTGGAGTCGGTAGAGTTGCTTCCCACAGACCAATCAAACTTGTCGCTGGTCTCCTGAGTGTAATCACAGAAGCCTGATTCAAAGGTGCATTCTCTAAGGGCAGGACAGGGGCCTCGAGTGGTTGAGATGTCGTCTAGGGCCATGTCACTGAAGTAACCTGGACCAATCGTGCCTTTGAAGGACAGGCTGTACTGGGATGTTATGTTGATGAAAACGTGTTGCTGAGTCCAAGCGTTTCTTCGAGTTCCCCGGAGAGACCACAGAGTAGCTGGGCGGAGAGTGTACGGCTCGTTAGACAAGAGCTCCAGCGTTCCCATGTCGGAGCCAAACATGTGGTACCAGAATGTCAGGCAGTAGCCGGTCGTGTCTGTTGGGGGAAGCAGCGGGCTTACTAGAATAGCCGTGTTGTTAGGTTTGTTTGGCGACGAGGCCTCAGTGTAGATGTAAAAACCTCGGCCTCCATGATCGGCTGATGGTCCAGTTTGACTTGAATCCGTTGATCCGTTTTTCAGCGTCCAGTCAAAATCGTCCGTATTTGTCTGCTTCCAATCACAAGTGTTCTGCTTGTCAAAGTTGCAGGACACACTGGGAGGTGTCTGTGAAGGGTTGCAGTTTTGGAAGCTCACGTCGTCGATAGAGGCTAAGTCTGCGAGAGAGGAGTTGTACCTTGCGCTCGCCTGGTAAATGATTTCCACCTGAGAGCCCCTGGGTATACCCGTGGCTCCTGCGCTGTGACCTAAATATGCGTACGCTTTGCGCCAGGATACCGTCGGTCTGGACGATGACCTCCACACCACAGTGTCAACACCTTGCACTCTGATCTGTACGTATATAAAGCCTTGTGTGTTGTTCAAATGATAGTAGAAGATCATGGCACAGGCAGAGGAAATGGCGCCAAGTTTAGGCGAGCGTAAAACCGCTCTTTGGGATTTGATACCGAAATCTGGGCCCACATAGAGGTAGTGCCCATCCTTTGTGCCTAGTGTGTTGTCAATAGGAAGGCCCACATGACCCATCTGCGATACGTCAGTCCTTGCCCATGTGAAGCTTCCAGTGCTGGCATCCATCCAGCCACAGTTTGTGTTGTCAGTTTCAAAGCCGCAAGCCCCACAGGTCTTTTCATCCGAGCCATCCTTACAGTCATTGATGAAGTCGCAGACCTTGTCTTGCTGGACGCACTCCCCACTTCCACAGTGGAAGTCGTTGTTGCACACAGATTTAGTGGTTGGGGGATGGACAGTGACGGGGTACGAAGGTGTAGGTAACGTTGCTGATGTTGACAACAGGGGGCACGAGGCTGATAGAGTTATATCGTCCAAAGCCATGTCGCTGGAGAACAATCCAACCACTCCTTCTATGACCACACGGAAAGGTTTCTTGCTGGCCAGTGCAATAATCTCTCTGGCCCAGTAGTCTTGGTGGTTGTTGGATCTGTGAAGATGAAGAACATATTGACATTTCCAGTCTACTAAAAAAACATAATTTGTTAAATATATTAACACCTAAACTGCTTATATGAAAATGAAATATCCTGCCTATGTTTATGAAATTTGAGAACTGTTTCAAAAATAGGCATGTGCCATTTTTAAAAATTGATGATCCTTGAAAAATACAATGTTTTCTCCCTTTTTGAGGTGAGTTCAGCTTGAAACCTTGAGAAAGACATGCTCTTTGTACAGACAATAGTTCTACATTTCCCCACGAGTCTAGGCAAAACGTATTACCCGTAACTGTCCCAGCCTCTCACCTTGTCCACAGAGGAGTTAAGTTCCCTCCGTCCTCGGTAGCCGTGTAGATGTTCATGGTGCCCATGCTCTCGCCGTACATGTGGTAGAAGAAGGACAGGTGGCACAGCTTGCTCTCGTCGACAGCTCCGATGACGGGACTCAAGAGGCGAGCCGTCTGGCCCTTGCTGGCAGGGTAGGAGCTCTCCAGGTACACATAGAATCCCGAGCTCAGCCCAGTGCTGTGGTCAACAGCCGGTCCCGTGTCGGTGGACGGAGTCTTGCCACTCGAGCGAGTCCAGTCCAGGTCATCGCGGGAGCTCTGAGTCCACAGGCACAGGTCTTTCTCAAAGTTGCACTGACATAGACGGTTAGGGAAAAGATTTGAATTTCTGATATGAATGAAAGGGTAGCTGAAGGTGGGGGTGGAAAATGGGTGGGGGAGAGGGTAATTTCCAAGAGCCTTGGACACAGGCCTTTATCAAAGTTGCATTGAAAAAGAGAATAATAGAGACCACTTTTTAATTTCTAACATTAAACGAAAGGGAGTAGAGAAGTTGTCCATGAGTCATAGGTGTTGTCCTTTATCAAAGTTTGCACTGAAAAAAAAAAATTTTTAATTAGAATGCCTGCCTTAAAGATAATAGAATATCTCATCTCAAAAGAAGTAAAAAAAACGCTTTACAATAAGTAATAAACACTGAGAATATCTAAAGGCCATTGCCTTAATCACCCATTTGATGTAATATATAATCCAGAATTACCTGATGAGCACCGGTGCACTGCGCCTCGTCTGTCCCATCTCCGCAATCATCCGTCAAGTCACAGGCGTAGATCTTGTCCACACACGCTCCGCTAGCACAGGTCAGCTGGTCAGGGGAACAAGTTCCACCAGACGGGGAGGGTGGTAGGCATCCGATGAAGGAAGTGTCGTCAATGGCAACAGGCATGGCGGAGAAGTAGACCCTCGTGGCCTTGAAGAGGATTTTGATGTTCGTCTTGTAGTGGCCGATATGGACGAGAGCTCTCGCCCACTGTGACCCCGTGACTTGGTTCTTGGTGGACCAGATCAGGTTCTGCCTCGACCCAACCTGACGGAGGATGGGGTTATCATTTTTATAACCAAATGTAACTACAATGTTGCTTTCCAAGTTAAGGAGGGTGAAAGTAAGGACAGGGGAGGTTTTAATGCTAATTGATAGAAAGAGAGAGAGAGAGAGAGAGAGAGAGAGAGAGAGAGAGAGAGAGAGAGAGAGAGAGAGAGAGAGAGAGAGAGAGAGAGAGAGGAGAGAGACAGAAAAGGGGGAGGGATAGAGACAGTACGAGTGACAGGGAGAGACAGAAAGAGATAAGAGATAGAGAAAGAGACTGAGAAAGGAAGGGGGAAAAGGCAGGGTGCTTTCAATGTTAAATGTGAGAGAGAGAGAGAGAGAGAGAGAGAGAGAGAAAGAGAGAGAGAGAGAGAAGTCAGATAAATAACAAATTGATGAAACAATATCAATGAAAATTGCACTATATATTCCTCTAAGGCATGCACATTAGTAATACTGATCTCCATCAGCTGCCAAGCTCTAATGTTTCTCTCACCTCTACGTAGACTTCCAGCTTGGCCGTATCTTTCTTGTAGTAAAACTGCAGAACGCAAGTCTCATAAGTTGGAGCCAGCTTTGGTGTGGAGAGAACAGCCTCCCCTCCTAACCCGCCTTTGCTTCGAGTCACATACATGAAACTGCCGGCCACACTTCCTGTGGTGTGGTCTGCGCCAATCCGCTGGTCATAATCTGTCGTTCCGCTGTCGGAAGAAATTTTCCACCGGTAGGAGCCCTTGCTCAGGTCTACCAAGCCACACTGGTCGCCCTCAAACGAGCATGCACCGCACTCTATCTCGTCCGCCATGGAATTCAGACAGTCCACGTGGAAATCACACACCTAAGGAAAGTTATCAAGTCAGTCAAATTAGTTGCACTTAAAAAACATGTTTAATATTTTGCCTTTTGCCACACACTTGGTGCTCGCATTGCTATGCTGGTGTGCCAGCATTAAACTACACGAGCTTCCATTGCAAAATATCAAAGCTTTTAACTTGTATAAACTTCAAAAAAGTCCCTTAAAAAGTGCGCAAACAAGTAATAGGCCTTCAATCATGCAATATGAAAATGTCAATATTACTCCCTTATACTTGAAATGACATTTAAGAACTATGAGCTCAGAGCTAACAAATTTCACCATGTCCATTTGCTGCGTTAAATTAAAGAGAGAAAGTCACAATCAGTGCTCAATTAGTTCAAAGGGTTTAAAAAAAAAAAATAGATGCAACAAGTTTCTATGAACAAATAATAAACCTTTCACTTAGAAACGTATAAATTATATTGTCAAATACTGAGAATGGACGTAAAGAAATCAAAAATTTCAAACCATATAGCCCCTGTTTCCTCTCACCTTGCTGTAAGGTATTGTTTTATTGTCACAGGTGAAATCAACCGGTTTCTTAGCGCAGAGTCCTGGTGTCAGCTTAACGTCATCGAAGGCAATATCACTGAGAAGTGGGTCGCCCACCAGCCCTTCAAACATGATCACATACGTGCTGATGGCCGTAATATCAAACTGAAAAATAAATTAAGATACTTATTACAATTATCATTATCATTATTATTATTATTATTATTATTATTATTATTATTATTATTATCATTATTATTATTATTACTATTATTTTATCATTATTATTATTATTACTATTATTTTATTGTAGCTTAAGATTAAAAACATTCTGGATCGACACGCTAAATGTATAGATGTACCTAACAACACTACTACTGCTGTTGTTGTTAATACAGATACTATAACTACCCCTACTACTACTACTCTTACTTCACCATTGCTGCTACTACTACATCTTGGATCAGTCTAAATGTGGCGGGAAAGCTACATAATGCTACTACCAGTTGATAGCACCATAGAGCCTACCTGAGCAAACGTCCAATCTGCTCCCTGCAGGCCTGTCTGAGTGTAGAGCAGCTTGTACGAGCCTGTGGAGTCCTTCAGCTCGGTATTGATCTTCACGAAGAAGGAGCTTCCTCCGTCGCCCTGCGGTAGCTTCACATAGAGACTCATGCAGGAGCCGTTGGTGGGCGGAAGAGTTTCCGTGTATAGGCGTGCATTGTCTCCCTTGACTCGCCCTCTTGCATCCATCAGCATGTAGTGGCCTGAAATTTAGTTTTTTGTTATTAGAAGGACTGCTTGGAGGAAGAACAAACTTCAGAGAAAACTTGGGTGATATTTGTTCTATACATTTTCCGTTCATCTTGATATCTCTGTGCGGATATTTGAAAAAAAATACAATTAGCAAGGAGGAATGCATAACATTCCTAATTTTCGTAATTCAGTTCCAATTTGAAAAAAAGCTTGTTTCAATTTTTTAAATCAATCTTACCCAAAGCAGAGTCAAGGGTGTGATCAGCCCTTGGCCCGCTGCGAGCGTACGAGCTGCCTTGGTGGATTTCCCAGTCAAAGTCGTCTCCCTTCGGGCTGTTGTGGAAGAGACAGGGGCCGTCCTCGAAGTCGCAGGAGGCCGGGGGTGGGCAGGCTCCAGGCTTGTACGAGAGGTCGTCGATGGCAACGTCGCTGGTGACAGTTCCACCAAGCGTTGCCTCAAACACAACCTGCAGCAAAACAGAAGGGTCAGTTGTCAGGCATGGTTTCAAACATACATACAGACGTCGATCACTCTAAGATACCTTAACCTTTTCACATCCCATGATTCAACGCCGTATCTGTGCGTGCTCACTAGTTTGGGGAATTTTTTTTAATTTATAAAAGGTAAAAGCTTTGATCTTTATTTTTTTTTTTTTTATGAAAAGTGTGCAGATCAATACAAAGAGGTGCTAGAACAAGAGCATATCAATGCATACATGTGTGCAGCATGATGGGGAAAGGTTAAAAGGGTTTTGACTAACTACAAAATTAGAGCTTGACAAGCTAAAACACATCTAAACAAAACTGACAAGAATTGATTTTTTTTGCGGAAAATAAACGGAACAGCCAAAGCTGCAACATCTGTTGTCAACCAAGTCCAACATCTACTAGCTTAAGCCTCATTTGTTCAACTTTTCAAAAGGAAAGGTTTGAGGGCATTTCTTTTCTTCTGAATAAAGTATTTACAATTGTATTGAAATAAGCTTGAACTCCACTTCTTATAACTCAATTCCTGTGATTTTCCTAAGGAAAAGAAAATTGAGATATTTAAAAAATTCATAAAGTCTATAAAACAACGAATCGATTCACAGAATTGAGCTATCCATAAAGTTGCATTTTGCTCTAATTACAATAATGAAGAAAGAGAAAACCTCTGTAGACACAAGCACTGACCTGGAAGTCTGTAGGACTGGAGAGCGTGACCTGGGCAGGCTGCCAGATGTCTCCCTGAGACCCGGCGATGAACCAGACGGGCGTGTACATGCGCCCACTTCGCTTGACGTAGACCCCCAGGGAGCCCATGTTCTGGCCGTACATGTGGTAGTAGAAAGTCATGCACTTGGCCGGGGTGGCTGCCTGGGTAGGGGAGATCAGCCTGGCCTGCTGGCCGCGCGACTGGGGGTAGGAGCTCTCGGTGTACATGTAGAAACCTGTACCACAGTATGGGGGAAGCAGTTGGTAAACAGAAGAATTGTAGGTTTCATCACAGTGCTGTGTGTGTGTTATTGCTTAGCGTCCAACACCAGCATAATATAGGCTTGACATTAACAGGCCCAATGACTGACGTCTAACAAGTTTACATGTCGCCACACAAAGATGGCGCAGGGATGTTATGACTGTCTCAGCCAATCATTTGAGGACGAAGTCACTAGAACCGGGCTACCGCGCCCACCCCCTGCGCCACAGCGCTTCAACTATAGCATAAGTGATACTTATGACAAAATCCAAATGTTGTATCGTTATAAAGATGAAAATGAGATCTATCTACTTAAGTTTTCAGATGAAAAATGCACTATTAGGTTGTTGCTGTTTTTTAAATTTTTTTAGAAACTGTGTGCAATATGAAGCTGATATAAGTAAATATAAGTTTCTTATTGGTTATTTCAAAAGTAGCAGAACTGACTTATGCCGAAATCGTAGCACAGTGACAAAAATTGATAAATTCCGTTGGTCCCATCTGCTGCGGCATTTACTGTATTTACCATCAACAGCTTAAAAACATTCTTTTATAACCATTTGAGGTTGAAAAATCTGACATTTGGTGATCGAATATAAAACAAATAAGTTAGTAGACTAGATTGGTAGTATTTGGCTTAGCTTGTTGGGCTTTCAATGTCCAATATCAGCAATTAGGCTATATGGGGGAGAGGCCATGAGACTTAAGTCCAACAATTTTAGAAGCTGCCACTGAGAGACAGAAAAGGGTACCATAAAATCTGTCTCAGCTGGTCAAGTTATACAGAGACGATAAGTAGGGGACTGAATCTGACAAACACATTTTCCCAATTGTCGGGTTAAATGGCAAAATTGACAAATTGGAGAATCCTTCTTTTTTTTTAACTATTGCAAATGAGATATACCCATGTCTGTGCCATAAGTATGGTCAGTGGTGGGCCCTGTGTTTGTGGAGGCTGTGGTAGCGGAGTTTCTCAGCCACTCAAAGTCAGCAGTTGGGTCTTGAGTATAGCCACAAATATCTTTGGACTCAAAATCACACTCCCCTAGAAAAACAAAGAAAATGTATATATAATGATGAAAATATCTATGTACTTACACAAGCTTCAAAACTTTGTTCACAAATAATTCTTTTTTGATTATTTCAAAATCAGCTGCAAGAGGAAATCATAAATTTCAACTGGCAAAGCCTAAGAAAATAAGGTCGGCAGTTCTCTGTAGAAATTTATTTTTATAAAAAAAAAAGAAAGAAATGACAATCTCTTACATTGAAACTATATGTGTAAAGGACCATAAATGGGCGGAAAAGAAAGACATTATATTTTTCTTTGTTTTGCTCATTCTTATAGTTATGTATATGCTGTTTTATGGACTTATCAAATTTTTTAAATATGTCTTTAATTTTCCTTATATTTAGTAATTTTAAAAGACCCCAATCTAACAAACACAAAACGGGTTAAAGGAGCCTATTTTTACTTCAGTTTTGAAACCAGAAATTCCGTTAACTCCGTATTTTCCCCCTGGCCTCTTCACATATTCATTACGCTACCTTGATGCTCTATGCAGCTCCCAGTGTAGACAGAGATGTCGTCAACAGCGATGTCCCCCTGGTAGTTTCCTGTTAGAGCACCTTCAAGCACCATCTGGTCAAACACGATGAGAATAAGCATAAGAATGAGATAAACTTTAATTCCCAAGTGAGAAAAATCGCTATCGTGTTACATAGGTTAGAAAGCACAACAGATGCATAATAATTGTTATTCAAAAAAAGGAAAAAACCATTAAAAGTGTATAAAGATACATAGAAGATGCATAAGCACGTTTAATATTACACTAGTTATTATCATACATTAACAATCTATGTTAGATGTCTACATAACTGACAATAAATTTTTGTGCGCATCCTGAATGGATGACTCTTGATTATTATCAATCAGGATTGGCAGGAAATACATACACTTTGGTTTGAAACGTAATAACAAATCAAGCTTTTGTTTTGCATCTGTACGATCTCATCAGTGCTACTATAGTACTAACAATAAGGGAAAAAAAAACAGAACAGAAAAGTGCAGCTGAAATGTGACTTGGTTTGTTTTCTTCTCTAAACTTTAAAATACATGACTATTCAGTACTTAAATTTTTCTATATGGAGTCAATCATCCTTAAACAAAGTTCACTCATGAAAATTAAAGTATAACTACAAGAAAAACAATAAAGAAGTTTATTTACAAGAACATATCTTAAGAAGGATACTAATTAGAAAAGTTTTTAAGCTATATTTTAACGCGGCTAAGAAGTTCATTTATGACTACAGGTACTCACATTGATTGTGGTGCTGCCTCCTTGTGGCAGAATCTTAGATGTGATGTGCAGGTTGCCCAGTTTCCAGTCAGCGCCTTGGTTACCGATGCGCTGCCACAACACAGGTCCAAGTGCTCCTACATTGGTACAAGAAGGGCCATCAAATTCACTGCTTTGACATATTATAAAACTTAAGAAGAGGCAGGAAACTGGCTAACTTGATTATTAGTTTTACAATTTAAAGAAACCCGGAAGAGTTACAATTTTAAAGCTGTTTTTGGTATGTTGCCTGCATCTCCTCACATAAGTTATGTGGTAAAATGTTCTATTTCATGAATAACTCAAGTCTTATTATTTATAGCTATACCACAGAGCTTGTAGAATTATTTACCATAGCAACTGAACCCACACTTACCCACTTTCAAAACATAATTATTTACTTTTTAGCACACAAAAAAAGTCAAATTCATAGGCAGCCATGCTCTTTCATTACTTAAGTGACGAATATATTTTTTGTGTGTACGTATTGAAATACGGTACCCTGTATGCTGGCATATACGCGCAGTGAACCGATGTCGCTGCCATACATGTTGTACCAGAAGCGCAGGCAGACGCCGGCATCTGTGAGTGTCAGGGCATCACTGAGCAGTCTGGCCGTGTCATTAGTAGCCGACTTGTAGGAGCTTTCAGTGTATATATAGTAGCCTGGAAGAAGACAAGTTTTAACATGTTATTGACAAGCCTGGCGGTGTCAGTAGTAGCTGACTTGTAGGAGCTTTCAGTATACACATAGTAGCCTGGAAGACGAAGACAAGTTTTAACATGTTATTCAGTAGCCGACTTGTAGGAGCTCTCAGTGTACACATAGTAGCCTGGAAGACGAAAAGTGTTAACATGTTATTTAGTAGCTGACTTGTAGGAGCTCTCAGTGTATATATAGTAACCTGGAAGAAGACAAGTTTTAACATGTTATTGAAAAGTTTGATGGTATCAGTAGTAGCTGACTTGTTGGAGCTTTCAGTGTACACATAGTAGCCTGGAAGAAGAAAAGTTTAACATGTTATTGAAAAGTTTGATGGTGTCAGTAGTAGCTGACTTGTAGGAGCTTTCAGTGTATATATAGTAGCCTGGAAGACGAAAAGTTTCAACATGTTATTGACAAGTTTGATGGTATCATTAGTAGCTGACTTGTAGGAGCTCTCAGTGTATATAATAGTAACCTGAAAAGGGCAGGAGTTGTGAAGTGCTCAAAGTTTTCAAGATTCTTAGTTGTGTCCCTCTTTTCATTAAATCATTGAATTAGAAAAATTCAATACTCTGACAGCAGCTAGAAAGTTGTATCATAAAAAGTCAGGACTAGTTTTGCCAGACATGTTCACATACACATGAAAGTCAATGTACACATTAGTGGACATCAATTTGGAATAAAACCAATGAGAGCAGCAATTACAATGCAGAGCTGCCAAGCTGCCTCCCCAATCAGTCGTCAAAGTGAACAATTCTAGCCAAGCATTGCAAGAAAATGTGTGCAAACAAACAACTTTCTTGGCAGGTTAAGTAAAACTGACTGGAAAGCAATTGGGGATTAGAACTCTTGACTTATAGATTAGAACTCTTGACTTATAGATGTGTCGACACCGAATGGTCTTGCCACTCATAGAGAGCATGGTTTGTACCACTAGACCACTGCCCTAAATCTAACGTGAGATTACGGAACTCACCCGTGCCCGAGCTGTGGTCAGCGGATGGTCCAGTGAACGAGGAGCTCGTGGCTCCCTTGTTCAGGTCCCAGTCAAAGGTGTCTGTGGTGTCCTGCTTCCACGAGCAAAGACTGTTCCCGTCAAAGTTGCAGTCCCACTTGCTCGGAGCTGCGGTGACAAAGATATTGTAGATTTAGTGATACGTGACACGCCAAGCTGGCAGAATTACATGTTAAAAAGTAAAGTTGGCCCCATGCTCTTGACAGAGAATTGGGACACCAAGAATGAAAGTCCTGATTGTACAAGGCAAAAGGAATTTGTGAGGCAGGTTGCTAATACTTTCCTGGGCGCATTTTACTTTTGCCTCGACTCAAGAGCCTCAGATACCCATTCTAGGCTGACTGACACATGAGGTTACAAGGGTTCGATCAATTTGGTGTGTGGAAAATTAGCAACTGACTATTAAGTAGGTTCAAACTAAATGGGAGAATCATGAAATATAAATTTTATGGCGTAGGTTTTTTTTTTTATTATTAATTCATCTGGTTCCTAATGCATACAGCTATTTATTTTTTTATTAATTCTTTCAATCAGAAAAAAAAACTTTTGTATATTGTCACTTCAGATGTTCAAAAAATGTAGATAGAACCCTTTTAATGTCATCTCAAGATGAGTTTAATCAATCTATTTTTCATAAATCTGAAAAGCTAGCAATGCTTTTATCAAGTTTCTGAATTTAACAAATCAGAGACTTAAATCAATGCAGTGTACTTTTTTTTCATCGAATTCCCTTCGATCATAGTTATATTCTATGAACATTTTCAAAATAATTATGATTCTTTTTCAACAGTTTGAAAAATATTTCTAATTTTTTTGCTAGCTCCCAGACAAGTGTGTAACTTTCCAAAGGAAGTTTGGATTTGGGTTTGTGGCTTAGCATCCACTGTCAGCACTATAAAAATTAAAGACTAAATTGTGTACAGGCCCCAAGACTAATAACTGACAATTTCATGAGCTGCCACAGAGAGAGAGAGAGAGAGAGAGAGAGAGAGAGAGAGAGAGAGAGAGAGAGAGAGAGAGAGAGAGAGAGAGAGAGAGAGAGAGAGAGAGTGCGGGGAGACCTGTCCATAGGGAGTACTCACGGAAGGTGACGGTGGTTCCTGCCGTCACATCAGTGGGTGGAGGTGTAGTGGTGTTCACACAAGCACTTTCTGTGACAACAACATCATCAATGGCTATGTCTCCCAGCAAGCCTTTCCCACGCTCACCATCAAACACAAGCTGAGAAGGTGAAAAATATTCAAAGAAGCTCAAACTTTTCACCCTTTCATGAATCATTTCACAATACTTTTTTAGTATTTGGTCTGGGGTAGATTTGGAATAAAATGGGGGAAAAATGCAAGGCATTTTACAGTTTTAACCATCTCATAAATGTACAGTTGGTAGATTTTTTTACTGTCTATCGTTGGTTCTACAAGGGACAGCTTCTACTCAAAATTGTGGGTTTGGACCCGGCTTTAGTCACATTTTTTTCCTACTGGTTGGGTTGTTGTCCAAATACTGTTGCCAACCAAGTCTTTGGGCATTCTGCTCTGGGATGCCTTAGCCTTATAGGATCTGGGAGATGTTTGAACTTTCTCACATCACGCCACACACGTGTTGTGCTCATTAATATGCTCTTGTGCCAACACCTCTTTATTGATCTGCTCACCTTTCATTTAAAAATAATAATAATAATCAAATCTTTACCTTTAATACATTTTTGAAAATTCCCCAAAATAGTGCGCACACAAGAAATAAGCCTGAAGTCATATAATGTGAAAAGGTTAACTTGGATAGAGCTTTCATTTCTCTGAGCAAACTGTACCTGGTATGGGAGGGAACTGTTGTAGTCAATCTGGATCTGCTTCCACTGAGGCCCCTGGTCTCCCGACTGTTGCCATAGCATGGACGAGGCGTTGTTGCTGGGCACCAGGTACACACGCAGCGTGCCGACGTCTGTGTTAAGATAAAAGGACCAGCAAAGCTCAGGCAGCTGTTATCCAGCCATGGCGCATGTTGTCAATGAGCCTACAGAATCACTTTACTTTCACTGTGAATCAAGATCTCAGCTGCCCATTCCATTTTGGGTGACACAGGGAAACCAGAACAAAATTTGTCCTCTAAAAATATAACATGATGATTTAATCTTCTCTTGAACTCTCAAGAATGGCTTATAGATCATTAATATTTCTAATTTCTAATAATTACACAATATTTAAGACCTCTGACAACTCACAGCCATGATCCACTCAAGAATAGTTCTTATTGATAATCAGATCATCAGAAGACATTAATTTTGTCGATTACTTTTACATTGCTTCCAGACTTTAAAAAATTACAAAATATTTAAGACATGTGGAACCTTTATGCCCTGATCCATTCAAAAAGAAGAAGAAAAAGAAAGAAAAAAGTATTCTTGATCAGGAGAATAATTGTATTCAATGGACAATATATCAAAGACATCTCACCTGATCCATACATAAAGTACCAGAAGGAAATACATGCTGCGTTTGTTGCTGCGCTGTAGTCAGTGTAAAGCCAAGCTCGATCCCGCTCGTTCCTCATGCTGGCTTCGGTATACATGTAGAAACCTGGGGAAAGATGGCCACACATCCATGAAGTGTCAATACACGTGTTGGGACAGGGATAAAATGACACATTTCACTAATAAAAATTTTTTATTTTTTTTTATTTTGCAAGCTTACAATATCTTAGTAGGTTACTTCAAAAAGGCCATAAACTATATATCAATTTTTCCCTTGCCGTCTTCAATTGATTTGTCATTTACTCTTCATCAAAACTTGATTTAAAAAAAATTCTTAAAGTAAAGGGCATAGGTTAAATTCTATGTCAAATAAAAAATGTTTTATTTTTTAGGGTTACTCCAAGTGTTGGTTGAATAAAAAATTATAGTTACTTTTTAGGAATGTAAATTTTTTTTACAGATTATGTCACACAGCCATTCAGGGTTTCTATCTCAACCCGTCACATTATACTGAAAGCAACTAACCAGTAGGGAACAAAATGGCTCGATGGGATATCAAACCCAAGATCTCACAATTTATACAAATTTATCACTGGAAGGGAATCAAACCATAGTCTTAGCAAGCCAGTGCTCATACATCTCCACCAATACCAAGATAAAAACTGGTGGTAAAACTTAAGCCGAGCTGAAGAGGACAAGCCAGAACCAAGTCTGCTGGAGGGCAGTTGCTGCAGCCCTATGTTCCACAGGGAATCAAGAGGCTTAAACTAAACTAAACTTAACAGCCATCTCCACTGACCGCTGTTTGAGTTTGTCGTGTGGTCAACTGGTGGGCCTGTCTGAGACGTGGCTGTCCGTCCAGAGTTTCTCAGCCAATCGTACGAGTCGAGAGACGTGGGGTTAAGGTATCCGCACGTGTCGTACTCAAAGTCGCAGGTGCCCACGTGTGGGCAGTCTCCCTTTGCAATCCTGATGTCGTCAAGGCCGATGTCTCCGCGGTAACCAGAGCCAACAACTCCCTCAAACACAACCTTTTTCAAGGGGAATAAAAAAGTATTTGGTCAAGTCCACTTCCTTGTCCATCCAAGTTCAAATGATAACATGGCCTTTTTAAAGGGGAATTGAAAAATAGGTAACTGAGTCAAGTTCCCTTCTTTGTCTTTCCAAGTTCAAATCATACCACAACCTTTTTCAAGGGGAATCAGAAAAATAAGGTAAAATGAGTCATTCATTTTTCTGTCCATCAATTTTCGAAACTATTCAAAAACATAGCAGGTATATAAATTGAGCAGATAATATATCATATGGAAATTCCTGTATAAAGCAATTGAAAAATAAAGCAGTGCATTCTAATCTAAACGAACAAAGTTATCAAATGTTTCCATTCCAAGATCAATTTATTGATTTTAGCTGGATTATATATTAACTTAGGCTACTTACATATGATAACATTAAAATTTTAGTTGAAAGAGCAAGGGGAAAGTTTCCTTCATAATAAGATGATATTTTAAAAAAAAGAAGATACATTTTTTTTCCACTCTGCCATAAAACATGTTTACTGCAGGCCTATGACCATTCTTCTTCAGTCGTCATGCTCTAAATCAGAAACCATCAAGAACACATTTGTATGGACGTGCATGAACACTTGCACATTTTGAAATGAGATACTATGCATATCCCAATAAAATTTGAGAAATTGTCAAAACATACTGTACTTTACTAAAAATTCATTTCTAATTTCCGATAAAAGATAGCATTCGCAATTTCAACATCAGTCAAAATAGGCTTATGTCTGCCTTTAAAAAAATTTGAAGATCATCAAAACAGGAAGTTAGAGTGCTCCAGTCCCCACGATGTAGAAAATCTAGCACAGATTTACGTTAAGTCCCAGGCGCTGGCATAATTAAGTTACAACACGCAGTTAAAGTGTCACAGTCCCCAGGTGTAGAAAACCCCAGTACAGACTTAAGTCTGAGGCGCTGGGATAATTAAGCTTCAACACATAGTTAAAGTATCACAGTTCCCAGGTGTAGAAAAACCCCAGCACAGACTTAAGTCCCAGGCGCTGGCATAATTAAGTTCAACACATAGTTAAAGTGTCACAGTCCCCAGGTGTAGAAAACCCCAGCACAGACTTACATTGAAGTCCCCAACGCTGGCGTCCACCTGAGCCCTGCCCTGGAACCAGTACACTCCCCTCTCGCCAGAGTTTGACCAGATCAGGGAGTCTTTTCCGTAGCGGTCCCTGGAGTAGATGTTGAGCTGGCCCATCTGCCGGCCCAGCATGTGGTACCAGAAGTACACGCAGTGAGACTGGGGCTGGGGACCTACCGAGCCTGTCGGAACCGAACCCGGCACCAGCACCTTTGGACTCATGAGCTTTGCGTTCTGGCCACTCACGTGGTTTGAGGCATCCATGTGCATGTAGTAGCCTGGTGAAATATGGGAGAAAACAGAGGTCAACTTGGTGAAATATGAGAGAAAACAGAGGTCCAATTGATGAAATATGGGATAAAACAGAGGTCCAATTGATGAAATATGGGATAAAACAGTTGTATGGACGTGCATGAACACTTGCACATTTTGAAATGAGATACTATGCCTATCCCAATAAAATTTTAAAAATTGTCAAATCATACTGTACTTTACTAAAAATTTGTTTCTTATTTCCATAAAAGAGAGCATTCATAATTTCAACATCCGTCAAAATAGGCTTATGTCTGCCTTTAAAAAAATTTGAAGATCATTAAAACAGGAATTTAGAGTATTCCAGTCCCCACGGTGTAGAACAGCCCAGCACAGACTTAAGTCCCAGGCGCTGGCATAATTAAGTTACAACGCGCAGTTAAAGTGTCACAGTCCCCAGGTGTAGAACAGCCCAGCACAGACTTAAGTCCCGGGCGCTGGCATAATTAAGTTACAACGCAGTTAAAGTGTCACAGTCCCCAGGTGTAGAACAGCCCAGCACAGACTTAAGTCCCAGGCGCTGGCATAATTCAGTTACAATGCATTGTTAAAGTGTCACAGTCCCCAGGTGTAGAAAACCCCAGCACAGACTTAAGTCCCAGGCGCTGGCATAATTAAGTTACAACACATTGTTAAAGTGTCACAGTCCCCAGGTGTAGAAAACCCCAGCACAGACTTACATTAAAGTCCCCAACGCTGGCGTCCACCTGAGCCCTGCCCTGAAACCAGTACACTCCTCTCTCGCCAGAGTTTGACCAGATCAGGGAGTCTTTTCCGTAGCGGTCCCTGGAGTAGATGTTCAGCTGGCCCATCTGCCGACCCAGCATGTGGTACCAGAAGTACACGCAGTGAGACTGGGGCTGGGGGCCGACTGAGCCTGTCGGAACCGAACCCGGCACCAGCACCTTTGGACTCATGAGCTTTGCGTTCTGGCCACTCACGTGGTTTGAGGCATCCATGTGCATGTAGTAGCCTGGTGAAATATGGGAAAAAACAGAAGTCAACTTGGTGAAATATGGAAAAAAACAGAGGTCAATTTGATGAAATATGGGATAAAACAGAGGTCCAATTGATGAAATATGAGATAAAACAGAGGTCCAATTGATGAAATATGGGATAAAACAGTGGTCCAATTGATGAAATATGGGATAAAACAGTCACCTACTGGGAATTAAGTACAAAAACTCAATAAAAAAAACAAGTGTTATTTAATATATCAAATGTTGAAGTTTCATTGAGCCTTGTTCAATACACGTAATCAAGTCTTTTAAGATTTATATTCTCATCATTCTATATTTTACCCAAAAAGTGGAAACAAGAAATTTAGAAAATGAAAGTGAGAGAAGTCTGACTAACTAGTCATAAAGTAATGTTTCTAAAATTAAACTACACGTTTCAGTCTTCAAAATTAAATCATGCTCTAAAACACTTCTCTGCGGCTTTACCAATAAGTTTCGGGGCATTTTTAATACAGAAAAAATGTGCTCTCTTGCTTCTGAAGAATGAATAATGTCATTAAAAACTAACTCCATCAAAGCTTGAATGATTTATATATTGACTGCGTAAATTGACTAAAGTTTACGCATATGTTGCCTCACTTTATCGATGAAAAAATATGCAATAAATTCTTCTGGCCTCACAGAATCCATTTTTTTTTTCAAAAACTATTTGCCTCAATCTGCAGAGTCCATGTATCTGCAAACTAACTCTTCACTTGTATAATGAGTGGATTAATGCCTCCCAGCCTCACCGTATCCGTTGCGCGTTGTGTGATCTCGCGATGGCCCAGTGCCTGAGGACTGAGTCTTGTTGGACCAACGCACCCAGTCAAAGATATCATCTTGCTGGAGCTGGACGTAGCCACACAGATCAATCTCAAAGTCACAGATGGCTGGCGGGGGAAACAAAAGAGGAAGTATTAACAAACACATTAAAAACCAGGTAAAAAATGAAATAGAAGCATTTGAGATTTTTTGGGTATCAACACTGTCAATGTTAGTGAAAGTTATTTGTCTTTTTTAATCAAAATCATCAGCATCATCGTCTTTGTCATTACCATCAGCACCATTACAGAAAATGTCTCCTAAATGGTTATCTCTTTCCACTTCACTTCACATTGAGCTTTAAATTGTAACACTTAATTATAAAATATATACCTTTAGATCATCTCTGACAAAGTGAAGTGTTTCTTATAAAAATCAAACTGGTTCTCTATCTCTTACAAATATCTGAATGATTGTCAATAAAGCTAGAAACCACCAAAAGATTTTAACTTACGAGATCTTGGGCACTTTCCAGCAATAAGAGAAATGTCATCCAGTGCGATATCGCCGCTGTATTCGTCAATAACAGCCTCAAACGCAATCTGAAGCGCATGAAAAATACCACTTAAAACTTTTGTTTTAAATGTGCATGAATCAAATGAAAGGCTACATTACTTGTTTATATCAAATAGTCAACAGCAATTTTATTTATGAAATTTGAAGGGCATAGTTGTCTCTTAAATGACTGATATTTCTCGAGTGTATACAAATTATTAGAGTCCAAGTTTAGAGGTATCACATGGGATAAATTCTCAGATTTGAAAGGGAAGGCAAGGTATAAAAGTCTTTGAATTCAAGAAAAGAAAATGGTAAGTTGCTTTAAGTAAATCTAAGGCAAAACTTAAATACTGAAATCGTAGCTGAAAATATTACAAAAAAATTATATTTCGAATGGTTGAACCACTACAACAAGCCAATTTCTTTCCCCATTTTTCTTCGTATTTCCTCACTCACTCATTCACTCCTGATATAGCTCTATGGCTAATTGGGGCTGGTTGAACCATAACTGGATTAATTTTTTTAGATCACCAATCATTATAAGAAACTTACAAAAGCAAAAACATCTAGATCTTCCAACTCGCCCAACTAGTCATCAAATCATGCACTTCAAAAAAATTCAACACGTGTGAACAAATTTACGTTTTTTATTTTTGTTTTTTATTAACTTCTTAGCTTAAGGTTATCAGCTAAGCGCCCTCTGTACTGGCCTCACCTGGTAAATCTTGTTGGAGGACACCGGAGCTTGACCCAGTTTCCACACATTGCCCTGAGAGGCGGATCGCGTCCAGATTCGGGTGAAGTTTGTACCGTCTGTGACCAGGTAGACATTCAGGGTCTCCACGTCCAGCCCAAACATGTGGTACCAGAAGTTCAGACACATCTCCGACTCTGAAAGAATAGAGATCCAGGCAGAATTGAGCATGAGGGGAGTTTTATACAATTTCATTTATCATCATTATTATGATTACTGCTACTATTACTACTGCTGCTGCTGCTACTGCTAGTATTACTACTACTATTACCACCACCACTACCACAACTACTACTACTACCACTGTCACTACCAACACCACTACCACAAACACTACTACTACTACTACTACTACTACTACTACTACTACTACTACTACTACTACTACTACTACTACTACTACTACTACTACTACTACTACTACTACTACTACTACTACTACTACTACTACTACTACTACTACTACTATCTGACAAAGTGAAGTGTTTCTTATAAAAATCAAACTGGTTCTCTATCTCTTACAATAAAGCTAGAAACCACCAAAAGATTTTCAACTTACGAGATCTTGGGCACTTTCCAGCAATAAGAGAAATGTCATCCAGTGCGATATCTCCGCTGTATTCGTCAATAACAGCCTCAAACGCAATCTGAAGCGCATGAAAAATCCCACTTTAAACTTTTGCTTTAAATGTGCATGAATCAAAAAATGAAAGGCTACATTAATTGTTTATACATCAAATAGTCAACAGCAATTTTGTTTAGGAAATTTTAAGGGCATGAGTGTCTTAAAGGACTGAAACCTTTCAAGTTTATACAAATTATTAGAGTCCAAGTTTAGGTGGATCACATGGAATGAATTCTCAGATTTGAAAGGGAAGGCAAGGTATACAAGTCTTTGAATTCAAGAAATAAAAATGGGTAGTTGCTTTAAATAAATCTAAGGGGAAAACTTAAATACTGAAATCGGAGCTGAAAACATAACAAAAAAAAATTATATTCCAAATAGTTGAACCACCATACTAATCAAATTTCTTGCCCCATTTTTTTCTTAGTATTTCCTGATATAGGTCTATGGCTAATTGAAGGTTGTCTGAACCATAACTAATAACTGAATTCACTTTTTTAGATCACCAATCATTATGAGAAACTTACAAAAGCAAAAACATCCAGATATTCCAACTCGCCCAACTAGTCATCAAATCCTGCACTTCAATCCTAAAACATTCACCACGTGTGAACAAATATTTACGGGGGGGGGGGGTTATAACTTCTTAGCTTAAGGTTATCAGATAAGCACCCTCTGTACCCGGCTCACCTGATAAATCTTGTTGGAGGACACCGGAGCTTGACCCAGTTTCCAGACGTTGCCCTGAGAGGCGGATCGCGTCCAGATGCGGGTGAAGTTTGTACCGTCTGTGACCAGGTAGACATTCAGGGTCTCCACGTCCAGCCCAAACATGTGGTACCAGAAGTTCAGACACATCTCCGACTCTGAAAGAATAGGGATCCAGGCAGAAATGAGCATGAGGGGAGTTTTATACAATTTCATTTATCATCATTATTATAATTACTGCTACTATTACTACTGCTGCTGCTGCTACTGCTGCTGCTGCTACTGCTGCTGCTGCTACTACTACTATGGCCAAACTCGATGCACAGAGAGACACTTTCTGTGCATAAGATTCCATAGTAAATCGAGGGGACATAGATCTAACCAAAGATGATTAGTTACGTTCATGAAGGCTTTCGGTATAAAGAAAAGTGTCTCTCTTTGCAATCAACAAATGGTAAAGGAGAGCACACGGCTTACCATCCTCGAAAGTACATAGAATAGCTCTTAGCTCTCAACTTACAGACATGAAGTATTTAATAATGTGCCCATCTCTTCATCCATTCATTGGTCAATCAATATACCTACTATGTGTACTCCATGCATCACAACATACAGGAGACCTAGCCATCTACCTGCAGAAGGCTTCTGACGCAGGCACATCCAGGTACACCCAACTGTGGCTACTACTACTACTAGTACTACTACTACTACTACTACTACTACTTCAACTAATATCACCATCCTCATCATCATAATCGTCATCAACACTGACATCATAACTATCATAAATACTATTTACTTGTAGGCAACACCGAGGCGGACATGAGAACAGCCCTGTCCCCAGGTTTCTGTGGGAACGACGACTCAACAAACACGTAATAGTCCGAGCCCGTGGTATGGTCTCCAGCGGGGCCCGTGTTCTGAGAAGGCGTCGGCTTGTTGGTTCTGAGAAGGCGTTGGCTTGTTGGTGTAAGACCATTGGAAGTCGTCGTTCTGAGACTGGAAGTAGTTACAGAAGTCGCCACCACTGAAGTCACAGAACAATGCTGAACATTGGAAAAAAAACACAGGGATAACAGCAGAGGTAATAATATTGTGAAATGGCAAAGAAATAAAGTTTCTTTGCATGAAACAATTTTTTTTTTTTATATCATTAGAAGACGGCAAAGTAATCTCAGTTTGTGTATTTCATTATGAGAAGTAGAAATTATATATTGGTTTTAGGGCACAAGAAAAGTTCTTTTTTGTTAGCATTTTGGAAATTAGTAATGGTCCAAGTCAATTTTTCTGTCAATTTTCTTCCTTCCATAGGAAATCATTCATTCTTAAAAAAAGTATTAAATTATCATTTTCTTACTTTAGAGTATGTTACAAAGTGAAGAGCGAACATACCATCAGAAGAATTGCTGTAGAGACTGTCAGGGACACACTGCAAGAACTGGGCGTCATCTATGGCTATGGAGTACGGGAAGCCATTCACCGGAGTGCTCTTGATCACAATCTGTGGGTTACAAAGAAGGACGTTTTAATAAGATCCTAAGTCTTTCAAAACTGCTAATGTATCTATCTTGTAAATGCCTAGATATTTTCATAACTGTTCATTTTGTCCGTCTTATAAATGTATATGTGTTATGAAAAATGCTAAACAAAGAAAGTTGTTCTATGGCTTTAGAGGATGGTAAGCCGTGTGCTCTCCTTTACCATTTGTTGATTGCAAAGAGAGACACTTTTCTTTATACCGAAAGCCTTCATGAACGTAACTAATCATCTTTGGTTAGATCTATGTCCCCTCGATTTACTATGGAATCTTATGCACAGAAAGTGTCTCTCTGCCGCATTGTGTTTGGCCATCAACAATGAAATTTTGCATAAATCTTAGTCTACAATAATTATCTGCAAAATTCACAGAAACCAGCAATTCAGGGTAATCTTGCAATGAGTAGAGGTTTCTTCAGCTTAACACACAAATGTTTATTATTCCAAATATAAGTAATGCTGTTTGGTATGGGACAGGTGGAATTGTATGTATGAGTGAACTTTAGCTATGTATTTTTGTTATATTATAAAGCGCTCTAGGGAAACGCTATATAAATTAATTTACTTTTTTTTACAATTACTATTATCATTATTATTATTTTTATTATTATTATTATTATTATTATTATTATTATTATTATTATTATTATTACTATTATTATTATTATTATTATTAATGCAGCAGTATCTAGTTTCTACCTGATAACCAGCGTTCAGACGGCCCAGATCAACAGAGTACTGGCTCCACTTCTTGGTGCCTGTGGTGGCTGTCTGCCACAGTTGGGTGTACCTGGATGTGCCTGCGTCAGAAGCCTTCTGCAGGTAGATGGCTAGGTCTCCTGTATGTTGTGATGCATGGAGTACACATAGTAGGTATATTGATTGACCAATGAATGGATGAAGAGATGGGCACATGTTTGTTGTTAAATTCTTCATGTCTCTAAGTTGAGAGCTATTCTATGTACTTTCAATTCTATAAACTTCCTTCATGTTTTTCTTCCGAGTCTAGAATTTAACATTGCCATTATCTAAGAAAATGTTCCATATGCTCTAAATATTAGAATTTACACGTGTCATCTAAAAAAATCTACAATTTGTTTATACTTGACAATTTAGATTGGTATTGTCCAAGTAAAAATTATAATATCTCAGAATTGTAGCGTACCTGTTAAAGCTGAAAATCAGAGTATACATATTAATATAAGAATCACAGCATACAAATAATCATTTTATATGAAAAACTATTTTTCAAAGTTTCAAACAGTGCCGACCTGAGCCGGAGCCCTCCTTGTAGTAGGCGAAGGACATGTGGCAGCTGGGGCCCGTGGCCTTCAGGACAGGGGAGACAAGTACGGCTGGGTCGCGCGTCACGCCTGAGCCCTCCTTGTAGTAGGCGAAGGACATGTGGCAGCTGGGGCCCGTGGCCTTCAGGACAGGGGAGACAAGCACGGCTGGGTCGCGCGTCACGCCGGTGCCTGTGCTCACTTTCATGTAGTGACCTGGAGGGAGAGCAGGTGGGGGATCATTTTATAGCACACATGAAAAGAAACTATCACACAAGTAGGGCAAACATTGCCACAAGGTCTAGATTTGCACTCTTGTAAAACACCAATTCGTTTGTGAAACAATCCTAATGGCTTTTCAGAGTTTTGTCCTTTTCAGATTGCATGACTTAAGGCGTATTTCTTGTGTGTGCACCATTTGGTGAATTTTCACACATTTTTTTTTTTTGTGGTAAATGTGTAGCCTGTAAGATGTGTGCGTTGTTCAATTATTGTCAAACAATCTGCGTCAAACATCCATTAAATAATGATGAGTGAAGCTATTTCCCAACAAACCAGGTAGTATTTCCCGATTTCACGCACGATGACATTGCACAGAAAAAATCGGTTCCTAGGGATCTTTCCGAATTATGCAGGTTTTTCCAATTTGGCTGTATTGGATTAAAACCATACCACAAAACTAGTGTCAGTAGCGAAAAAGAATAAAATACCATAACTGTGCTTCCTAATCCAAGTATAATAGTACAGTATGCTTTTTGGTATCGCAGACAGAACTAGGTGAGCTGGAGCAAAATCACAATTGCTTCACTGATGGTTGGATTGGTCGCACATTGTATGTTTCCTCTTTTTTCACACTGAAATGTACTAATTTAGAGAAAACACAAGCCCTACCCTTCACAAAGAAAGTGAACGTGTTGTCTATGGTAGGGTCAAGGCCAGAGGCATCAGCAGCCGAGATGTTTGTCCACTTGTAGATTCCAATACTCTGGTCGTGCCAGCCACACGTGGAGGACTCAAAGTTACACGTGGCTGGGGGAAAGAGAGGTGAAAAAGAGTTTTCATTTCCTATTGTAATAATATACAAGTGACTGAAAGAAAGACAGGTATAAAAAAAAATGTTTTCCCTATGGTATTATTATACATGAGAGGTAAAAAGAGTTTTCATTTCCTATTGCAATAATATACACGTGACTGAAGCAAAAGCTTGCTATCCTGTCATTGTAAAGCTACTGATACCTACCACAGTCACTTTCATCACTGGCGTCTGGGCAGTCTGGCACAAAGTTACACAGGGCATCCCTGGGCACACAGGAGCCGTCGCCGCAGGTGAAGTTTGAACCACACGGGCTTGGGGTGGTCGTGGGGGGAGGCCCGGTGGGGAGGGTGGCTGGAACAGAGACAAAGAAAAATCATGTGTCTCTCTCTTATCTGTCTCCTGCCACTTTTTTTTCTTTCTGTCTGTCTTGCGTTTTCTAGTCATTTTTGTTCCTACTATCTTTTACTCTGCAATACTTTTTCTTTCTCTCAACCGTATTTTAACTTACATTCTTTCTATAGTAAAAAGTTTTTCGAGACCATCCCTATCATCAGTTACACAGAACAGCCCTTGAAGAAAGACACTGCCCCTGACTTTGCATCCCGATCCACCAACTTTATAACCTATGGCCTGACCATTCCTCTAACCCCTACCCCTCTCTTACTCTTACTTACGTTGATCATTCACAACTTTTGCTTGACGCAAGAGACACACTGCCAGTGTCTCCAGTACCAATGTGTACCAGTAAGCATATCTCCCTCCCCACCGCCTCTTTTTAAAATACGCCCCTATTTCTGCTAAATTTATTCTTTGATAACAAAGAGATTGTCACTGACAGGATTTTGTCTGTTTTGGTTGAATCAATGAAAGCCCACTGTCGGGTTGAGCAAGTGGTCGCGGTAGACAGTAACAAAATAAAGGAAAACGCAAGGGAGTCAATGAAAAGTATCGGTCATTACAGGAGGTCACTATGGACAGGTGGTCGGCAGGACAGGTTCGACAGTATATGATGAAAACTAGTCACCAGCTTGATCTTAACGACAAAGGACTTAGAATAAAAAAGAATTTAACATAGAAAATAAATAGATTCATTGAGCCTACTTCAGTCCAACAATGAAACATAAGAATCCTTTTTTGTTTTTTGAGGATATCATTTGCTACTTCCTTTTGATCTAAATGATGATTTCATTAGGAGCTTGTTTGTCAATAGAAGTTTTGATAATATTGTCCCCATGGTTGGCCTAACAAGAGGAGTCTGCAGTGGGCCAGTACTCACTCTGACTGAGCACGCAGCCCGAGGTGAGCGACACGTCGTCGATAGCTATGTCCCCTGTGTAGCTGGAGCCTTTCTGAGCCTCAATTATTATCTGTGAAAGCCAGGATCACATGGTTAGTCAACTGCACATACAACTGCACATTTACCCATTCCACCTTCATAAGTTATTGTGGAAACAAGAGTGACTTATAAGGGTTTGTGGTAAGTTTTATAAAGATATCCTTATCATATTGAAACAGAAAAAAGGTACGGGTAATATTTCAAACAAGGGATATCCAAAACTGAAATTTGACAACAAAAAAGAGTATTTGTGCTTCAGTTTTTAACCAAACAGAATTGACAAAGTATTCACAACCCTTGTCCCTCTAAACTGTGTATCCAAAACTGAAATATGACAACAAAAAGGAGTATTTGTGTTGGAGTTTTGAACCAAACAGAACAGACACAGTATTCACAACCCTTGTCCTTCTAAACAATTACTAATATAAGCCACATTAGACCAAAAAATGAATTAACAGTAAGGCTCAAACAGTTTTGTTAAGTTATCTTTTTTTTTCTGTATAAAATCACAAGAATCGAGTATCTAGAAGCAGATTTACAGCCGATTAATATTTTACTATAATTGATTTATTGGGAAGAGATTCCAGCTTATAACTTCCGTCCTTCCAAAGTAATAAAATATATCAAGGCAACTGCCATACGCATATCATATTATTCAAAAGAAACATGCAAAAAACAGGTACTAGTGTTTTACATCGAAGATATTGAAGGCTAAAAGTTAACGGAAATTGAAATACAAAATTCCTGAAAAGGATTCATTTTTTCAAGTTTTAATTATATAAACTATGAGCATTATGCACAAACCTTGCATGTTTAAACCTAAGTTACTTCACCTGGAATGGTTTGGTCTCGTTAAGCTTGAGTGCTGTGCGCACCCACTGCTCCCCTAGGTTGCCCGAGCGAGAGAAGACCTGCCTGAGGGTGCTGAGTCCACTGTCCGAGCGGGTGTACACACGCAGGCTGTCCACAGTGGCGCCATACATGTAGTAGTACAGGCGGAGCTGAAACACGCAGTGGGGAGAATGTTATAGGATAATCCATGCAAGGGTATGGACACAAAATTAGAATATAATTGTTAGCACAAAAAAAAAAAGAAAAGTTAAGGGCACATATGAATAAGTATAAGAATGTGTGAAAATTCTGAGCAATGCAAAAGAATATTTTCAAGAACTAAAATTAAATAAAATTAACACGCAAAATTTACTCTAAGTAATTGATAGCAACCAACAAAACTTTAATTCCTATTCAAAGAGAGAAAAAAAAAAAAAGTTCTATTAAAACACTTATATAATTGATTTAAGTCCTGATTTAAAATAAAAATACAAAAAGAGTAATATATTTTTAAAAAACAAGTACGCAGACTATGCCAATCATAGCATGAGTAGCATATTGAATTCAATAAAGCTCCATCAGAGAGAGAGTATTACTATTGGACCTAATAATTTTTTCTTAAGAATTAAAAGCACCAAGGAATAAATCATAGATCCAACTAGAAATAAAAAAACAAATTCCATAAGAAGAAGTGGTAAAATATTAGGGGAAGCTTCAAATAGTTCTATGAACATTCTTATCAACCATTTTACCTGACAAGTTCCGTCAGAAGTGGGTGCCACCACCGGACTTATGAGTCTGGCCTTGTCGCCCGTCCTGACTGGGTATGACGTGTCAATCACAGCATAGTGACCTGGCATAAATCAATAGGACACAGGAATGTTTTAGTAGCAAACAAAGCCGTCTCACAGAAGTCTTAAGTAACATGAGATTCTTTCTTAAACTGAACAGAGTCACATCATGTACATGTAAGCTAGACGTTACTTAAAAGATAAAAGAGCTGAATTTCTCAATTCTGAAAAAAAAATTATTCTATCTTGTTTGTTTCAAAAATTAATTTGTGAAAAACTCTAATAATAGTGTAATTTCATGAGCATTGCTGACTTAATCCTGGGCCTCCATTGAGTTGACTGTCTCAGAACTGTGATGTAGCGTAACGAGAAACCAACCTTTGCTTGTTCCCCTGGAGTGGTCTCGGCGTGGCCCCGTGCTGACTGATGCTGTCTCTCCTTGTTGCCGGTCCCAGTCAAACTCATCAGAGCTGTCCTGGAGCCAGTCGCCAAAGCTGTACTCAAAGTTTGTGCGTAGTGGGTAGACACCTGGAGGTAAAAAAGCATAGGGTATTATGCAATGTAAAATCTTAGGTGCGCAGAGACTTAACACCTTGAGGGAAAGTAACAAAGTAACCTAGTAAGATGGCTACTACTACTACAAGTCTAATTTCTGCGATCTGTTTCTCGTCATTTATGTGTTTTATTTTTGTACTGTAGAAGGTCTAATAAAGAGGAAAAGTTTTTTTTTTATGCCTAATACACTAATCCTTTTATTTCTGAGTTATTGATCCATAGTTTTAAGTTAGTAATTATTTTACAATATATTATGGCTGAAGATCATATTTATTAATACATCATTTATCTTGTTTTTCATAACTGCTGTATTTTAACTGTTATTAAACTGTGTTCCTTTTTATTATTATTTATATTTTTTCCCCCTATTTTTGTTACGATAATATAACTTTAACCTCACTTATTTTTGTTTACATGTAAGAACAACTATTAAATGCTAATTTTACAAAAAGGATTGTGTTGGTATCAGAATGAGAGAGGAGAGGGAGACAGAGAGAGAGAGAGAGAGAGAGAGAGAGAAAGATCGAGAGACAGACAGACAGAGAAAGAGAGAGAGAGAAGAGAGAAGAGAAATACAGAGACCGAGACGAAGACAAAAACAGAAAGGAGAAAGGAACCCAAAAAGCTCACCACATGTAGCTTCGTCACTGCCATCCCCACAATCATCAGAGAAGTCGCAGAGGCGGTCGGCAGGGATGCAGGCTTTGTTGTTGCAGTGGAACTGTCCCACAGGGCAACTCTGCTTAGCAACTGCAGAAGGTGGAAGCAGACTTTAAGTTAATCAACTTAAAGTACATAACTAACAGATTTATTTAAGCATCTACTTATGTAATCTGTCTAATATGTCGGCTTTTGAAAAAAACTATAAAATATCAATGTGAAACTTGGAAGAAAAGAGTCATGTGAATTCCTCAATCTGCATTAGCTCATAGAGAAATGGACTGCATATCTCAAAGGGTCTAAAATTAGTTCTTAATAAAAGGTTTAATTGAATCTGTATTGATATCGCATGCATGAAAAACTATTAATGACTAATGTAAAATCAAGGAGCAACATTGAGGGAAAGCTAACATGAGCAAGAGTGATTAATGAGCAAGAAAAACAAAGCATAGCACAATAGAAATGAGTCTAATACATCTGCCACCAAAGAAAAAAGAAAGAAAAAAGCAAAAACCATCCAGTTTGCAATAACAAAAAGATTGCCACAGTTGAAAAAACAGTCATGCAATGTTAACTCACGGGAAGAGAAACAGATATTTACTATGGAATGTTAACAGTTCAATGAGGTTCATTACGACAGTTTTGTCCGATCTATTCCATTTAAGAAAAAATTATGAGCAGTCTTATTTTGAAATAATATAAAAGATTGCAATAGTGGAATAGTCATGCAATAAATACTCATAGTTGGAATTAATTATATTTGCAACAGACAGCTAATAGTTTATTCAGTTGCTTCACTTCAGTTTTTCTACTGCATCTTTAACAAAGTGTTACAGTATACACAGACATACATTCTTTAGAACGACAATGCCCAATTTTTCTTTAAAAGAAGCTAAAATAGACAAGTCCTGAATCAACGGTTATATTAGACAACGGTTATATTAGACAAGTTTGAGATCACACTATGCAAGTAAGTTAGTTTTGAAATCAAACTTGATGCATTGTTAAACAATCAGCCATTCTAGATAGTACTTTGATACAAAAGAAGTTAGGAATATAAAAAGTTAAAAAGTATGAAAAGAAGCAAAGCATTAAATCATTCTCTACAATCTACATTATTTTTTTAAAGTTTTACAGTATTGGCAAAACTTTAGTTAAATAAAGTGATTTGATTCTGGCAATACAAAATAGAAAAAACATAAACATGATAAAAAGAGAAACATTCAAAAGCTGCAGATAAGAATATAAAATCAAAACTGTTTTGTCACCACAATAAAACTTGAATGATTGGAGATGGTTCTTTGTCTGAAATTCCAGAGCATAATCCATTCAATTCAAATGTCAATATTGCAAGGTTAGAAAAAGACCCCTGACAATTAATGTATGATTCTCATATGGACTGAAAAAATATAATTATAAATACACCTTCCTAATTAAAACAAAAAATTTGTTTGACTCAATGGGAATTTTTGGTTTCAATAGATTTTCAAAGAAGGTTATAGATCATTTGATAGCAACTTTAAATTTGAACTAGACTCCTCTTCCTCCTACAGTTTTAAGAAACCTTAAGAGCACTTTAGTAAAGTGAGCAACTTATTGTATTTATCTCTGTTTATTTCTGTACCTGGGAAGTCGCAGTTGATGAAAGTGATGTCATCTATTGCCAAGATCTCCCACAATTGTGGAAGACCTCGTTGCTTGGAATACAATCTGAAAATAGAAATTAAAATGTAATTGCTTTAGAGTCAATTAGTTATTATAAGCTAAAGAACACATTATTAAGAAGTTATCTTAGTTTTTATGTTCATAACATGAGCAGTACTGGTGAGGATAATAATAACAATAATAATAATAATAATAATAATAAATACAATCTGAAAATAGAAATTAAAATGCAATTTCCTTAGAGTCAATTCTTTATTACTCTACTAAAGAAATTATTATTAAGAATTTGACATAGTTTTTATGCTCATAACATTAGCAGTACTGGTGAGGTTAATGATAACAATAATAATAATAATAATTATAATAATAATAATAATAATAATAATAATAATAATAGTAATAATAATAATAATAATAATAATAATAATGATATTGCATTGTATCATTTATGTCCACTTATATTTTGGTTAAGCTATATGTTTTGTTCTTTGGCTTGATCAAGTTTACATTTATTTAAGATGATATTTCAAAATAGTAATGTTTGAGATATCTGAAAGTATTCTCAGAATTAATAGTCCAACAACTGATTAACTAGTTTACAGTATTAAAGTTTCTTTTTACAAAAGTCAAATTTGACCTATTTCAAAGGATGCTCGGCTATATTCTAACAAAATGTACTCACCTTGAATGGTACAGCTACCCTGCCCAGGTCTACAACGACTTTGTTCCACTTGGTCCCTTGCTGGTCAATCTTCTCCCAGAGGATGGTGTCTTCATTGGACTCTCTCAGTACAGTCTTGAGGGTGCCCACACCTGCACAGTACAGTTGACATTAGTTGAGTTGGTTACTGAACGTCCAATGTCGGCATTATAGAGGTTATATTGTGTAAAGGCCCCAAGACTGACGCCTCACAATTTTAAGGGCTGCCACACAAAGACAGAGCGGGGACACCTAACTCCTGTCTCTCTCCTTCTGCCTCCCTTTCCCTCCCTCCGTCTCTCTCCCTCTGTCTCCCCTTCCCTCCCTCCCTCTCTCTCTCTGTCTCCCCCTCTCCTCCCTCTCTCTCCTCTCCCCTGTCTCTCTCTCCCTCTCCCTCCCTCCCCCTCTCTCCTTCTGCCTCTCTCCCTTTCCTTCTCTCTCCCTCTGTATCTTTCCCTCCCTCCCTTCCTCCTTCCCTCTCTCTCCCTCTGCCTCCCCTTCCCTCCCTCCCTCCGTGCTGACCTGCTCCAACCATGAGGTAGTAGAACTGTATCTGGCAGGTTGCGGGGGACGGCCCAAAGCTGAAGTCTGTGATCAGCTCGGCCAGGTTGGAGCCGGTGCCAAAGGCCGGCTCGGCGTACATGTAGTATCCGGTCGGGTCTCCGTTGTGGTCGTACTGGTCAGCGCCGGCTGGCGATCCTGTCGGAGCTGGGTCAGACTTGCGGCCACGTCTCCAACGCGTGTCCCCGTTGCTGATGTCCAGATAGTGACAGTAGTCATACTGGAAGGTACAGTCTCCTGCAAGTACAAGAATTCAGATTCGCAAACAGGTTTAAATATATTCAGAAAAGTCAAGCATCAAAGGTCCCAGTCAATTAGTCCCTCTAAGCAGGTACCAATATAAGCCACACATTAGTTAAAATGAATCTAAATATATGATGCAAAAAGCTAGTTCTTTTCTTTTTTTTTCTCAATAAAATTGTTTAATAAAAAAAACTAGAATCCAAGCTTAGAGCGGATTCAAGTTCAATAATAACTATATTATAGAGTAAGAAACCAATTTTTAAACATGCTTTAATTAAAAAGAATAAAACGTGGCGTAAGTTAGTTTCGATGCACAGGGACAAAATATATTACCTAAAAAATTAATTACAATTTCTTAATTACAAAAAATGACTATACATTAACTTAATCAATGAACACAAGGGAAAGAAAATTTCTCAGTTTTCCATGCTATTCCTAGGCTCTTTAACATGTATTCGTACCACAGTTTGATTCATCTGCCTTGTTGTCACAGTCTGGCTTGAAATCGCAGACTTTGGAGTAAGGGATAGTCCTGTTCACTGCATCATTACAGCTGAAGTTGCCAGTCTGGGCTTTGTCTGTGGCAAAAAAAATCAGTAAAGATTAAGATTGGAAAAATATATGTATATACATATATAAAACCCATAAAACTAAGCTATGGGCAATAAATTGACATATCGTAGTCTTTTGGCTTTTTTTTTTAATGTACATTAAAATACCTAAAATGGTAAATTCTTTATTTTTATATTGAAATGGTATACCACAAGTGTCGATTATGAATACTGAAAATGTGATGTCCCACAGAGATCCAGAGACAAACAAAGGTGCAAAACACTATGTACCATACAGTTAGGGTTAAATTATCTACAAAACTTATGTCTAACATCAACAACAAATGGGGTGAGTATTGCATGACATACAATAAATGTTAAATTACGTACTAAATTTGAACAAACTTACAAGATGTCTAAAAGCTAAAACTTCACAAAACAAAGAAAAAACAGGTGACATTTTTGTGAATTTGCTTGATTCCCCTGGTGAATGAGCAATTACCTTCTGAGCAAGACTTAAAACTAATCCTGACGTCATCAACAGCGATGTCGCTGGCATACCCAGTCCCGATTGAGCCTACGATGGACACCTGTTGGAAGGAAGACAAAAAACAACAGCAGGTAACAAACAAGCAAGAGATTGAACTAGACAATGGTTAGTGCACTAGATGTAGACAGTAGACAGTAACATCTAAGCGCCATAAGCTGAGTTTTGGGGATTTGGCGCTCCATAAATTGTGGGGCAACCAGGGTGAATCCGGCACAAGTCGTTAGTAGAAGTTTAGCGCGAGAGACCTCCACACATAGACAAAGTACTCCATATTGCCCCTTTTTCAATTTCAAATAAATTATTTCCTGATCTAGAAATAAAAGAGTAATAATTTCTTTAACCTCTCACAGTGCATCTGATGCTTCTCAGAACACTTTAGATTACTCAAAAAGACAAAATTCCCACTTGTGCCTGATTCACCCTGGTTGCTTCACAACTAAACTGTAGTAGTACTAGTAGCAGCAGCAGCAGCAATAGCAGCAGCAGCAGTAGTAGTAGTAGTAGTAGTACTAGTAGCAGCAGCAGCAGCAGCAGTAGTCGCAACAGCAGCAGCAGCAGCAGCAGCAGCAGTAGTAGTAGTAGTGACACTAAGCTAAGCTAAGAGCGAAATACCCTGGTCTGAATCAGTTACATTACACTGACACCAAACCAACCAGTAGAAAATAAAAAGCTTGAGCGGGACTCAAACCCCAAACCTCCTGCATCCAAAAGAGATGTTCTAATCTCAGCGGGACTGCTACATAATTTTATATAAAAAATTGTTACTTACTTTTGAAAGAAACTTTTTTTATTCTGAAAACTTAGAGTAACTTCGAGACTATTGATTTGTTTGTTTTTATAGTGCATTGAGCATAAAACTGAAGAAGATAGATGACAAATCGTCACCCTTAACACATACTGGAGTCAGCCACATTTTAATGTTAGTTTTGAAGGAGAGAATTGAAAGTTGCTTCTTTTACTCAGAATCTTAGTCACAATACAAATTTAAACAGCTCTATGTACGGTCATAATTTCTCAATTCAAATTATTTTTTTTATTGCAAAAAACAGACAAAGATGTTTGAGTCTAATTTTAACGCAATCTTCAGGACTGATGTGTCCCACTTTGAAGTGACAGAGTGTACCTGGAAGGTGTTGGACGGTCTGTTCACGTTGATCTCCGCTTGCTTCCAGGCCTGGCCCTGATCGCCGTACAGGGAGAACACTGTGTCAGGACTGCTCTGGTCGATCGACTGGAAGCGAATAAAAACAAAAATATATTAAGCCTTACCTTACTAAGCGCATATTAAGTACATTACAAATCAGTTGTATCAAGTGTATATCGAGCATAGAACATGTTGGTCCCCACATATACATTATACATAAAAATACCAATCAACTGGCCAATACTAGGCTTTTGGTATAAAAATAGTATAATGTTTGAACTTGAAAATTGTCAAAGTGCAAGTAGCTCGTGTGTGCTAATTATATGGGACTGACAATAGGTGCCCAGGCATTTTGTATTAGAAACAGAGGCTACTAATACAGTCAAGCCTGCCCATGGCGACCACTGAAGATCATAGCCAAAAGTGGTTGCCGTCGGCAAGTGGTCGCCATTGGCAATAAAGACACACTAAGGACATGTACATACATGTACATGTAAATGCATCAGTTTTCCTACTGCCGCGTGCATACCTACTAAAAACTTATCTTCTGAGTTCCCTTTTACTCATCTGAGTACCAGGCTCAAATTCTGCTAAGAATTTTCCATTTCTCTTGATTGTATGTTGAGTTTGAGTTTTCCTGACTCTGAAATGCACAGCTATCGCTTGTTTGGACTTTCCAGCCACTGACATTTTGATGACGTCCATTCTTTGTTGCAGTTTAAATGCATTTAGTTTCTTGCTTGATGCCATGATTAATGCAAAGAGCAGTGCTCGTAGACTTGAAACTTTTGTTTCTTCTCCGTCGAACTAAACTTTCAGACAAAAATGTGCTCACAAGTTGTTGCTTTACATTATCATAAATGTGTCGAATTTTAATTATAAATAAAGAAACTCAAAGAGTTTTTATTGATCCTCTCAACAGAAGCAAAACCGACTGATGCCAAAATGGTGGCACAGTTACAGTATACAAGCCTGATGCCTTGCCGTACCTTTGTGGTGATGTTGAGCCAGCCGATGTCACTGCCATACATAAAGTACCAGAGCGACACACAGAACACCTTGTTGTCATAGACCACTGGGATCATCTGAGAGTTGAGTACGGCCACGTCGCCTGGTTGGTTGGGGCTGCTTCCCTCCATGTACATGTACCGGCCTGTGAAACACAATCATAATGATGGTTAGGTTGAAAATTCATGGAGTCACCAGGTGTACATGTAAGCAGTGGGTGTAGTATGCTAATTGAAAGATGTAGAGCTGAAGTTTTTAAATCTGCAAAGAATGTTAATCTATCTTCATTGGTTCAAAGATACGAATTTTGTGAAAACCCTAAAAATAGTGCAATTTCATGAGCTAGCTGGCAAAAAATACTGTGATGCCGTAGAGTTCAAAACTCAAAACTGCTGACAGACAAACAGAGAGACAGACAAATAGTCAGACGAGAGTAATAAAGATAGAGATACAAAAGGAAAGAGAGAGAGAATTATATAAAGAGAAAGAGAGAGGAAGAGAGACAGACACACCAACAGACAGACTGTGAAAATGACACGCTCAAAAACACAAACAGGCAAAAATCAAACACCGACCTGTAGCAGAGTTGAGTGTGTGGTCTTTGGTCGGGCCAGTATAGTCAGACTTTGTTCTGCCTGAGAAGACCTCCCAGTCCAAGTCGTCTGTGTTGGATTGGGTCCACGAGCAGAAGTCTTGCTCAAAGTCGCAGCCGTAGGAGGATCTGCAGGCGGTGTCCGAGAGCTGGGGGGTATGCGAGGGCGAGAGATGGAAAATAGAGTAACAAAGTGGAGAGGAAGAGGGAGGGAGGATTGGAAACATACCAACAATTAGGCTACACCCTGGATGTGCCTCAAGACTAACGTCTGACGGTTTAACATGGTGAAACAACACTGAGGCATAGGGCGAATACCACGACTTTTCCAGCCTGCCACATTAGACTGACACTGACCCAATAGCCATTTACTTTATGTCATCAATGACCCTGTCAAAAAACCAAGTGAAAATAAAAAAGTGTGTGTTCAGAGGAGTGGGATACTCAGTAGTTTTGAAGGCTCCAGCAGACTTTGAAGTGAGCAATATTACCTTTACATTTTTTTTTAACTCAGAGAGTTAATCAGGTACAGTTGTATTTGCAAATGAAGGCCTTTGATCACAAATAAAAAATTGTCTTTTACAGTTACTCTCGTAATACACCAATATTTTAATTTTTATTTTTATTTCAAATGATGCACTGTTGTAATACAGTTAACAAGGCATGGATACATGAATTTTATACAAATCTCTATGTTAAATTCCCCTCCATAGCTATGAAAGTAGGTGACAAGATTGTCTTTGTTTTATTAATGTCAATCAAACCTTTGTTTTGGACATACAACTAAAACTGCTCACCTGTATGTCATCGATGGCGATATCACCCAGGTAGCTGCCACCAACTGTTCCCTCAAACACAATCTGTTATAGAGAGAGACGGTACGGCTTACATAGGACAACAGTCATCATTGAACACGCTTGTAAGTACAATGGTGCCATAAACTCATACCTTAATGGTAGTTGGTAATGTTAGTCTGAGTCCCATATTAACTTCATGGGAAAAGCCATCATCTATATATAGGTCGTTTTTGTTTTTTTCTTTAACATACAGTTCTGGGTATGTACACATGCACATCAATACTTCGAAAAGTCGTACCAATATAAAAACAATATTGAACGGCTAGATACAACTATAATATAGGATTCCTCGATGAAACTCGGAGATATTAAATTGGCAAAGAGAGAGAGAGAAAGAGAAAGCGAGAGAGAGAGGGAGAGAGAGAGAGAGGAGAGAGAGAGAGAGAGAGAGAG
>RQTK01000233.1:396186-439134 GCA_003991915.1 Elysia chlorotica | reverse complement strand
AAGCGCAATAAAAATGTACTTATTATTATTATTATTATTATTATTATTATTATTACGACTACTATTACTATTTTGTGAGAGCTTGAGACACAATTTCTTCTTTAAATGACAACTAAAGGCTAAGAACATGACACAACATTTTACCTGTGGTGGGACATTTTCCGTCGTAGACATTGATGTCATCAAGAGCTATATCTCCATGGTAAGACTTGCCCGCCAAACCTTCAAATACGATCTAAAAAAAGGGTAGGAGAGAGATTTGATCAGGTTACATTTTTCATGTTGTTGTTCTTGCTGTTGTTATCATTTATAACATCATTACTATTGTCATTGATATTGTTTCTTGTTACTTTCATTATTTTTAATTCTACTACTATTATTATCTATACCATCATTATCATTATTATTATTTTTATTTTTCTCACCTTGACGTAATCATCTTTGTGGGATAACATCATTACTATTGTCATTGATATTGTTTCTTGTTACTTTCATTATTTTTAATTCTACTACTATTATTATCTATACCATCATTATCATTATTATTATTTTTATTTTTCTCACCTTGACGTAATCATCTTTGTGGGGTCCGAGCTCAACCAGGGCATTCTTCCAGGCCGTCCCTTGCTCCCCGATCTTTGTCCAGATGGGAGAGCCTAGAGTTGTCTGCCCCCCTGCAGCTGTCACTGCCAGGTAAACATTGAGCGTGTTGACGTCTGCACCGTGCATGTGGTACCAGAAGCTGAGGCAACGGGATCCCAGGTTCAGGGAACTGGGGCTGATAAGACGGGCAGCAGCGTTTTCGGTTTTGGACGACACATCGATGTGGATGTAGTGACCTGTAATGGGAGAAAGAATTATCAAATCTTCAAAGGTGACATTAGGTTCTATATGTAGTGTCGGTAAAGTTAGAAATAACAGCATCATAAGGTTCTATCCGTACAGAGGAATAATCAAAGCAAAAACTGTAGAGATTGGGAGCCCGTTTATAAAAGAAATCAAACATTAGGACTAATGACCTAGTCATGATTCTGTTATAATGTAAACTTTTGATTCTGTTTTTCTCGAAAGTTAAAAAAAAGTAGATGGAACCTTTACAATGTCACCTCGCTTAATCAAATATTGTTAGACAGTAGGTAGAAACTCACTGAGGAGTTAGATAAAGAGAAGAGAGCAAGCAGAGAACTTTTTACAGTAAGTGATTTGGAACTTGACCTCCTGACACTCTTGGAGGGCCACACTAATTTTATGATTCTGTGATAAACTTTTTAACTATTTGCCTCCCACTGGAATTAAATCCATCCATACGCTCATCCTTGCCAATTCAAGCACTACAAATACTTCACAGCAAATTTTAACTGCTTTTTTTCAATAAGTAAATACAACAGAATAGAAAGTAAATAAGCAGAGATGGGAAAAACAATAAAAACAGATTTTTTGTACATGATGTTTTAGTTACATTGAAAGCTTAAGTTTAAGTAGTGAAAGGGCTGCCTTGTACATCAACTGTAAATTCAAAACATTTAACCAATATAATACATTTTTTGCTCAATCAAGAGAGCCCCAGTTAGAAAAAATAATCATAAAATAAAAAGATCTACGTTATCAAAGCTTGTTGTTTATGTTTTTGCCAGAACAAAAGATTTGCAAACACTTGATACATTATCTTCTGTCATGGCATTTTAAATGTCTTTTTGGAGCCTTTTAAAATGATTCTGAGTATTTACACATTAAATAATTGTCTTTATTTCACCAAAGCATGAATGTGAGTAATGTGGTCGATTGCTTTCATTGTACATGGACCATCTCTATGATCTAAATATTTATGCATTTTATTAGAACCACTCTGACCTTTAGAACTGCTCAGGGTGTGATCAGCAAGAGGCCCAGTGCCCGAGCTTACGGTCTCGCCTGCCCAGTAGGACCAATCAAAATCATCGCTCGTGTCCTGTGTGTATCGGCACAGCTGGTTCCCGGACACTTCAAAGTCGCAGGACAGAGTGGGCAGGATCGCTGGAAAAGGGTTAAGATAAGACAGATAGGATCTTTATTATAAAACTCCATAAAGTTGTTATAGAGATAATGTATGATGGAAACACAATTTTTTTTTAAGTAGCGTAAATGTATAGAAATATAATCACAATATAAAACCGTTGATAATACATCATTATAATTATGCCATACTAAGGATGAAAAACATGATACTTACCGTAAAGAGTAATACACTCAAAGTCTACTGGTTGGGCTGGTGTCAGTTTAATGTGAGTGACTGATACAGCAGTCATGGTATCACCAAACCTATCTCGTGTGTGGCAGCACATAATATCTCTGATTCTGATATAAATCATATTTTCAACCTCTTAAAGTGTACTGGATCTTTTTGAAAACACTATGAATTTCTTTTACAAATCTGCATCCAGCTTGTGCCTGATTCTACCTGGTTGCCTAACTATTCTTAACTCAAAGTAGTCACATCATGTATATATATGCCGTAAGTTAGACATTTTATTTAAAACACAAAAACCTCAAGTGTTCAAATCTGCAAACATATTTATTCTATCATTATTGTTTCTATGAATTTTGGAAAAAACCCTAGAGAATAATGCGCTTTCATGAACATTGTTTATAAATTATACTGATTCAGTTGAGTAATAAAAAAAGAACAACATTATTTTCAGAACGCATTTCTTACGAGGTGGCGCGGCAGTCGTGGGTGGAGCTGGCGTTGTCTGGAGGGAACAGAGTCCGTCCAGCATCTGAACATCGTCTATCACCACGGCGACGGTTCCAGATGCGGCGTTGGTCACATCAAAAGCGACGGAGAACGGCACGGTGGACCTGATGTCCTGCTCCACCAGCTTCCACTGCAGAGTTTTGTCCCTTCCCCCGGGGTTGTTGATCTGGAGCAGCGTGCGGTTCTTGCCGGCCGTGACCAGGTACAGGTGCAGCTCAGCTAGACAGAGAGAAAACATGGGATTGGTCATTTAGGGGAAAAGGTTTAATTCTCTCTCTGGCTTTCTTTGCTTAGCCTCGTTCTATCTTTCTCTATGGCGCTCTTTCTTTCACTCTTTTTCACTCTTCCTTTCTCTCTCCATGTTAATTACTATCTCTTTCCTCCCTCCCTCCCTCCCTCCAAAAACCAACCCAACCATCCATCTATCTATCTATCTCCCTCTCTCCCTCCATAAGATGTTTCGGTATTATTTTCCGCTCCTCACCATTGCCATAGACATTCTGGTAGAACCTCAAACATTTTCCAGTGGTGTCTGCTTGAAGCTCGCTGACCAGTATTGCGTGCTCGGCGTTCAAACTCGGGGCCATCTGAGCCAAGGCGTAGTAACCTGAGAAGAAAATAAATACAGTTTTTAAAATAACCTTTTCCCATTACACCGCACACATGTTGTACGCATTGATATGCTCTTGAGCTAGTATCTCGTCGCATTGATCTGCACACTTCTTCCATTTTAAAATTATGAAGTATCAAAATATTTTTTTTTCTGAATTCCTCCCAAAAATCAACACAAGGATGGATGGTTGGTGTTGGTTTCACATCCAACAGCAGCACTATATAGGCTATATTGTGGACGGGCTCCAAGACGGACGTCTGACAATTTTATGTGCTGCCACACACGAGACAGGGCGGGGATACCATGACTCCTGTCTCAGCCGGTCACATTATACTGACACCGACCCAACCAGTAGGGAACGCAACAGCCAGGATTCAAACTCGGGACCTTTTGCGTCAGAAGCCAATGTTCTACACCTGGACCACCGCGCCCCCCTCAACACAAGGAATAGAGCTACATTCATGCAAACTTTCAAGAAACTCGGTGTTGTAGTTTATCCTGTACAGGTGAGCAATTATGTGATTAGGACAGAATACTAAATATGTGGAGCAACCAGTGTGAATCCGGCAGAACTTGCCAATATAAGATTTGAGCCATAGTCCTCTGAACATGACAAAAAATACTATATGTACACAGTTTTCTATTTCAAACTTAAAGAATTATCTTTGGTTCTAGAAGTTATATAGTTTTTATTTTGTCATCATCTTTAAAGACTTATGATGCTTCTTAATACACTATAAAGGTCTCGAAAGATCCAAATTTGACTTGTGTCTGATTCACCTTGGTTGCCTCACAAGACACACTTATCTCACCATTCCACTGAAAGTTGTGTCTAAAATCTGTGAGTTTCCCAATATAGTGGTTTGTAAGTAAAGCATTGTGGTGAGCTTACAACTGCTTGTAAGATGGAAGAATAAGAAGGCTTAAGACGAGTTGTAAGCAACTGCGACATTGTTGTTACCTCCGTTAGAGCCAGTTGTGTGGTCAATCTTGGGCGTTGAGCCGGCGAACGCTGTGGTCGTGCGAGGTGAGTCAAGGATCCAGTTGACGTCGCTATCCTTGCTGTTGCTGAATGTGCAGAATCCCGTCTCAAAGTCACATGACACGGGGTGTGGGCACTCCCCAGGCGAGATGCGGATGTCGTCGAGGGCGATGTCACTGGAGTAGCTGGCGCCAACGGTTCCCTCAAACACAATCTGGACAAAGCATGGATGGAGGTTGTAAACAGTTACTTATCAGAGAGATAGGGGGATAAGGTCTTAGGTATCTTTAAGTATAAATTTAAAATGCCAAGTCAACTAAACAAGAGATATCAATATACTGTCTTGTACAAACTTTGAAATTTGGTACAGCAATTTTAGTATAAACTTTGAAATGTGACACACACTTAACTCAAAATCCTCCAGAAGATTGGATTAATTTGTTCTAAAAACAAAATAAATTTTGTCTGTTTTTGGCTATACTTTGAGCTATTCTGGAAAGATGACTGACATGAAATTTGTTTTTCCAAGAGTTAAGACACTAAGTTGGGAATCTTGAGCTGTGCTTTAGATACTGCGTAGTTCAACAAGCAATAGAGCCTACAGATGAGTAAAGCTGAATGGGACATTTTCCGTGATGAACATCAACAACAACAACAACAACAACAACAACAACAACAACATCATCAACAACAACAACAACAACATCAACGTTAAAAAGCTGTATAACTTAATGCTATTTTCACAATGTACATTTATACAATAGTGTTCGTTTATATGTTGGCATTTGTAAACATTCTTTCATATGCTGTATAGGTTTGAATGCGCTGGTGATTACTCGTAAAGATAATGTAACTGGTTTTAAAGCGTGGTCTGTGTGTAATTCTATTGGTGTTCATTGTGGTGTCTCACTATTATTGTAATGTAATTTCTTTTGAAGATGTCACATTCAACATTATATATTTTCGATGTAACACACATTGACTGAATAAATTTGAATTTCAACAAGCAATAGAGGCTACAGATGAGTAATCCTGAATGGTAGGAAAATGCTAGTCATTGAACGAGGACATTAGGTTTGCAAACAGGAAACTGCGACAGAAGATTGAGCACATTTTTAAGCTATTCCGCTTGTTAAACATTTCTCCTGTCTTCCAGCTATGTGAAATACCTCTTTGTGACATCTCCTTCTCTATAATACAAAGATTGCCAATAATGTAAAGTAATAGGAATTGAGGGAATTTTAAGCATATAAAAAGGACATTAGACGGACAGATTGATTGATGGCTTACCTGGTAGGGTGTGCTCCTGCGTATGGTTGCCTGCGCCAGTCGCCACTGGTCACCTCGGTCACTGTGCATTGACCACACCGTGCTGCCCTGTTCCAGCTGCCCGACCTGCCGCACGTAGACGATGAGGTAGCCCTCGTCGGTGCCGTGCATGTGGTAGTAGAACTCGAGGCACTCGGGTCCTCCTCCGGGATACACAGGGGAGATAACTCGAGCCTTGTCTCCGGATCTCCGGGGCGATGACGTTTCTATGTATATGTAGTAGCCTAGAGGGTGGAGTGACAATACAAGCCATGACAGTAAGTTAGAGATTAACATGTCAGGTTTTGAGTCTTTCAAAGACAAGAGATTTACAGCGTCATAGATTAGTGATTAACATGTCAGGTTTTTGAGTCTTTAAAAGACAAGAGATTTACAGCGTCATAGATTAGCGATTAACATGTCGGGTTTTGAGTCTTTCAAAGACAAGAGATTTACAGCGTCATAGATTAGTAATTTGTCCTTAAAGTTTTGATTATTTTTAAGCTGGGATTATTTAATGACAAGGTTTATGAATTTGTGAAATTTCCAGAGGGAATAAGTAAACAGCCCCATCAAAAGAAAGCATTAGTTTATCTTTATCAGAGAAAAATGCAGTAGTTTAGTGTGTGCCATGTTTACCTTGTGCTGTACTGAGGGAATGATCAGTCGTGGGTCCTGTTCCAATGGACGTGGTTGCTTTATTTGTTCTGGTCCAATCAAAATCGTCACTGGTCTCTTGAGTGTAGCCACACATGTCCTCTTCAAAGTCGCACAGAGCTAGAATATAAACAAATTTTGTTTCAAGATTCAAATACACAGCATTTGCAACAGGCTTAAGTAAAGGGCACAAAAATTGAATATTTTACCTTCACTTATGTTAATTAATTCTTTAACTTTAGTTTTGCTTGAATTATGCTTTCCAAATTTCACCTTTATAGACTCAGGACCAGAAAATACAATCTATTTTGATTAGTATCTTTAAACGAAAAATTCCAATAGTTCCATCATTTTCCCAAAAGTTTGATAGAACCTATTTTCAAGGTTTAAGAGGTTAAAAACATAGAAATTTTGTTTAACAAATCCACATTCAAAGCAATTTATTGCAACATTAAAAAAAAAAAAATAGAAAGAAAGAAACAGCAGATTTTTTACACAAAAAAAAACGCATTACTTTCCTTGCAAGGTACTAAAAGAGTTAAGAAACATTTTATTTCGAGACTCATATTCATACCAGTAGAGTGAATCTATATTTATAAAAATAATCTGATATTTCATGAAGAGAAATGAGATTTTAAAGGAGTATAAAGTATTAATTTGAAGCTTTTAGCTAACTTAATTGTGTAAAGCTAAGGATCTTTTTCACAAGTAAGAAAAGATAGACTGAGAGTCAACATAAACTAAGTAGTGTGTACTGTGTTAATATTATTGCTTTCATCTGCTGCTCTCGACGTCATCTCTAGTCAGCCTTTACCAGTCTTCTTGTTTAGGAGGCGAAGCAGTGTATCTGAGCCAGGACGGTTGATAACTAATATGTGACGCTACAACAACCAAGGTAATATGTGACGCTACAACAATCAAGGCAATATGTGACGCGCTACAACAATCAAGGTTATGAGACGCTACAACAATCAATGTTATATGTGACACTACAACGATCAAAGTAACACAAGCAGCAGAGCCAGGATTTACCTTTGTGTGGACAAAGGTTTCGATCCAGGCGAATGTCGTCTATTCCGATGTCTCCACGATAGCTGTCTCCTCGGATGGCCTTTAGGAACATCTGAGAAATACGCCAAAAAAAATTGTTTTAATTCCCGACCATTTTATTCAAGTATTATTTAAGCTTTTCTTTAAAACCTATATATACATTTTTTTAAACATACAACTCTGTCAACCAAACCTAGAACTAATCAAACCCGCTAACTAGGAAGACGAGGAGGAGGAGGAGGAGGAGGTGGAGGAGGAGGAAGGAGGAGGAGGTGGAAAAGGAGGAGAAGGAGGAAGGGGGGAGAGGAGGAGGAGGAAAAGGAGGAAAAGATGAGGAGGAGGAGGAAGAGGAGGAAAAAGGAGGAAAGGAGGAGGAGGAGGAGGAGAAGAGGAGGAGCCATGAGGAGGAAAAGGAGGAAACGGATGAGGAGGAGGAGGAAAAGGAGGAGGAGGAGGAGGAGGAGGAAAAGGAAGAGGAGGAGGAGGAGGAGGAGGAGGAGGAGAAGAAGAGCCATGCACCGCTGCCTCACCTGGAAGTTTGTGGTGCTGTGGACGTCTACGGTCGCCTGGAGCCACTTGTTGGCCTGGCTGCCCTGCCGCTGCCACATGACCTTGGTCTGACCCCCGATCGTGCTGATCAGCTGCAGGCTGCCAATGCTGGGACCATACATGTGGTACCTGGGACATGGACACACTGACTCTGTCATAATTCATGTAGGCCTAATCCAAGTTTCTTACAAGCTCTAGACAAAAATGTTGCGATATTTCTTAAATTGTTGTTGGCGATTCATACAGAAAATAACAATAGTTTATATTGTATATTATTTTGATCACTTAACTGACACAGGCCACGCTAGAAGAGTGAGGCCAAAAACATTAATTGACTTAAAAAATACTAAATATTACCCAATGGCCACTCAAACTATACATAATTATAAAAGGATCTCAAACATTCTAAGCGCAGTTGCCCATATGGAAATGGAATAATAGGATAATGGAAACACTTTTGGAACAATTCAAAGATAAGATCTAGAGGAGTCTGACAAGATATCCCTAGACAGGCCTTGAAGTGAACTAACTCAATTTAAAACATATTCTGATATGCAACTGATTTAATATCATGGTTAAAAGTGCAGTTTGGGAATTTCGTCTCAAACTACAAACCAGAAAGAGAAGCAGTTGACTCCATAGGTCGGTGGGAGCACAGGAGACGAGAGAATGGCATAATCTCCCTTTGTACCATTGGACGACTCTAAGAAGATGTAAAATCCCCCTGTGAAGAAATGAAAAAACACAAGATATATAACAGATGTAATACTTTAGAAGGCTGAGATATATAATTACAGAAGTAATACTTTAAAAGGGGTTCTATTTTCAAGAAGGTAAAGACACATTAAAGTAGTTACAAAGTATATGAGATAAGCGATTTGTCTTGGGATATAATTACAGATGTAATACTTTAGAAGGTTGAGATACTTTAAAGTAGTTACAATGCATATGAGATAAGCGATTTGTCTTAGGATATAATTACAGATGTAATACTTTAGAGGGTTGAGATACTTTAAAGTAGTTACAATGCATATGAGATAAGCGATTTGTCTTAGGATATAATTACAGATGTAATACTTTAGAGGAGGTTCTATTTTCAAGAAGGTAAAGACACATTGAAGTAGTTACAACATATATGAGAAAAGTAATTTGTTTTATGATTTACAACGCCTGGGATTGTAAAACTGCCAGCCATGATTTATTTAGTGAATGTCATTGAAGTCAGTACGAATCGAGGCACTGCAGGGTACTGTAAGTCAGTGCTGGACTGTTGACGTTAACATAATTTCCTTGTTTAAGAGAGAAGCTGGCGTCCATGTTATAGTAGTATCATGGATTGTTGGTTATGGGCAGAACAAAGTGTACAAGTACATAACAACTAGTGTGAATCAGGCATAAGATGGAGTGTGGACTTTTAGAGTTATTTATAGTGTGCTAAGGAGCACAAAAAGGTAAATTTATCTATCTTGTTCAATGCAGAGATAGTAAATATGTTGGTCTCGAAGAGGTTAAGGAAACTTTTACTTCTTGAAGTTACATCTTATTTAAGAGATACAAATCTCCTAAGATCGAGTCTTGAATATAGTAACTGAACACGAACCAAGTAGGACCAACTGAGACATATATAATTTATAGTCTCACTGTTAAAGATTAATCTGTCGAACATACCGAATCCTGTATGGTCCTGCAAAGGACCAGTCCCAAAAGAGGGGGTAGGGCCCGAGCTTATAGTCCAGTCAGTCTTGCTCTGCGAGTGGTCAGTCCACTGGCACGTATTGTTCTGGTCAAACGTGCAGTCCGCCACAGCCAGGGCTGAGGGGAGCAGTAGCCAACGGCAGAAAAGATTGTGAGAGGCATAACAAGACAAGTTTAGTTTAAATGCTGTAGGGGTTATAAAATATGTGAGGTAACATCAAAAGGTTTTATCTTTACTTTGGTAAAATCAAAATGAAATAGTAAAAAGGTTGAGATTTGAATGGAAGATAGAGCTATTTTAATGTCAACTCAAAATTTATGGAGAAAAAAAGTTGGAAACATTGGAAGGAAAACACTAAAATTGCAATATCAACCCTTTCAACCAAAAAAACAAAAACCTTTTTTTTTAAGTTGGAAGAGAGAGCAGAGAAGCAGTTTGAGAACTACTACAGGGATTTTAAATATGTCAGGTGACATTAAAGTTTAAATAAACACTTATAAATAATACTTTGAAATGGAAAAGTACCTAAAAATCAACATGAAATAATATAATGTTAATGTTTTTTCAACAGTGACGAGCAACAAATCTTCCAAGTTACCATCTTGATTTGGGATTGCAGTGCTCGGCTGAGTCTTGCATGACAGGGCATCGATGTGGGTGTCATCAATGGCAATGTCGCCTCTGTAGTCCTGGCCAATCTCGCCTTCAAAGATCAGCTGAAATAGAATGGTGATTATGTTGTAAAGTCTACCTGTGATTAATAAAGGGAACTTGGTTTGGTTTCTTGGTTCATAAATTTCACATCAGCTATTATTCTATACTGCGGACAGATCCCAAGACTGAAATCTGATAACTTGCCATACATAAGCAGAGCAGGGATACCTGGACTACTGTCTCAGCCCGTCAAATTATAGTTTACCAACATCAACCTAACCAGAACTGATCAACGCTTTAAAATCAGGGATCGAATCAGGGACTTCCTAATAGGAAATCAAACATTGAACCATCATCTCCCACATTTATAATGGAAGGAGTGATCTTACTTTCTTATTACTCTGTCTAAACACACTATTCAAGGTTATGTAAAGTATATTCACTACTTTCTTATTTGTATGATTCTATTATAAGGGCTTGGTTTCCACTCAATTCTAACATGCCATACATATAATGTACATATATGCTGGTGGTGTATGATACATTTTCTACTTTTGTATCATTTTATACATTTTATGGGTACTCAAGCCATTGTTGTACAAATGGTAAGAAATCCCCATTGGATATTGTCTATCAGTTGGTAACTTCTGTTTGTCAATATTATACTGGTCAAATACTCATGTCTTACTAGAGTTTAATCTTTTCCCATCATGCGCCACACATGATGTGCGCATTGATAATTTTATGTTCTTGTGATAGCACCTTTTGGTATTGATATACGCACCTACTATTTCAAAATAGCAAAAAAACAAAAACTTTCACCTTAAAAATTTTTTGAAAATTCTCCTTGAAAATGTGCACACAAGGAATAGGCCTTGAATGATGCAATGTGAAAAGGTTACGTATGAACTGTTGTACAGAATCCCACGTACTGTGAAAGGTTTCTTGGTGTAGGCGAGGTCTACCAGGACTTGTGCGGGCAGCCACTGGTCCCCACTGCTGCCGTCCAGTTCCCAGAGGGTTGCCTCCGTGGAAATGACGTCCGTGCTGGCATTGGTCAGCAGGATGACCCTCAGAGCCCCGATGCCCGAGCCAAACATGTTGTACCAGAACGTCAGGCAGTAGTCTTGGTTGTCCACTGGGGGGAACGTCTGGTACAATGCAGGACAGAAACGGAGAAAGTTTACAACGTAACCCTCCAGGTGTCAATGGTAAAGAATGAATTTCAAGTACTGAATGTACTTTGCGTATCTTTGCATGGTCAGCTTACCAGATAGAGAATAATTTTAACAGCTCAGAAATATTGAAAACTGGTGGCCAACTTCTTCAACTATTCTCATAGGCAGCTATGACACAGTAATACAATAACAGTTCATCTGATCGGCAGTAAATGCTTTGAGGGTTAAAGTTAGCAACCTCACAAGTCTGGAAGACTCTTGTTCAAAAAATGTTTTCTTTGGTAAGTTTTATGAAAAAATTAAACATAAATAATAAAAGAAAACTTATAATATGTGTCATAATTATTTGAAAAAAAATATATCTCTCGGGAGACCCACAAATTGACTAGTAAAACCTGAAGACAAAAAATCTGTCAAGTTGTTTACCTGACTGGCCAGCCTGGCTCGCTCGCCCTGCTTGCGGTTGCTGCTCTCGATGTACATGTAGTAGCCGCTGCCGGTGCCCGAGGAGTGGTCAGTGCTGGGCCCGGTGCTGATGGACTGAGTCTTGCCCTTGTTGCGCAGCCAATCAAAGTCATCAGAGCGGTCCTCCACATTCCTCCACTGGCACAGACCAAGTTTGAAGTCACAGGTTTCTGGAGGAGAACACAGGACAATTCAGAGTGAAGTAATCCTTGGTAAAATGTGTTATAGTCAGTTTTCTTGCACATTACTCCACAAAGATAGAAATTTATATAAAAATTTCTAGTTTGTTACATTCAATAGAGGGTAAAAGCGATTTTTTTTTTTTACTTTTTCTTAGACAAGAACAGCAAGTATAACAGAAATAACACACATGCACAAAAGAAACAAATGCCTTACTTTGGTCCCTACACGCCCCCTGGCTGATCACAATGTCATCAACAGCAATGTCTCCGCGGTGACCATTTCCAATGATTCCCTCAAACACAAGCTGCACTCGAGATAGATAGATAGATACAAACTTACATTTTCTGTAAAGAGCATGTAGCGTATTTTACAGCAAAGATTTACAGATATACATTATATATAACCAGAAAGTGTCATTTCTTGTCACATTCACTTGACCCATAAATATAATTGCATTTGAAATATTTAAAGATCCAGGAAAGAGGAAAGCAACAGAAAAGCCTATAACAGAAGGCTTTTTGTATATCGCCTTTTATATATAATCTGGTGGATATCTTTTCACAAATTCATTACGAAAATATAAATTTAGTGATGCACTTAATGCTTTACAGGGATTTGATATAACTGTGAATCATTTACATTTTATGACATAATTGCACCCTTTTTAGTTAATAGTTATTTATCCAGATTATAATTTTTTTTTAATTTTTTATATATTTTCCATCTTTATCATATTTTCAAAGTTTAGTATCAAACATCAGTATTATGTTTTCGAACGTTGGTATAAAATTATTCTTTAACCTTGGTATGATATTTTGAAACTTTGATACCATACTTTCAAAGATTTGTATTATATTTTCAAAAATTGGTGTCATATTTTCAAACCTCAGCATCATATTCTCCAAATTAAGTTTCAAATAATTTTTCAGTTTGGTATGATATTTTCAAACTTTGGTCAGCCCAAAACATGTATTGTCTCCAATGTCATGCTATAAAAGACTTCCGCACCTGGTAGTTGCCCAACACGTCGAGGTTGACCAGAGCTTTTCTCCAGCCTGCGCCCATGTTGTAAGATCTTGACCACTTGGGGCTGCCTCTGTTTGCCAGCTGACCGGTGGGGAACTGGTACACGTTGAGGGTCCCGATGTCCGAGCCATACATGTGGTAGTAGAACCTGAGGCAGTGCTGGTCAAACGTCCCCCCAGAATAGACCGGGCTGTGGGGATCAGAGATCAATCACACGATCAGAGTAAGGTAGGGTTGCACAGTTGGTTGTTTAACGTCCTAGGCCAGCACTATGTAGGATTTATAGTGAATGGGCCCCAAAACTGACGTCTGACAATTTTACGTTAAATAGTGTGGGAATACCATGACTTACCTGTCATTTAACGCTCAGACGTGTAGATATAGTGATCAATAAAGGAGCCACTGTACAATACAAGTGTAATAGAAAAGCAACCAACCTAACAAGTCTTGCTGTATTAGTAAACCAACCAACCTAACAAGCCTTGCTGTATTAATAAACCAACCTGACAAGCCGTGCTGTGTCGTTCACTTGCTGGGGCCTGGATGCCTCAGTGTAGACATAGTGTCCAGTGAAAGAGCCGTACGTGTGGTCAGTGAAGGGTCCAGTGTTGTCCGTCTGGGACTTCCCTTTGTTCAGTGACCACCTGAAGTCTGCCGTGGCATCGTCTGTGAAGCCACACCTGGGACTGTTGGCGGGCTGGTTCTCAAATGTGCAGTAGACGTCGCCAGCTGGGGAAAGGTGTAGGATAGAACATATTAATCTTGATACTCAATCATTTACCTTTCCCCATCACACCACACACATGTTGTGTGCATTAGTATACTCTTGTGTCTTTGTTTCAGTCTGCACACCGTTCAGTTCAAAATAATAAAAATCAAAGCTTTTACCTTTTATAAATGTTTGAAAAATTTTGAAAATTCCCAAAAAATATGCGCACCCAAGGAATAGGCCTTAAATCATTAATCAGTAATCCTTTTAAACATTTCTTTATCTGATAATAGTGTAGGGTGGACAATAGGTTTAAAATTGGCCAGTTGTAATTCATATTTTTGTTCTTTCTTCATTATCTGGGATAAAGCATAGGATAAACCATTGCAAGTCTGAATAGTGAACCTTTTAGAAAAAAAATTATTAGACAAAAAATGTACTCAGACCTAGTATTAATAATTTTCAATGATGACCATTTATTAGGCCTTAAAGCTTGAGATGTGAAAAGGTCAAGCTATAGAACTCAAAGTTTTGACTACACAGATTCTTCTACTCACCTTCCGGGGAGACCTCAGGACAGGCGCCGACTGGCATCGTGATGTCATCAATAGCAATGTCACCGTCCCAGGACTTGCCTCGGACCCCTTCAATCACGATCTGGACAAATTACCACGAATGTTGTTAGGCATTTATGACTAAAGAAGAGTAAAGTTTATTGGATACTCTTGTACAGAGTATTGGACAACCTAAAGTTATAGCTGGAACCCTTCAATCAATATCTGGACAAATAACCAGTAATGTCGTCAGGCATTAATGTTATACAGTAAAGTTAAATTTATTCGACACTCTTTTATAGAGCATTGAATAACCTAAAGTTATAGCTGGACCCCTTCAATAAATATCTGCACAAATCTTTAGGAGTCTAGTTAGACATTAATCCTGAAAAACAACATATATTTATAAACTGTCCAAGCATCAAAGCTAAAGATTGTGTTTTAAATACTAAATGTGCAGACCATGTATATGTTACAATTTAAAGTTTTAACATATGGTTTTTTTATCTCCCAGTATGTAACAAATTAGAAATAACAAAAAAAATTGACATGGAGCTTATGACACTTTGAGTTGGGTTTTTTTACGTGGGCCTGTATATGTATGAGCAATAAAAAGAATAATGAAACATTATCAACCACTTTAAAAGTTTTGATTTCAGAATGTGCTCTCCATATTGTTGTCAAAAACTTGTTTGGTGTAAAATATGATCCATTTTATATGTAACTAGTTACTTAAAATATAAAAACAATCTCTCAAAATAAAACCCCAACCTACCTGATATGTAGAGGTTGGATTTATGGTTATGGACGTTTCAAGCCAATCGGGACCTTTCTCTCCCTCCATGCTGAAGATCCGTGTGAGCGTTGCCCCCGTCTTGATGTAAGCGTTGAGCTGGTAGACGCTCGAGCCTGCCATGGTGTAGAAGAACCGCAGGCACCGCTGGCCGGCCGTGATGGAGCCACTCGTCAGGCGGGCCGTGTCGTTTTCCTTCTGAGGCGAGGATGCCTCAATGTACACATACCAGCCTAGGTCTAGGGGGAGAGAAATTACATTAAGAATTACAAAACTATATTGTGAGTGGGTCTCATGACTAATATCTGGTTATGTATTGGAGGCCCTGAGACAACATTTAAGGAATGCTCTTATGTACATGTACCAGTGTAGGGGGAGAGAAGTTACATCCAGAATTACAAAACTATATTGTGAGTGGGTCTCATGATGACATATGTCTGGTACTGTATTGGAGGCCCTGAGACAAAACTTGCAGGATGCTCCTGTGTGCACGTACCAGCCTAGGCTAGGAGAAGGAGAGTAATGTGGATAAACTATTGCTTGCTTTCTTAATGTGCAACATCAATAACTGGACTATGTTGTGAATGGGTCTCATGACTAATGTCTGATTATGTATTGGAGGCCCTGAGACAAAACTTGAGGGATATGATCAGTGATGCCAACCGAGTCATTTTTTTTTAGCTGAACCATTTTGCTTAAAGCGGAGTAACATATCGAACTGCAATACAGACCTGAACTCTGATTTACTACCTGTTTTCAAATCTGAAAGTCTGTAGATTTACAGGAAATTTGCATCACTGCATGATTGAGTCAAGGGCACCAATGACAGAATAATTTATCAAATATTGAAGTGTAGCCATACAATTTAACTTGTAATGTCTAGCAGTTTTATGTGCCAAAGCTCTGCCACCTGCGCCAGTTCGCACCCCTGAGAAACTACCAGCAGAAAGTCTACAAAAGAAGAATCTGACTGACCGTTGCGCTTGGTGTGGTCCACGAGAGGTCCAGTGGTCCTGGAGCCGGTGGGACCCTGGGACCGCAGCCAGTCAAACTGGTCAGTCTTGTCCTGCGTCCAGCTGCACAGGTTGTCCTCAAAGTCACAGTCAAACGGCGTGGGCGCTGAGGGAGAGAAAGGTCTGCCCTTTATTTTGTATTGCACTTTAAAGACTTAAGAAATATTTCCTGTAGCCAGAGAGAATGTTACAATCATTTGACTCAAAATTAAAAAAAAAAGACATTTACAAAAGAAAGTTTTTTCTATAGTGGTTTGCATATGAGTGTAGTCTGCGCCTTATGTTTCATAGGGAATCAAGAGGCTTAAGTTTACCTAAGCTGTCTGTAGCTTTAAATTGCGATAAGAGTCAAATTTACTCATTTTTGGAAAGAGAAAAAATCAACTTTAAACGCCTTTTTCATAAAAGTATAAATGGTGGGTCTGGGGGCGTTAATGTTAACTGCATGGAATTACAAAGGACAGTTACAATATTTTGTTTCAAGATCTGCAACATGTGGATTACGCTAGTGTATGTTTAGAGTGAGATTGTTTGGGAAACTGTACGAGATGATGACAGCAATGGGTCAATGAGGGAATTTAGGCAAATCTAGAAATGACTGTACGCTAAATTGTTACAGTTGTAGATATATGAAGGTATAGTAAAAATCTAGAACTGATGACAGCTGTTGGTGAATGAGGGTAAAGTACAAATTAAGAACTGTACATAGGCAAAGTTGTTACAGCTATAGTAAATGAGGGTATAGCAGGCCTACAAATCTAGAACTGAACATACGCAGAGTCGTTCCAGGCGTGACAGTGGTTACAGGGACAGGCGACGTCATCACCAGGTTGTTTCCAGCGTTTGGTGGCGTCACTGAAGTGGGTTAACAAAATTGTTTATGAATTGTGTTTCCCTTAATAGTATGTTATTTCTATTTGGCTACATACACACAAGGGTATAAAACATTTTCAAGGATAGATTTGGTAAGTTATCCCCTATGGACGTTGTTGCAAAACAGTAAAATGTTTGAAAAAGAAAAAGAAGAAAAGGACAACAGCTAAAAGTAAAAAAAAAAATTTGTTTAATATAATAATGACAATATAGTTAAAAATTGAGAATTTGTTTGGCAGTGTTCCTGCCTTCAGTGTGTAGACTAAACAAGCAACTGTTAATTTATTTAATTTTTAAGACGAGCATTCATTTGCTGTGTTCCAAAGTTTCTTAATCCTCCTTCTCAAGTTTCAGAATCGAACATTCATTAATTTTATAACAGTTCCTGTTTAAAGCTAGGAACTGTAAATATCTCGACTCATTTCATTGTTCAAATTGACAATTTTGTTTCTCAACTGTTCTAATTAGGCTTGTCTATATTATAATTTAATATTAAACTCAATATCGTCTTCATCTTTATTTCGCTATTACTTCTAAAATTCAACATATTCAATACTATTAGCAGGTTTGATTACTTCCAGGTTTGGTTCACAGGCTCTTAGGTATTTTTTGGTCAGAGCTCCCGTAAAAGCCAAAATTAGGAAATGTAAATATTTACAATTAAATAAAATAGGCTCTCGTTGATTTGAATTGAAAGATCTGAAATATTTAAAACAATGATGAAAGAAATTAGAGAAATTTAAATTGTCATTGCTGTTTTAGATGAGGCCATCAAATTAAACTTTCATTTTTTTTCTTTCTAGATCCAATTTTATTGTGTAACAGCAGTGAAGCCAACTGTTTCAATTTCTTAGCTGGGTTTCTAGACACAAAAAAAAATTAAAATGACACACCATATTTTACCAAGACTTTTACACACAAAAATATATAATACTGAACTCCATACTATATTAATCTATTATTATTGAAATCCTGTAAACTTTATGTAAGATCAGAATGACAGGTAACATGGTTTATCTTACATGCACAATCTCCCTTAGTGAAGATCAGATCGTCTACTCTGATGCTGTCCTGTCCAAGCGTTCCCTCCAAAATTACCTGTGGAGAATCACAAAAGTTTAGACCGAAATCATCGGAGATGAAAGTCAAGAAACACTCAGGTTTAGACAACGATCGTCAAAAAGATTGTCAGACTTAAAAATCAAGAACCTGAGAGGTTTAGATCAAGAACATCAGAGCAAAATGCTATCATAAATCTATCCAAAATATTTCCAGAATGAGAGGAAGGGTTTTGTCAGATTTGCTTTCTTGGGGGAAAAAAAGTACTCATGAATATGTATATTTTATCAACTTATTAACTTATTTCTTTGTCCTTCAGTTAAAGTTGGTGACTGTTGAATCGTAACATAAAATACAGTTTTTCTGCATGCAGTAAGCTCAGTCTTGGCTTAACTTCTCCAGGAAGTACTACCTATCATACTGTTATTCTCTCTGACACATCATTATGAATCTTTGTAAAAAGTGGCAAAAAGTTTTATGTTTCCTAAATTCCCAAGTAGAATCCTATACGTGACTTCTCCAAAGACTTTAATCAAAATCTGAAAATTGTTAAAACATAAAAAGAGTATTTTCTGCTCACATTGTAAGCATAGGGATAAAAAGAGTATTTTCTGCTCACATTGTAAGCGTAGGGATAAAAAGAGTATTTTCTGCTCACATTGTAAGCGTAGGGATAAAAAGAGTATTTTCTGCTCACATTGTAAGTGTAGGGAGAGGTGACCTTCACCCTGGCGGGGTACCAGGTCGTAACCGGGCCAGTCTGACCAGTGAGTCGCCAGACCAGCTGAGTGGACGCTGCAGCGGCCCCAGGAATGCTGGCGCTTGTGTTGGTTGGTCGTACATACACGCTGAGAGAGCCAGGGCTGTTGCCCTGCATGTTGTAGTGGAAGTTGAAGCAGCGTTCCTGGTGGATGGAAATTTAGGGTACAGAATACGCAAAACTTTAACGATGACTATATATTCAATGTTATCTTTTTAATTTCAGTTTAAAGATATTAAGAAGGCATACTAAAATTTTTAGGAAAAATTTAATGCCGAAAATCCTCCTAAAGTTTTTTCAACATTTTAAACATACAGAGATTATGTAAATATAGTAATGATGTGCAAGTACCCTGCTTTATAAATGATGTCAAAGTATGGGCATGGTAACTATTGTTAGCACATTCCATACCTCAAGCTGGATGACTCTATCTTTTAAGCATTTATGACACTATAACAATCATCATGTCAAGCTAGAAAAGACAAGGTTATATCGACATCTTACCGTTCCCCCAACAAAAGCCTCAGACACAAGACTGGCTCTATCCCCGGCCTGCAGTATAATATATTATTATTATTATTATTATTATTATTATTATTATTATTATTATTATTATTATTATTATTAAATGCAAAACTTCCAGCCCTCAGCCAATTTAGTTTGAACCCATTTTCTTCCACTTATTTGACTAAAATGCACACTTTGATGGCTATTTGGGTTGGCCTCTATGTAAAATGTATTTCCCACAAATAGAAGATACGACAAAAATAAAAAAATGCATTAAAAAGTTTGAGTCAAGTTATTTTGTATAAATTAAAAAATATATAAACACCAAAAATAACACAGACAAAAAAAAACAGCAAAACTTGCACTTAACTTTTTAGTGGTGACAGTATTTTTTTTTGTTTGTTTTTTTATTATGTATATTTGATGATAATAACATTTATTTTTTCCAGTTTATAAAAGTAGTGACCAACCTGTGTAGTCCCCGACTGTGTTATCGGTGATTCCGTCCTGCGGCACTGTCACTGCCCAATCAAAATTATCCGTACCACCGACTTCATTACGCCAAGTGCAAAAATCTCCCGACTCAAAGGAGCATGCGCCTGTTGAAAACACATGATAATGACAGGTATTTTCGTCACAAATGAGATCTTCATATATCATAGATAATTTCTACCCATTTTCAGTTATCTATACCTCTTAATGTATACTTGAACAAAAGATACATGCAGTGTTTCAAGAGTTATGATCAAGTCATGTTATACCTTCATTTTCACTACCACTACCACTACCACTACCACTACCACTACTACTACTACTACTACTACTACTGCTGCTACTACTATTACTACTACTACGACTACTACAACTACTACTACTACTTCTACTAACTCTGACTTTAGATTCTACGCACTATTCTTCCATTTTGATATTTTCATGAACAATCTAAACAGACAAATACCTACTTTATCTTTTGTCAAAAATTAATGGTCTCTCTCTTTCAAAAATATATAAATATTTTTGAACATGTTACATTTATGTTATTTCTTATATAGGTAAAATAATTATTTCATTATGAAAACATGGAATGTAAGTGTCCATAAATGACGATAAAGTAATAGATATTGCCTGACACAAAGCTCATTACTATTCAAAACCATTAAAGAAAGACAGCTTAATTTCTTGGGACATATAAATTGAGCAGATGGACTAGAAAAAGATTCAAAAAGAATTTTTTTTTAAGTGGTAATGAAAAGCAGAGGCTGACCATGCAATAAATATACAATCCAAACAGTTACACCACAAGAAAAAAAAACCTATATTAATGCTTTTTCAGGCAACTGATGACAGAAATGAATAGAGGACCATGATTGACAATGTATGTTAACAGATCTGGTACATAAAAAAGAAGATGAAGAAGAAGAAAACGAAGAAGAGGTACATAAAGAAGGAGATGAAGAAGAAGACACTGAGCAACAAAATTTAACCTGGGCTGTCGCAGGGAGAATCATGTACGGTAATATCATCAATAGCAATGTCACTGGTGTAGCTGCTTCCAACGACTCCCTCAAACTCTAGGCCAACCTTGTCAGTTTTGTCCCCAAGGACAGTAACTTCAGCCCTGACCCACGTCGGACCTTGGTCACCAGTGCGTTTCCATAGCAGTTGTCTTCCCCTGATTATGAAAAAAGATTAATTTTAAAAAAATATAAATGGTCGTTGTTGAATTATTCATTTATACATTATGTGGAATCAAATTTAAAACCAAGAGGCTTATAAAATCAAGTATAGTATATTGATATTTGTAATAACTCATGTCATAACTGTCTATACTGTTTTGTTTTGCTGCATATACGGACCATCAAATGTGCCTTTATAGGACAAATAAAGTTATATATTGTCTTATCTTATCTTACCTTATGACTTGTAAAATCAACAGGTATAGTATATGACTTGTAAAATGGACAGGTATAGTATAAGACTTGTAAAATCAAGAGGTAAAGAACAAAACTTATTACAAATGATACAGACAAATGGTGAAGCCTACCTGATGAGTCTGTGCACTCTGAGCTCCCCCATGCTGGAGCCATACATGTGGTAGAAGAAGCGCAGACAGTAGGACGGGGACCCACTCAGTGCCAGGGCTGGAGTGAGCACGCTGCTGGTCGTGCCAGGACTGTGGTTGGTCGCCTCGAGGTACATGTAGTGGCCTGCGATAACAGAAGAGATCATTTGAAATGGGAGGAATGGAACTAAAGGCTAGATAGATCTATATTAATATTTAATAAGATCAATGTGTTTAAAATATCCTTGTTTCTTAAGTTTTAATAACATTGATTTATAACAAATATTTGTGTATAACCTGGAGAGCCTTTTATTATATTTCTATGCAACTTTTTTATATGTCATTTTAAGGAGTTGTGTATGTAAATGTTTCTATTGAACACTTTTGTGATTATGCTTAAAATGTTGTTAAGCGCTTTGAGCTTTGTGAAGGGTAAGCGCTTAATAAATAATTATTATTATTAGATGACCTATCATGAGTGACTTATGACATGAAAAGCCCAGAGCCCCTAACATGTATATCATCCTAGGTGCACTGTACGTCGTATTTCCATATGTAAAAAAAACTGACAAGATGCTGTTCACGACTTGCCTAGTGCCATTACTTTATATGCCTTATTTTACTCTCACCGTGACACAATAACATCAGCTACCTATTCTGGCTGGGGGGGGGGGGGGGGGAAAAAAATGATCCACCCTCCTGCGGAACACATGAAAGTGCCTCCGTTGCGGAGGGGGGGGGGGGGGGGGGGTCAAGAAAAATGTGTCCACTCCTTCTCAAGGGTGGCGAAATGCCCTCATCATTGTGCCAGTGGAGGAGGGTTTCAACCAGGAGAAAGAGAGAGCTTTGCTTTCTATGACCAAAGGAAGATAGCGGTCAATGCTCGGTTGCACCCACCTTGTTTTGTGCCATACGTGTGGTCAGTTCCAGGTCCAGTGTTGAGACTCGGAGTGCCGCCAGACATCCTCGTCCAGTTAAAAGCATTGGCGGAGAAGTTGGTGAATCCGCAGTCGCCCATTTCAAAGTCGCAGTCACTCACGGGGGATACTGGGGATGTGATGGAGATGGTTAGAATATGCAGGGGTGAACAGGGGAGGTTGAAAAATGCATAGAAAGTATGCTGTAGAGGTAAAGAACTTTTAAAAAAATAAAATAATATGCTAATTTTCTTGAGCCTTTTCACTAGGAAGCTCTTATATAAAATTGCACATATAAAATTTAAAATATAATAGTAGAATTGAACTACACTAAAACCAACAAAAATACAAAAAAAAATTTAAATTTGTTATTAAAAATTTAAATGTGAGAAAGAAAAAAATGAGGAAATGTGCTGCATGTTTTAATATCCATTGTTAATGACCAAGTTCACTACAAAAAGAGAAGGAACTGAAAAATTGTAGTTGACTTTACTTACGGTCAGCGTCGGGGCAAGGCAAAGGTGAGTAGTGAATATCATCAATGGCGGTAGAGCCAGTGAAGTGAGTTCCCCTCACAGCCACTATCTCCCACTGGTGAAAGTAAAACATGCATATACCATTATAAGTTAATAATTATTACCTTCAAAGTAAGACAAGTCAAAATGATATAAGATAATACAGTACTTTAATAATAAAGGTAAACACAGCTGCCAAACTTACGACAACAATCTTGACAAAGTCAGAGGAATAAATTGTTTAATCAGAGACCTCCCGTTTTGGAGACTTACAATCTTCCTGGGCGTCATTGAGAAACACTGTTCCCCCTTCCCCATCTATTATAAAGTAACATGCCATAAGTAGGTATAAATATATACGTGGAGGGTGAACCTGAGCAACGCCTCCATTTTGGACCCCTATCCATTACAAAGTAACACACCATAAGTACCAGTAGGTATAAACATACAGACCTGAGCAACACCTCCATCTTGGACCCCTATCCATTACAAAGTAACACACCATAAGTACCAGTAGGTATAAACATACAGACCTGGTAGGTGGACCTAGGCAACGCCGCGATCTTGGACCCCTATCCATTACAAAGTAACACACCACAAGTACCAGTAGGTATAAACATACTGGTAGGTGGACCTAGGCAACACCTCCATCTTGGACCCCTATCCATTACAAAGTAACACACCATAAGTACCAGTAGGTATAAACATACAGACCTGGTAGGCCGATCTAAGCGATGCCTCCATCTTGGACCCCTATCCATTACAAAGTAACACACCACAAGTACCAGTAGGTATAAACATACAGACCTAGGCAACACCTCCATGTTGGACCCCTATCCATTACAAAGCAACACACCATAAGTACCAGTAGGTATACACATACAGACCTGAGCAACGCCTCCATCTTGGACCCCTATACATTACAAAGTAACACACCATAAGTACCAGTAGGTATAAACATACAGACCTGAGAGACACCTCCATCTTGGACCCCTATCCATTACAAAGTAACACACCACAAGTACCAGTAGGTATAAACACACCATAAGTACCAGTAGGTATAAACATACAGACCTGGTAGGCCGACCTGGGCGACGCCTCCATCCTGCGCCCCCATCCCATAAGTAGGTATAAACATACAGACCTGGTAGGCCGACCTGAGCACCGCCTCCACCCTGCGCCCCCATCCCATAAGTAGGTATAAACATACAGACCTGGTAGGCCGACCTGAGCACCGCCTCCACCCTGCGCCCCCATCCCATAAGTAGGTATAAACATACAGACCTGGTAGGCCGACCTGAGCACCGCCTCCACCCTGCGCCCCCATCCCATAAGTAGGTATAAACATACAGACCTGGTAGGCCGACCTGAGCACCGCCTCCACCCTGCGCCCCCATCCCATAAGTAGGTATAAACATACAGACCTGGTAGGCCGACCTGAGCACCGCCTCCACCCTGCGCCCCCATCCCATAAGTAGGTATAAACATACAGACCTGGTAGGCCGACCTGAGCACCGCCTCCACCCTGCGCCCCCATCCCATAAGTAGGTATAAACATACAGACCTGGTAGGCCGACCTGGGCGACGCCTCCATCCTGCGCCCCCATCCCATAAGTAGGTATAAACATACAGACCTGGTAGGCCGACCTGGGCGACGCCTCCATCTTGGACCCCTATCTATGACAAAGTAACACACCATAAGTACCAGTAGGTATAAACATACAGACCTTGTTACAAAGTAACACACCACAAGTACCAGTAGGTATAAACATACAGACCTGGTAGGCCGACCTGGGGGACGCCTCCACTGTGGCTTTCCTCCAGCCTGGGCCTGATGTGCTACTGCGAGTCCAAAGAAGAGTTTTTGTGGCGCCGGCTACAGTGTAAACCTTCAGTCCATCATTCTCCGGGCCATACAGGCGGTACCAGAAGGTGAGGCAGTTCCCTCCAGTAGGGTTGATCATTGGGGAGAGGAGCCCCGCTGTCTCGTTGGGTTTCCGACTCAAGGTCACCGGCATAATGAGGATTGCACCAGTTTCTATTTTAAGAATAAATAGAATAGAGAATTAATAGTTCACATAAAATAAAGATGCTTATAAATATCGATGAGATTTTTTTAGTTGTTTTTTTTTCCTATCTTTTGCTTTTGTGCTGGCATAGTTATAACAGAGGCACGACTAAGACATTATATTTATTTATTGATGTGCCATAAGCTGGCACATTTGACAATATGACGCAATGTTCATGAATGATAACTGAGAGGGAGTTCTTTCACTGAAAAAGGCCTGGATGAAAGTAGCTGATGAAGGTAAAGAAGAAGGGGGAGAACATCTTTCTAGGACTTCAAAACAAAGTTATGATTCATTATTTAAAATAATAATAAAACTGTTCCAGCATTGAGTAAAAAATAGAAAAAACTCTTCAGGTAATTAATTTTGGTGCATTTCTTACTTGTTCCTTTAGTGTGATCTTTGTCAGGCTCGTACGAGGCATAGGGCCCTATACCGAGACCGTAGACCTGGCGCAGCTGCCAGTCAAAGTCATCGTTGATGGCCTGGGACCATTTACAGAAGTTCAGACCCTCAAAGGTGCAGTCGTACACGCTTGGCACTGGAGATTGACAAAATGAAACATACAGAAGAGATTCATAGAATAATATCTCCTAAGCTGAAAAGTTCTTGAAATTTTTTTCATCTATTATCTAGCGTATCAATAACATGATTAATGTTACTTGATATAAAGTAAAATTAATAAATTTGTTTTAATGTTTATGTTTTTGTAAACATTTAATTAAAAAATAATACAAGCTTAATTGAATGATTTACTCTTAAAAGCTTCATAAATTATTTAAGAGTTACAAAGAGAAACGGTAGGGCCTAATGTGTCACTAGCTATAGGGGTCTACTTAACACTGAGATCAACCTATCAAGGTTGACTTCATTATGAATTACTGATCACTTAAACATATCTACGTCTGAAATTACATGCTATTAGTTCTTGATGGGGAATATGAAAACTCTACAGAGAGTGAAATTCTAGTAAAAAAAAAAAGTAAAAAACAATAGTTTGGACTTCTCTAAGACTTGTACCTGGGGTGGTTGTCACTGGAGGCATTGTGGGAAACGTTGTGGAAGTGTCAGTCCTGGCTGCAGACGCAGGATAACCTTGAGAGAACAGGAGAGAGAGAAAGGACACAGAAGTAAGTAACAGGATAAACTGGTGTGAGTTCAGATCTATAAAACAAGATGAAATTGTAAAACCAGTCATACAAGGAGAAAACTTGTCCTACGCATGCACAACTAAAATGGATTGACTTATGTTTTTTTTTGTTTTTTTTTAACTTTTTAATGAACAACCTATGTCAAGTTATTCCTTGAAAATATGCAGAGCAAAGCGACTTACTAGAACAGCGAGTATCCTGAGACACAATGTCGTCAATGGAGATCATACCCGTCTGGCTGCTTCCAGCAACTGCTTCAAAAACAACCTGAAAATACAAACATATATAACTAATAAAATAGAGGGTAAAATAAAATAAAAACATTTTTTACATCGCAGGTTTTCCTAATGATTTATGCTGAATGATTAAAAATTAGTGATACCAGCTTCATCCTTCCTTTCACGTAAAATTGACATCAATGAAAAATAACAATAAGATTTGACATTATGGTTTTTTCGTTTTTTGAGTCTAAAATTTAAAAAAAGACTGCCTACATGCAACAACAACATAATAATAATAATAATAATAATAATAATAATAATAATAATAATAATAATAATAATAATAATAATAATAATAATAAAAATAAAAATGATTTACAGAGAATCATCTCCTAGAAAACTCGGTTCAAGGCACTTTCATACATTAAAATCTTCTTCAAAAGAATATGGGAAAGAAAAGTTATAATATTCTTACAAAGAAAACTGCATTCATTCATACAAAAAACATTTGGAACAATACATAATTTAACTGGGCCGTGGAACTAATGCCTTTTAGGTATCTTAGTAAAAGTCATTCACGACTTTGATTCTCTTAGCCTTTACTTATCACGCCTCTTTGTAATGATCTGCACACCTTCCATTTCAACAAAAAAAATGTCAACGCTTTTACCTTTCATGATTTTCATGATTTTTTGAAAATTCCATAAAATAGTGTGCGCACAAGAAATAGGCTTTCAATCTTGCTTTGTGAAAAGGTTAATCATCGTTATAGGGAGGTATTTCTAACCCTGAATGGCTCGGACGGCGAGCTTAGGCTGACTCGTGCATAGTTCCAGTCGCTGACGGTGCCATCTGAGGACGACCAGCGTAGCTGGCCTGGTAGTTTACCGCTGTTCGGCAACAGGTACACATTGAGGGTGCCGGGCGCTCGACCCGTGATGGAGTAGTAGAAGACAATGCAGCGTGAGCGCGTAGCATAATGACTTGGAGTCAGCAGCAGGGCGTTATTGTCTGGGGAATTTTAAAAAATATCACATGTAGACAGGAATAAAAAATAACCCAGTCGTTTTCAAACATATGTTTAAATTCTTCATATTATTACTGAATGCCTGCCAGTGTCTATGTTGTTGGTTTAGATGTAAAAAGTAACCAATTCTTTAAAACATAATAATCAATTTTCTTCTGACTGTGACTGAATGTATTTGAATGTTCATGTTCTGTTTGTTGAGGGAAAAAGTTGCCTGTTGTATAGAAACATAATTATTTTCTTCATATTGTATTAGAATATCTTCCAATGTTCATTACTGTAATTATGACAAATGGTTTGAAGAAAATGATGAAATACTATCTTCATACTAGTATGTTCAAAATGTATGGAGATGTTGCTATGGTATTATAGAACATCGTTTAAATTTGAAGAATTTGACAAAAAAATACTTACTTATATTTTGATACTTGAACAGAGCAACAGCATAATGTCCTGCAGAAAGAAAAGTTCCATAAGGGTAGAAATAAACATATTTGAAATCAGCATGGTTTTCTTTACGTTACCCACAAAAAAATCATAAAAAGCAGTCTGTTGATTTTTTTTATAACAAAAATTCAGAAATATCACCTTTTCATAAATAAAGTTATTTGCCCCGAGACAAAGCAAAATAAATGAAATCTCAGATTAGCTTTAGGATAAACTTTAGTAAAGAAGGGAGTGTGGTGCGCACCGTCGTCTGTCCTCTTCGTGTGATCGCTCGTGATGATGGCTGTGTTGAGGACCGAGCTGCCACTGGAGGTGACCACCCAGTCAAACTTGTCCGTGTCATCGTTTGTGTACAGATCAAGACCGTTCTCAAAGTCGTTATCTCCTGAAAAGTGCAGTTGTTTAAGATAAATTTTTTTTCAGTTTGTAAGTTTTTCAAACGGAAACAATTTATAGTATCATTTTCTTTTAACAGAAGCTAAGTTATAGTAAAATTTGACTCACTTTACAAATGCAACCTGAAAAGTAAGTGTTTGAAGTACTGAAATTCAATTCCCTTTCCGCATCAAACAATTTACGCACACAATATTTAACAGGACCAAATTACTCCATTTCTGATGGGTAGGACAATAAATACATCAAACATACAAAATTACGACACACAAAAAATATGATGCATGATACAAAAGAATGCTGAAACAAGACTAACTTATAATTATTTCAATGGCATTTTCACTGTTGCAATTGGTCACTGGCTTACCAAGGCATATATCTCTCAGAGATTGCATTTTATGACAACATATCAATGTCTTTGTTAGATCAGTATCCATCCCATGGTGAACTTGTACTATTTTTTTTTCTTGACAAGACTGACAAAAAGTAACAGAACAATTTGAAATATTAGCTCCTGAATACACCTTTCTTCAAAATAATGTCAAAACTACAAAGAATGATATATGTCAATGTGCTAGTTCAGTGACCAATTGTGAGTTTAGTACAAAGAAGACCCAAGGACAGACCTGAGAATGGACATTCCCCATCTGTGAAAGTCACGTCATCCACAGCAATGTCACCATGAATGCCGTTTCCAACAGTGCCTTTAAATGCAACCTAAGAGATAATAAGATATCTTTCTTTATAGCCATCTACTGCAAAGTGAATAGAACTAGCAGACAAAGATTAAAATGAAGAAAGTGAATTAGGTATCACCCTCACGCTCATTTCCAATAGGGCTTATATATCTGACCAAAGAGAATTTAAAAAATCTTTCCTCACTCAATCCCAACAGTCTTCACATTTGAAATAGCACACATATGTCTATTTTGATCTCTTCAATATTCAATATATCCCTTCTAAAACATTTTTTTTTTTAAGTTTGATTGAGATACCATATTTTTGAAAATGTTATCACATTTCAATAGACAGTTTATTTTTTTAAATCAGTTGTTTCTAATTGAAAATGAAACTGATGTATTGCACAAAAGGGTCAATTTATTTTTAATCTGTTTCCTGCCAAAGATATCAAATGTGACTTATGCTAGCATGTCTTTGAAATAAGAATTGACTGTCCGCATAGACTAAAGGCACCACTTAGATTAAGACTTTGTGCCCAGATTTAAGGTGCCACTTACATTAAGACTTTCTGCCCAGATTTAAGGTGCCACTTACATTAAGACTTTCTGCCCAGATTTAAGGTGCCACTTACATAATAAGACTGTCCGCCAGGGGACCGCACAGTGGCCTCCCCCTTCCTCCAGGCCTTGTCTTGGTTTCCGGTCTTGGTCCACACTGCCTGGAACGTGTCCCTGCTCAGGTCGCTGGACATCACGCCAAAGTCAAGAGATCCGACCTGGAGAGGATGTGGGGTAACCAGGGTAACACACACGGTAATCTTTGGTCACATAAATCAAAGCTCTCTCATAGTTAAACTTTTCCATAGGTCTCAATTACAATACAATTGTGGCATGAAACCAGCTTCAGAAAAAAAAAGTCTCAATTTAGGCCCCAGAGTGGAATACCCATTACTTGATTGTTCACATTACACCCACACAAAGCCATGAAATAGGAAAAAACTTAGCGGTCAGTGTGAGAAACAAACCGCAACCCTCCAGGTAAAGTGCACACTCTACCCTTGGACCATCACCACCCACCCACTCACTAAAGTCTCAAAATCATGTGATGATGATGATGATGATGATGATGATGATGATGATGATGATGATGATGATGATGATGATGATGATGATGATGATGATGATGAAATTGATAATGAGAATGATGATGATGATGATGATAAAACTAACCTCTGCACCATTCATATTGAACCAGAAGCGAACACATTGTGGAGTTTTGACTATCTTTTGGCTGATTAGGTAAACATAGTCTCCTTGTTTGAGAGGGTAGCTGGCATCCATGTTGTAGTAGTAGCCTGGACAGTGGTACATGTATAATAATAATAATAATAATAATAATAATAATAATAATAATAATAATAATAATAATAATAATGTTGGTTGTGGTAGTAGCAGCAGCAGTAGTAGTAGTGGTAGTAGTAGTAGCAGCAGTAGTAGAAGTGAGTTGAGTTTTGTTTTAACATCCAATGTCAGCACTATAGAGGCTAAATGGTGGACAGGCCCCAAGACTGACGTCTGACAATTAATATGTTGCCACGCACAAAACATGGCAGGGATACCATGACTCCTGTCTCAACCAGTTATATAAAGCTGACACCGGCTCAACCAGTAGAGGGCGCCAGGACTCGCACCATGAACCTCCTTTTTCGGAAGCCATTGTTCTACCCCTGGACTACAGTAGTAGTAGCAGTAGCAATAGCAGCTGCAGCGGCAGCAGTAGAAGTAGTAATAGTGGTAATATTATTTGAAATAATAGTAATTGTAGTAATAAAAACAAAATATTAAAAGAAGAAGGTAGGAGAGCAGCAGAAATAGAAAAAGGAGGAGAAGAAAGAACAATACAAAGAAGAAGAAAGAAAGAAGAAATGAAGAGCAAGAAGAAGAACAAGAGGAAGAGGAGGAGGAAGAAGAAGAAATGAAGAACGAGAATAAGAAGTAGGAGGCGTGTTATCACTCACCATATCCGGTGCCCAGAGTGTGGTCTGCGTCTGGTCCAGTGTTTGCGGTGGATGACTGCCGTGCGAGTTTCTGCCACTGGCCTTTGTCCAGGGTTCCCTGCGTCCAGCCACAGTCTCCGTAGTCGAAGGCACAGGACGGTCCCGCTGCCCAACCATCAAGGAAAGGAAGAGTACAGTTGGGTGAACAATTTGTTTTTAAATAAATAAGTAAGGCAATAAGGGTGAATCAGGCACAGGTCGCGGTTAGAGGGCCATGTTTCAATATCAAACAATGTTGCGCTGTTCTGAGCCCTACAGAAATAGAAGTAACTTCTCTGTATTGACCTTTTGAATTTTTTTGAAAAAAGAAATATCTCTGGTTCTAGAAATGAGAGGCATCATTTTTCTAACCTTGTAGAGTTCATTTAATGCTTCTTAACACGCTAAAAATAACTAAAACAAAATCTAAACTCTAAGTGCCTGAATAATCCTGATTGCTTCACATTATTGAAAACAGCAGCAAACTAAAAACTGAAGGAGTGATAGTTATTTGAAACATCTATGACCCTCAAAATTGAAATAACTTGAACCACCTAAGAAAAAAAGAAATGCACGCAAACAGTTTTTGTTTTTGTTTGTTTTTTTTCTCTATGAAAAATAAGAGAAGTCAATGAATTAGAACTACTTTTAGAGCCGATAAAAAATTGTCTGTAGATGATTTATTGAGAAAAGACCCTCTATCAAATCTGTCTTTTCAGTGCAAGCAATAAAAAATAACTAACATGTTAAGAAAACAGCATTTTCAATTGATTTCATCTAACTTCTCCTACAATTTTGTGGTAAGTAGCATACATGTGGAAAAAATTGTTGGAACCATACCTTTTGACAAAGCACTTTGGAGTCAAGAGTTAGAGTCATGGTTTTTCTCTATCTTTTATTACTAAGTAACGAGAAAATCAAGAAATGACAGTCGAGATCTTACTCTGCAGGGGACATGAGCCGCTGAGTAGCTTGATATCGTCTATTGCAATATCTCCTCGGAAGTTCACTCCTTCTGTTCCTTCTATGTAAATCTTCTCTGAAACTGTTATGGAGAATTCCATCTGGAGGAATTGCCAGGAGTTGCCTTGGTCACCCTTTCGCTGAGCGTACAATATCACACTGTTATCCTGCACAAAGTCAACGATGAGGAAAATCATTTAACAAGCCTGAAATAGTTCTTCAATATGTGATATTGTAACAGAGAAAAAAAGAAAAACTAGTTTTAAAATTTACTCACTCAATACATTGTTTTAATACAAGAGCTCAATAATAACAAAAATGTAATAAAAACAAAAAAGGCTATTTTCATGTTGAAAATATGATTATTTTCATTTGTACAACAAGCTCTGTAATCCATAAGGAACTATACATGATATTAGCAAACAAGTGGTATTTAGATACAGTTTAACAGCAGACAACACTAACTGATAAATAAGAGATACCACATGCACGCAGGAAATAAAACATGATACCACATACACGCAGGAAATAAAACAAACTAATTACCATTTACACATTTACACAGAGATTTGTTCCACTTACATAGCGAGCCCTGTAGATCATCAGTGACCCAACGTGAGGCCCGAACATGTGGTAGTAAAGCTGTAGACAATACGTCCCCGCCTTCGTCAGTGGTGGGGAGATAATCCTCGCCTTCTTCGGTACAAAGTTAGCGGGGTCCGTCACAAAGTTTGACTTGATGTACAAGTACCATCCGGCACCTGAGGACAGTGGGAGAACATAGTCAGGATTCTAAGTTCTATGTATGTGTTGTTTCTCTTTACATTAAAATAATAATAATGGCAGTACATCAATGTCTACAAAGAAAAGTCGGGATTCTGAGTTCTATGTATGTGTTGTTTCTCTTTACATTAAAATAATAATAATGGCAGTACATCAATGTCTACAAAGAAAAGTCGGGATTCTGAGTTCTATGAATGTGTTGTTTCTCTTTACATTAAAATAATAATAATGGCAGTACATCAATGTCTACAAAGAAAAGTCGGGATTCTGAGTTCTATGAATGTGTTGTTTCTCTTTACATTAAAATAATAATAATGGCAGTACATCAATGTCTACAAAGAAAAGTCGGGATTCTGAGTTCTATGAATGTGTTGTTTCTCTTTACATTAAAATAATAATAATGGCAGTACATCAATGTCTACAAAGAAAAGTCGGGATTCTGAGTTCTATGAATGTGTTGTTTCTCTTTACATTAAAATAATAATAATGGCAGTACATCAATGTCTACAAAGATATCTATGTGTTCAGTAAGGTCATGTTGAGCAGGCTCTCGTGTGAGCCAGCAGACCAGCATGTGATCTGCAGAGACGCTGGCACGTAAGCCACAGGGAGAACCAAACAAAATTGAGACTCTAATACATTTGAGTAGTAGTTCAAAATTTATAGGAATGAATAAATAAGAACCAGATTAAGAGCAAATTAAAAATTTCATTTTTACTGATTTATGAAGTGAAAAGGCCAACTTCAAAGTGAAAAACTCTTTTATCTATTTAAGAATTTACCCTCAATTTTAAATACTGGAGTCAGATATGTTTCTCAATAAATAGAGAAGACTTTGACTATGTGTCAAAAATATAGAAGACTTTGACTACGTGTCAATAACATTCACTCAATGTAATGTCAAGTCCTGAAATAACCACCCATATCCTCCCTCACTTTCATATAAACAGAAATTAAGGGAGTATATGATACAGTTGGGATAATCTTTGACATAAACGTTGTGTAGCTATAAACTACCACTACTGCTACTGCAACCACCATTACCACCAACACCACCAACACCACAACCACTACCACTACCACTACCACTACTACTACTACTACTACTACTACTACTACTACTACTACTACTACTACTACTACTACTACTACTACTACTACTACTACTACTACTACTACTACTACTACTACTACTACTACTACTACTACTACTACTACTACTACTACTACTACTACTACTACTACTACTACTACTACGACTATTACTACTACTACCACTACCACTACTAGTACCAGCTAGCTAACTAGCTAATCATGCCGTACTTGTCCGTGTGGTGTGGTCAGTGATGGGCCCTGTAGCGCTGGATCCCTGAGGTCCCTGAGCCCGGAGCCAATCCAAGTTGTCGTTCGTGGTGTCCTGCGTCCACCCACAGAGTCCCGTCTCAAAACTGCAGTCGGATGGGGAGGATGGGACTGGTCGGAGAAGGAAACAGCAGGAATTACAGTGGTGGCTCATTGATTTGATGCTAATAATAATGCATGATAACCACAGCAGTGTATAATTATTGAGTAATTTCATAAAATGAAAAACTTATGGTTACAGCTAACATTTAGGATATATCAAAAAATTTACTTGTGAAACAGTTGGATAATATCAGAGTTAACTGACTCTTTTGCAATTCTAAAGACATGTTGTGGTAACTACAAAGAGTTATAGAGGGAAGTTACAATATTTTGCCTCTAGATCCACAAGTTGTGGCATATTATTTTGCCATAATCTCAGTCACTTAGTGTTCCTAGAGAGCTGCTGGGCTAATTTTGTGAGATCACTGCACAATTATGTGATACAAAAAAATTAACAAATTTCAAAGCAGTTGATATCAATGTTTCATCTTATTCACTTCAAACTGAAGTTTTAAATAAAGGAAAGGAAAAATAACATAATTCAAGAGATTTCTTTAAATACAAGGAAAAAGAACAATTACAACATTAGTCAAAAAGTTAACATTAAAGTAGCATTTTTGCAGGAAAAGCATAAGCAACGGCTATTAATTCTGAGAATTATAAAGTAACAGTTATGCAGTTACTTTAGCAATAGTGGTATAGCTGGATTGTGAATTTATGAAGGTACTATAATAAGTATATGCATAGACCTGACTTCAAGAAATAAACACTGTAATCGTATTTTTCTGACAAATTAGATGAAATAAAAGAAAAGAAAATATCAGCATATATATATAAATGATACACACCAAAAGGAGTTGCTGTTGTTGGAATAGGTGTTGTTGTCACTGGCGGCAAATTGGAGATGCTTGCATCAGCAGGGATCACTTTAAAACAACAAAAGATTATTTGTGGACATGAGTACATCATTTCATAGAGGAAGTCATTTCATTCACTTTGTGTGCCTAGTATTACCCAAAGCATCCTTGCTGTTAATCATTAATACATTGAGCCCTGATCTCCTCAATAATTTCAAGAGTGTTTGTCAAAACTAAGTGCAGTACAGTTCCCCAAAAATACAAATTTATGATAATTTTAAAATTAGTTTTATCTTCTACTTTTAAAATGTTTTAAAACCGAATATCGATTAAAAAAAATGTAACCAATTGAACATTTTCAATCCTCTTTGTCTTTGTTTTAAAACAAAAAATAATTCTTTCAATATCTTAAAACTTTTTGAAATGTAACGGAAACAAGAGAAAATACGCTCTTCATACATAGCCCTCTAGCTGCCTTCCTGAGTTTAAAGAGTGACTAGTCTCAGACAACAAGTCTTTTGCAGTGGTCACGCCTCACTACTTAGGCTGTGTTAAAAGGATTCACTCAGCAGAGACATATTGTATACATGTCCACGCTTTATTGGAAAGATAAAAAACTGAAGTTTGCAAATCTGCAAACATTTTCATTCTGTCTATATTGGTTCAAAAGATATAAATTTATGGAAAACCCTAAAAATAAAGCGATTTTATGGTCATGTAATGGCAAAACCCTCCGACTCCCTTGAGTTAAGAAGACAATCTGCAGCTTACGTGGACAGGTCAGACTAGAGGCCACTTTTCCCACAATGTCATCGAGGGCGATGTAGCTGGAGACTCCGGTGGTCCGTGCAGTGATGAGGATCTGAAGGACACAAAAACAGTAGATAGGATTGTCCAGTTGGTTACTTAACGTCCAATGTCCCAGTAGATAATCATGAAAACAGATAAGATATGCTTTATTCGTCATAAGGAAAATTTGCCTTGGTTTTAACAGCAACATAACATGGTTTTCATAGTGATAGAAAAAGAAATTAATTATTGAAAAACTATCAATAAACCAAACTTAAGGAGGGTAAGACAGCAACAATAAGAATGTAAATATTTTAAAAACAAAAGAAAAAAGATTAAGGAAATGATTTGGAGAATATACTTATTTCTTGTGTTTAAAAAAAATGGTTAAAAAAAACAGAAACAGACACGGTTGTTTGGTTGGTTTATCAACCATTGTCAGCAACTACGCTATATTGTGGATGTTCCCAAGAGTAATAGCAAACAATTGTATGTGTTGCCGCACAGACACAAAGCAGGGATCCAAAATACAGAAAAACGTTATTGATAACAGGAGTCCTGTCAAAGCGAGTCATATTATACTGACACCAACCCAGTTTGTTTGGTTTGGTTTGATGGTTCCTTTAAATCCACCGTTGGCAACTAGGCTATAATATTATAATGACTATAAATAGTTGAAAAGAAAAACCGACCCTTTAGTGTTTATCTTAAGTGGTACTGGAAGGCTTGTATCCGTCCAATTTTTTTACATTATTACGACAACATACCTTGTGTGCTGACCAGAGTACTCTATCTGCGGAATACGGTAATTTCATTTATTTTTGTCAATAAAGTAATACTGATATAAAAAGAAAACCAACCCTATATGGTTTTGTCTGAGGCGGTATGGGGAGGCTTGCATCAACCCATTTGCCCTGGGTCGATGTGTTGTAGCTCTGCACCCAGAGAGTCTGCACTGAAGTCTGGGATACATCCGACACTTTCACTGCCAAATCTGCAAGTAGAATAAACGAAAACGTTTTGCTGTTGTTGTTTTTTACAGAAGATAAACATTTTTAAATACCATAGATAATAGCTTGATATAATATGGATTTTGTGGTATATTGATAAAGAAAATAGAATTTGTCTGTCACTTTCACTTCAAAATCTGCAAACACAGAAGTGAAAAATCTATTCAATGGAAGACACAATTTTCTAATACTATAAAATCTATTCTAACTTGAAATAATATAGATTCTGTTGTATAAAAGAGAATATTTATTCAATGTGGCTTCTTCGCAGACTTTCATAACTGCTCTGTGAAGCATATCAAATAAATTGCATAGGCACTGACCCAACTGATTTCTACATCACAAGGACTGATTGCCCAGATTGCTAACCCTTTTTCACCCCTTTAATAGGGCCGGCGGCTGGGTAACAAATTGGATAGCTATATAGGCTCTTGACTTATCAACCATGCAGTAATAAAATAGGCTAAAAACTTGAAATATTTTAATTAGATATAGGTATTATTCTATCCTAGTGATTTCTGAGTCCTTTTTGTACAGGTGAAAGAGGGAAAACTTTTCTGTCTTTCTTTCCTCCGAGCCAATTGTTTTAGCTTCATAACGAGTGATTACATTTCTAAACGTGATGATGGATATAATACTGTTTAGGCAGCCATTGATACACTAATCTCTTAGATTGACAGGCTCAATGCAAAGTGGCAACCATACGACACAACTACTTGTATGCTCCTACACTACTAAACTGCTACCACTCACATGTGTCTTTTGAGTGGTAAACCCAAAAGCTGAAACACTTGGTGCCAATGAACGGCTGCATCGGAGAACTTGAAATTGTTGCCTCGTTGGTGCCCAAGGTGCGAGAGTATTGCAAAATCATGTATGAGCCTTCAGAGCAGATAAAAGAGAGGGCAAATCAGGGGAGTATATGGGGTGGTTTCATAAAACAATGAATATATATGGTGTCCATTTGAAAAGGTCAGAGCTTTCAATTACAACCTAAAACTGTTTTGTTTTATAAATTTATATTTTACTTCTTCATTTTTTATTTTATTTTATTTTGTTGATTTTTTCTTTGCATGGAGCTGAAATTTAGTATCTAGCTAATCTAGCTAAAATCTCAGGAAGTCTAGGAAAAGACAGAAATCTTTCTTTGTCTTGAAAATTTGAATATAAAATATCCAGCTAATTTTTTAGACTTTTTGAAAATTAAAAATATTCCAATAATTATTTGTTTTTTCTGTGGAATTTTTCATGACTCAATTACAGACACTGACCTACGAAAAACAATCTGCTTTGCTTAATATCTTGATATAAAAATTCCTTCAATTCCAAGCTTTTCCTCACTGCAACACAAATAGCAATTACTTATGCAAGATTCATCTCCAAAATACACTTGGACAATCAAAACCTTCCACAACATTAAATTATTTCTGTACTGTAATCTACCTGAGCTTTTCAAATATGTGTGATCGCTGGATGCCTTGGGATATCTGGCAGCGGAAGCGCGCGTCCTCACAAAAGAACTTTGAGAGGAACTCAAAACCTGCCAGCTGCACTGGTCCGTCTCAAAATCACAGGAGCCCTCCTCGGTGCCGCAGGTTCCAGGGGAGATCACTATGTCATCAATAGCGGGATCACTTGTCCTGGATGCCAATGACGCCTTGGAAACAAACACGAGCTGGAGAAATATAAAATATTGCCTCTTTGATTAACAGTGTCATGTCTTACAGATAATGCCATAAGTATTTTGTTTTCACAAATGTTGACCAAACAGATTATATCAGTGCTTTGTTGGTTGCTTTTTTTTAGAATCCTAACGTGGGTCAAGACTGCAATAATTTGTTACTTTTACTGCATAAATTGTTGCTTCCATTCTCATTGAATTCTCTCATTGAAGGGATGCACAGACAATATTTTCACATTTTAATAAAACTTTAAGTGTGGCTAAGCATGATCTCCATCTGTGGATTCAGCCCTGACCTGCCAAGATGTCGTCGACCTGACGCTGACTTCGTTCCTGAACCACGTGTTGCCCTGGTCGCCGGTGTGCTGTGCCAGGGTTTGTGTGAGTCCGGAGGCAAACAGGGCCTGCACGGTGAGGGGCGCAACGCTTTGTCCATGAATGTGGTAATAGTACGATACGCAGGATCCTGAGGTCGCTTGTCTGGTCGGCCCTGTGAGGGTCAAAAGGTCGCCTTCTTTGCGAGGCGCTGACGTAATTGCCTGCATGAAGTACCCTAATGCAAAATGTCAAGGGAGAAAATTATTAAGGTAATAGTAAAAAATATCCTACAAAGTTTTTTGCTTTACGAATGATCATAATTATGTTTGAAAGATAATGTTTGAAGAATGTTTTCTTAATATCTATTTGTGGTAAAGTCTATTACATATTTTTTAGAATGTTGATACAAATTTAAAACAAAGGCGCATCAACAAAAAGACAAAAAATTAAATGAGCTTCAAACCATTATTGAAAGTTGAAAGATTATGATGAAAAATCCTACCGAGTGCCGTCCCATATGTATGATCATAATCAACCCCAGAGCCGGGTGTGCTTCTGCTCCTTTTCCAAAAATCTCTGTTCGATGACTGGTATCCACAATTGTCAGTCTCAAAGTCGCAACGATCAACAGTGGAGTCTGAGCCTGGGAGAAGAAAGGTTTAAAGGTTTGTAGGATGATGTTTGTTGAAAGCTTCCTTAACTCAATGGCATCACATTGGACAAACAAGTACAAGTCTGGACGTATGAAAGTCCAATCACTTCAGGCCAATTTAAAAAATTTTTTTTAACTGTAAGTTTTTCGCTTTGAACTTTTAGAAAAGCTTTTTATTTATAATTTTCATGCCTGTGATCGTGTCTGAAATAAGATGTGATCAAGTGGTAATAAACCTTTCCTTGTAAAAAATCCTAAGAAAAATATTTAAGGGGGCTTGTAAAAAATCCTAAGAATTGAGTAATTGTAGCCATATTTATAGTAGATTAAAATCGCCATGCAGAGGTTGAGGAGAATGTTCGCTCTTGGTGCCGATCCCAGACACCAGAATTCTTCGCCGACTGAATGCGAAAACTTGTACAACGCTGGCGCCTCTGTATTGAACGCGATGGTGACTATGTTGAAAAATGATAGTTCGTCAGATAGGGGAGACTCTAAGCTTTCATTTGATGTGTAACTTGCTTCTGTAGTCCTTCAAATAAAAAAGTTATTCAAAAACGGCCCTTATTTATCAGCCTGCCCTCGTATTTATCAATGTTCACTGTTATATGCTGCAGTAGACTGTGAAACGTGTTATTTATCAATGTTCACTGTTATATGCTTATATGTACGATTTTCGATCGTTTTCGTACATTTACGATTTTTTCGGCGACATCCGATTTGTGGCATTCCCCGCTAGATTGACGGTCGAAGACATGCCCCTAATCTAAACAAACCTATCTGTCGTTCCGAAGTGATACTACATCTCGTGAAGGTGAATCTAGATCTAGATCTAGTCTGTAGCTTTATATTCTAAATCTAGTTGATGTCCGATGGTATAGATCTAGATCTAGTCTGTAGCTTTATATTCTAAATCTAGTTGATGTCCGATGGTATAGATCTAGATCTAGACTGTAGCTTTATATTCTAAATCTAGTTGATGTCCGATGGTATAGATCTAGATCTAGTCTGTAGCTTTATATTCTAAATCTAGTTGATGTCCGATGGTATAGATCTAGATCTAGACTGTAGCTTTATATTCTAAATCTAGTTGATGTCCGATGGTATAGATCTAGATCTAGTCTGTAGCTTTATATTCTAAATCTAGTTGATGTCCGATGGTATAGATCTAGATCTAATTCTGTGATATAATATAGGAACGAACTGGCTCTAGTGGCAGAGCGTCTGGTCATCAGTAGGTGCCTAGTTTGAGGCTTAAAGAATATGGAGTTTGCGCTGTATTCTAAGGACATAAAAAAACACTTTCTCTTACCTTGATGATAATATATTGATGTTGATGGTGACAGCAATGGTGACACAGATATTAATGCAGAAAAACGTGAAAACTGAGAAAATATAGTGGTGTTGACGTTAATGCTGAATTCACTTTACTGTCAATGTTTTATTTATGCCGTTACAAACACTGATCTACTTATTTCGTAGAATTTAACCATGCAAATTTGTTGACACTACATGCACCATGTTTCATATATATTTTTTTATCTAGACAAACTAATCAATTTCACGTCTACAAGAGAATCAGTCTCATCAACGATAAACGTTGATCCTATCTGATTTATATCAGACATAGTGCAGGCCTAGACATCTATCAGCCAAGTTATTTTTATACAAGTACCCTTGACAGCTAAGATGCTCCATCTAATAGTACAATAATACATGGCATTTATAATTTAGCCCATATCATCAACCTTTGAGGCAGTCTCTATGCGGTTTATATAATATTGTTTTATTTTTTTTAATGTTACTAGTTTTAAGCACCCGTGGTAACGTGCGGACACAAAATTAAAAAATCTTCAAAAACAAAAAGGCTGACCTTCAAGTTGACAGCAGCTTCCACCCAGGCGTTTTCCTGAGAACCTTGGCGGCGCCATAGAAGCTGTGGTGCTGTGACTTGCCCCTTCAGTTTGGTGTACAGGTTGAGAGCGTTGATGTGCTGACCGGCCATGTGGTACCAAAACACCAGACACTGGTCGCTTAGACTGGTGAGGTCCAGATAAAATAATTATAACATACAAGAACTCCAGGCATTGTTTGCTTAGACTGGTGAGAGTCAATTGAAATTACAACAATACAGATGATTTATACAGCGTCATTTTCAAGAAAACTTAGTTAAAGACGATTTTTCACATTTAACATTCATTCAATAAGGTTTAATTTTAAACATTAAATAAAGTTCTTTAACAACAAAAACAAGTGAAAGGGGTTATTTTTACATTAAGTGAAATAAAAGGAAATGAGAAAGGAAAAAAAAGATCATTACTGTGAACTTATGTATGATTCTACAATTATTTTTTATTTAAATTTTTTTTTTCGATAAGGAAAAAAAACTAAAAGTTTTAAGAATAACATTGTTACAAAAGTAATAATATAATACTAATAATAATAATAATAATAATAATAATAATTATAATATCAAATTTCCACACACAAAAATAATAATTATGTAATAGCAACAAAAACAGACAAGGGCAACAAAACTTAATACCATTAATGATTAAGACTATGCTTCTGCAGCTCCTGATGATGATGCAGATTAGGAGAATAACTGGTTTTAAAAGTGACAATACCAGTAGTAGAATAAATTAACCATGAAAATCATGTTTACATTAATGCAACTTCCTACCTTGTAATAAGAGGACTTTCAATCCATGCTGTGTCATTAGGCACTCTTGGAGAAGAGGCTTCTATGAAGATGTAGTGCCCAGAGTCTAGAAGATAGAAAGATAAAGTAAAAGTTCAAAATCTAATATAGGAGATGGCAATATCATTCCATATCACTGAAATCAACCCCAGAGCTTTGTTATGTTAAGAGTGCCGAGTTCAAACAGATTCAAGGCTACTGACAGTTAAGTTTTAAAAAGAATGCCAAAGATTGATATAGGTATATGTCTATCTTTGAAATGAGTGGTGCTGAAGATATGATCACAACAGAACACAAGTGACCAACTAACAAACTAGTTTAAACTGCGAGACTTTGGGGAATTTTAATCTTTAAATAACAGTCCTGAATTTATAAACTAAATCCCTCTAACCAAAATTTAATAGGCTATAGTTGCATTTAATAACACAATTTGTTTTAAATAGACATCATTTTTATGTTCACTGTACTTATGCACCTGTTTTGAGGGTATGGTCGAAGGAGGGTCCTGTATTGCTGCTCCCTGTGTCACCCGTTTCCAATGTCCAGTCGAACTGGTCAACCCCGGTGTCCTGTTTCCACTGACACAACCCATTTTCAAAGTCGCAATCCACATTGGAAGAGGGACCTGGAAGGAGTAGAATCTAGTGGTCAAATTGTATATATGAAAAAGAAAGTGGCGTGAAGGGAAAAGAAGAAAAGTATTGACAAATGTCAGCTAGCAAGCCAGAGAGAAAGAGGGGGGAGGGAGGGAGGGAAGGAGGGAGAAAGAGAGATCTGTTTGAAGATAGAGGGGACATGTGAAAGAGGGGGGGGGTATAGAAATTCAATTAATACAAAATATACAGCCACAACGAGAGGAACAGAGAGAGAGAGAGAGAGAGAGAGAGAGAGAGAGAGAGAGGAGAGATT
>RQTK01000233.1:357870-388595 GCA_003991915.1 Elysia chlorotica | reverse complement strand
AGAGAGAGAGAGAGAGAGAGATAGACAGACAGACAGACAGAGAGACAGAGAGAGAGACAGACAGACAGACAGACAGACAGACAGACAGACAGACGTGAGAGAGTGATAGAGACACACGCAGAGAGATGCAGATAGGAAGTGAGCCTGGTTGCTTCAATGAGAAGTAGGGATCTTGTAGGGAGAAAGAGAGAGAGAGAGAGAGAGAGAGAGAGAGAGAGAGAGAGAAAGACACAGAGAGACAGACAGAGATATGGATATAGAAACCAAGATTAACCTGACAGATAGACGGTTAAAAAAAGAAAGGAAAGGCTTGTTGATAGTCAAAAAATCAAAGTAACGAATCATGCGATGGAACCAGTGCATCCATCAATAGAGATTGGTATTTTACAAAGAATTAGGTTATTTACTTGGAAGTCATGAGCAGCTACTCTGCTTTAATTCTTAGTTATCCAATCAAGCAAATGCGCCAGAAGATGGGTGAGTAATGCTAAATCTTTTGACAATTCTACTCTTTAAAAAGAATACCCACAATATAAAAATAAAGCTTTTCTACTTGACTCGTGCCCTCCAACAATGTGGAGCCAGATTTGCGTAAACCCCACCCAGACGCACCTGCTTGCGTGCCGTACGTGTGGTCAGCGCTTGGTCCAGTGAGGTCACTCTGGGTTCGGCCAGTCGACCAGGACCAGTCCATTGCATCGGACGGCTCTTGCATGTAGCCACAGAGGTTGGACAGCTCGAAGTCACAGTCCACCGGGGAAGGGCCGCTACCTGGATAGCGATGGGAATAGACACGGGCGCGAGATATAATGGCAGTCCGTCGATATCGATGATTACTAATTTGTGTTTGTTGTGGTCAGGTTGAACAGGCTCTCGTGTGAGCTAGGAGACCAGCATGTTGTCTGCAGCAGAGACGCCAATGGTACAAATTAATTAACTATAATGCTAGGTAAAAGATTACTGGGTCGGCAACAAAATTAGGACTGACGACGTGAAAAAGCGCAGCGATTGTGGAACAAGAGTGTTCAAGGATGTTTCGTCTCAGTACAAAGTCGCATTGTCGGTATACCCTATAGATCAGTGTCGTCATTCAAACCTACTCCCCATCATCATCGTTTCTTAGTTACACACAATTTTCACACACTTAAAAACAAAACAAAAAGGATGAAGATATTTAATATTTGTTTGGCATCATACACAACATTGAACGTCATTTTGAGAGAACAGTATTAACTATTTCACAGTTAGGTAAATGATCAAGAGCTTAACTATGACATGAAAATCGAAACGAAAGTATTAATCTATATTTAGATATAGACCGTCATTGACGCAGTGGTTACTTACTCACGCATGCGCCCTGGCGCAGTGTGACGTCATCGATGGCGATGTCGCCGCTGTAGCTGCTGCCTCTAAACGCCTCGATCACCACCTGGAGGCAAAGGTATTTGCATACCTAATTATATGTATGTCAGGATTGATTGTCTTATGGGGGAAAATGGGATGGTGGGAGGAGGGCTGGGAAGCGGGATAGAGGAAAAATCAAAACCATAGATCTGGTGGTACATTATGATGGTCTTGCTACAATCCTACAAAAAAATCTTTGAACGAATAAAGCCACGCTCTCTGCTAAATAAACGTCTTCTAGGTGTTAAGAAAGTTCCTACAAGGCGACAGAGCTCCAGAGCGGGATCTCCGGGATTTGAACAGTCACCTTACATCTGTCAACTTCACATACTGCCATACAGGACTCCTGTCTCAGGCAGTCACCTTAATATAATGACACCGACCAACTAGTTGGGGACGCTATCAGCAGTATCACACAACGTTTTTGCCTGATTGTCGGAGAGAAACCCGAGTCTTCAAATTGTAATACCCACGCTCTACCACTTTAGGCAGCCCGCTTTCTAACAATAAAGCCTTCTTTATCTTATCTCCACTTAGTTCAACCATCGCACCTGGCGGGCAAAGCTGTTTCTGGGACCTCCCAGGTCGACTGTGGCCTTGACCCACTTGTCTCCGTGCGATCCCGTCATGCTCCAGACGGTCCGCTTGGTCTGGGCGCCGCCGGCCTGGGGTGACTGTCCCCACAGCTGCACGGTGAGCGCGTTCACGGCGTTGCCGTACATGTGGTACCTGCGGACACACACGGGGGTCAGTGTCAGTTTGAGCTTGTTGCCAAGCTGGGCGGAAATAGGTGGATTATTATGGACAGATTGACGGAAATAGGTGGATTGTAGTGGACAGGTCAACAGAAATAGATGGATTATAGTGGATAGGTGAACGGAAACAGGTGGATTATAGTGGACAGATCAAAGAAGTTAGGTGGATTATAGTTGGCAGCTGGGCAGAAATAGGTGGATTATAGTGGACAGATGAACGGAAATAGGTGGATTATAGTGGACAGGTGAACGGAAATAGGTGGATTATAGTGGACAGGTCAACATAAATAGGTTGATTATAGTGGACAGATCAACATAAATAGGTGGATTATAGTGGACAGGTGGACGGAAATAGGTGGATTATAGTGGACAGATGGACGGAAATAGGTGGATTATAGTGGATAGATGGACGGAAATAGGTGGATTGTAGTGGACAGATGGACGGAAATAGGTGGATTATAGTGGACAGGTGAACGGAGATAGGTGGATTATAATGTACAGATGAACTGAAGCCTTTGATGCCGTGTCTAGAGAGACCCACCAGAAAGTCAAGCACTGCGTCCCTGGGCGTATCTGAGGGCTGAGAAGTCTTGCCGAGTCGTTGAGCGACCCTCCACTGGCCTCCAGGTAGATGTAGAACCCGTCTGGCGAGATAGCAGATAAGAGGAGAACTGGGGTGTTACGGCGATACTAAAATTATATGTTCGAATGAAAGGAAGCAGGAAAAATGGCTCCAAATAAAGTGAGATGGTAGGTTCATCTAAACGACTTGTTTTCCTCTTGGAGCGAGCCTCAGTTGGGGATAGGTTCAATATTGTGTCCATATGGCGCACAATATTACGTTGTTTTTTTTTATCCGCATACGATCAAAGATTTCATTTTTAAAGATCCTAAATGGGGTGTGTGAAGGCTTTTGTTGCTTTTGTGTGTTTGTCTCTGTGTGTGGGTGAGAGAGAGAGAGAGAGAGAGAGAGAGAGTGTGTGTGTGTGTGTGTGTTTGTTGGTGGTGGGTGAGGGGCGCTTTTCAATATAATAATAATGTATTTCAAAGCTGCTGCGAATTTCTTATTAGCCACAAGGATTTGCCCGGTTATTTTTTCGAACTAGTTTAATTTGACGTTTTTATCCTTTAACTTTGCAACTGGATTGTCACTTCTTGTAGCTAAAAATACTCACTTCCGCTTGTGTGGTCTGCTTGGGGCCCCGTGGTACTGGAGCTTGTCGGCCCCTTGTGGCGTTGCCAAGCAGTAGCAGCCGAAGAGTCCGACTTCCACCCACAGAGAGAGCTATCGAAGTCGCAGTTGAAGTCGCCTAATCAAAACAAGGAACAAAATTAAACTCTCCAGGGTTATAGGGACCTACATTGGCATCACAGGAGGCTTTAAGTCCTATTCTTTTCATCTTTTCTTTGTGATGCAACATCGAAAATTATCAAATGTTATTCTTAAATGGGGATTACTAATCTATATCTATACCGATGCAGAATATAATAAACATGTGTCAATACCCCCGATTACCCAATCATTTTTCACTGTTATGTTTTACCACGCACGGGAGGCAGTGTTGAAGTCACGGGGCGGAGATGGTGGTGATACTGAGGTATTTGACTATGCTGGCGATGGGAATTACTGGTTTAAACCTATACCGTACCGATGTGTCAAAGGCAGAAACAGTAACGTTCACCCAACGACTATCTAGTGCAATGTTTAAGCTGACACCGGAAACAGCGTTGAAGCCACGGGGGTGTGGGTGGTAGTGGAAATGAGACTGAATGGTGTGGAAGTCACTGAGGATTACTAATGTATAATTTTATTCACCAATATTGAGACTCCCAGAATACAGCATCGCTTTATATGATATCGCTGGTCACCTATACTTCTCTATAGTGGTAATATTTTTAAAATACCAGACACGGGAGGCTGTGTTGAAGTCACGTGGGAAAGAGATGATAGTGAAATTGGGGGATTTGACTATGCTGGGGGGTGGGAGTTACTAGTCTGTTCTGATACTGATGTCAAACATACACCCAGAACACAGTAAGTAATATAATAGTGAATACCCCCGATCACCCAATGCCCATTCTTCTCTAATGTAATGTTTATATAGTGCAACATTTTACCAGGCACGGGCGGCAGCGTGGAGGTCACTGGGGCCGAGGTGGTGGTTGAGCTGGGCGGCTGGGCCGCGGCTGGGGTGACCACGCACGGCTGGTTGTCCTCCTTGGTGAACGACAGGTCGTCCAGACCAATGTCCCCGGTGTAGCTGTAGCCCTTGACGCCCTCCACGATCACCTGGTGGCAACAAGGACAACGAAAAGAGAGAGTTAAAGATGCCCGCGTAATACTTGTTGCCGAGAACGCAGTGTTTGATGGTTTGGAAGGTTGGCTGTTTTGTCTTGTTGCTAAAATTTCACGTATAGCTGAATGTAGAACTTTATAACGTTAAAACAATATGATTGCCAATATGATCATCAGTACCACTGTAAAACGTGTTTTTAATGTGTTATTTTACTTAAAATTGCTTTAATGATCATATGATAATAATTGATCAACCATATTTCGGACGGAAATCATCAGAAGATCTAGATCATATCACGCAAGATGCACCCTTGTAAAACACCATTTACTTTTCCACAAAAACTTCGGACAAAATAAAAATGGTCGATCTAGCACCCTCCGAAAAGAGAACGTGTACTTCTTATCGTTTCAGGTTTCTGTGTGGGCTACTCACCCTGTAGCTGTTGTACTGCGTGGGTATAGGCACGCGGCCCTCGTGCCAGTCCGTGCCCTGATCCCCGGACAGAGTCCACAGCACCTGGGCGGGCCCCAGCTGCGCCAGGCTGTCCGTGCTGCTGTTGTAGGAGGCCAGGGACACCCGCAGCGTGCCCGTACTGGCGCCGTGCATGCTGTAGTAGAAGTGGAAGCAGACGGAGTTCCGCGCGGGGAACAGCTCGGACTGAAGCCTGGCAGTGTCGCCCGTCACGCTCGGGGCAGACGTCTCGATGAAGATGTACTTGCCTGGGGTAGATCCGGGGGGGGGGGGGGGGGTGGGCGAATACAAGAGGTAAATAATAATACGTTTGGTTTGGCTTCAGTGATGACGTCTATGTGATGATCTACTTGCTAGCGGTAGATCAGGAGGTATGAGAGTAAAATGTAAATCACCAGTAAAGAAAATAATAGTTTTGTACTGTGGTAGAGTTTTGAGGTTACAAATGATGACAATAAATTAGTCTGGATTGGTTTGTTAATAGTTTTTTCCTTGATCGTAATTCGTATTTTCAGCACAGAAGCTGGCGCCCCCGTCCTATCACCGTTGTTGTTATTTCCGAACTAATCATCATCAGATTAACCTATGCTTAGAGGTCCTCACCTGTGCCATTTTTATAAGTGTGGTCGCCGGAAGGTCCAGTGTTAGAGCTCTTGGTACCGCCAGATCTGAACACCCAGTCCATGTCGGCATTCTGGGCGTTGGTCCAGGAACACAGGTCAAGCTCGAAGTCACAGAAGCCTGGCAGGGTGGAACGACAGACGGCGTTTAGTGGCGGTGAGGACAAGTACTATTTTAGATCTAGATTTATTTGGTTGATTGGTTGGTATCTTAAAGTCCAACGCCAAACTTCTGCTAGGCTACATTGCGGATGGGTCCCGACACATGGATCTTTTAAACTACTGTATATACCCTTCACTCGTAACCAAACTTTTCACACACAATTGTTATGTTTTTACTACGCAGAGAGGGATAAAGGAATTACCATTGCTACTAGTATAATGCATTAACTGTCTTAGGACATCATGGGCACAACATAGCCGTTACCGTGCTGACGTGCTGTAAAACAAACTCACTTACTCACTCACTCCCAAGTATAATTTCAAGATGCCAAACATAGACAGATCGGGATAACAGGGCCCATGTCGCATTGAATCTTATCATACTGACACCGACCCAGACATTAGTTTGTTTGGTTTGGTTTGATGGGTTTTCAATATCCATCTTCAGCAACCGGGCTATATAAAGTTTATAAGTTATATAAAATTTGAAATGAAAAAGACAAAAAGTGTTGCCATATATTGTGATCAAACCGGTGACCTCCGCAAAAGAAGCCCTTGCTCTACCGTATACGCCAGCTCATCACCCGACATGAGGGAATACGCCACAAACTGATGTTATTTAGAGTGGAATAATACTTAGAGCTATAATTAGAAGTTGGTGCTTAAAACTGGTTAGAAGTAAGCATGATGTTACAAATAAATACTTTTCGAGAAACCTAAGTGATCTACCTTTACTCTGTTAAAATAAATATTGCGTTGTGCAGATTGGAACCATTTAGCCATTCAACCTACTGATTTCTAACCCTATACCAATTTATTCACGTCAGTTTCGGGACAATACCATAAATAATCCAGATAACCATAAATAAATAAAAATTGTATATTATATGGTTAAAATAAAAATAGAGATTTTACCGTAGTCGGGTGCACACTTCCGTTTCCAGAGGACAATATCGTCTATGGCAGTATCGCTGAGGTAACTGCTGCCTACCATAGCACTGAACACGATATCGATATTGCCCAGGTTGGCGGGAATATCGAACTCGCCCCGGTTCCAGTCGGGTCCTTGGTTTCCTGAGAAATCACAGAGAAAATTGGTTGTTGATTATCTCGGACGTATTTTGTCCGTCTTTTTAATAAGTAATCTAGGAGAAAGTCGCTTGCGATTGATATAAGACGCGTGATCAACTTGGTCTTGTAGAGTATTGGGTGATAATGCACCGTTTGAGAACCAGTATTTACGGTTCTAAAATGAACAGTATAGATCTACAGTTCCAAAACTAACGGCTTTTTTCCCATTTTTTTATGTTTATTCAGAGGCAACTATGCTAGATCGCCAATGGGCCTCAAAACTAACAACTGACACTTTTACGTGCTACCACACAGACACAGCGGATGGATGCTAGGACTTTTGTTAGCCGGTCAGATAATACAGACACCGACTCAGCCACCAGAGCACATTGACTTTCACCCAAAATGTCCTGCCCAGTCCTCTAGGAAGAGTCTCCAAGACGACCAAATCCAAGGATTGGGTACTGGAGACTTTGCGGGACAGTAAACCCTCATCGACCCGACTAGAATATAAAGGTTGGCTGATGAGCCACACAGTCTACGTTTTTAGGTCAGAAGGATATAATCAAGTAGTTTATGAAAGAAACCGCACCGTTCTTGTATCTAACGGGTTCTAAAATCAAATGGACACTATCAAACTGTACCTTTACTGTGTCTAACGCGTTCTAATGTTAAAGGAGTCTAATCAAAACTATGAAAAAACTACAACTTTCTTCTATGTATCAGTTTTTAAGATCAAAGAGACATAACAAAACGTATGAAACAAACGGTACCTTATTTGTATGTAATAGGTTCTAAGGTCAAAGAGGGACAACCAAGTAGTATATCGAACAATACAACCATGTATTGTATCTAACGGGTTACAAGGTGAAAGACACATAACCAAGGCAGAAAACCAAACCTGAGAAGGTCTAAAATGAAAAGGGCAAAATCAAATTGTACCTCTCTTTTCATCTAAGAAGGTCTAAAATGAAAAGGGCGTAATCAAACTGTACCTCTCTTTTTATCTAAGAAGGTCTAAAATGAAAAGGGCGTAATCAAATTGTACCTCTCTTTTTATCTAAGAAGGTCTTAAATGTAAAGGGCATAATCAAACCGTACTTTTCTTTTATCTAAGAAGCTCTAAAATGAAAAGGCCATAATCAAACCGTACCTCTCTTGAGCCACTTGACGTCACCGGCCTGACCGGAAGTCCTGATCGCCACAGAGAGGACGCCCTGGGCAGTGCCGTACATGTGGTACCAGAACTCCAGGCACATGTCGAAAGTGGACACGTTGACGGGTCCCGCGACAAGCACCGCTGTGCTGCCTTGTGCCACGCCTGTAGCCTCGATGTACATGTACGTGCCTGGGGAAGGAAGTGTATTATGTGTTGAAAGATATAGATATATGGGAGGGAACGAGAGATTGGGGAGACAGAGGTCAGAATCAACTAATGCAGTCATGATCCTTCAATGTGAAGGAATGAATCCATGTGTTAAGAGAGATATGAGAGTGTGTGTGTGAGAGAGAGAGAGAGAGAGAGAGAGAGAGAGAGAGATAAGAGGAGGGAAAGAAAGAGAGGGTTCGATGGTGGAGGGTAGAGTATGGAGTTGCAGACACACAGACAAAGAAGCAGGAAGACAGGCTATAAGAGTTCCTTGATGCTAATAAGAATCATGTAAGCTAATAAACATCCCCCCTTACACACAGCTCCTACTCGCAGCCACAAAGAACTGCTGCCTGTTTCCTCATGGCTCGGGGGTGCAGAGCGTAAGCTCGAGGACTACTGAACTTAACAACTACAGCCAATATATGGCCAGCCTTACCCTGGTCCGTGCCGTAGGTGTGGTCAGTGGAAGGTCCAGTGCCGACAGACTTTGTCCGGCCGGTCTGGCGAGTCCAGTCAAACACGTCGGTGGTCTCCTGGTTGTAGGCGCACAGTCCGTTCTCAAAGTCGCAGGTCGCAGTGGGTTCTCCAACCTTGGCTGGGTTGGCGTGAATAGATGGGTGGATAGAGGTGGGTTAGGTGGAATACATGGATTGAAAGAGGTGGATTATGGTCGAATAGATGGATGGAAAGAGGTGGAATATGGTGGAATAGATGGATGGGAAAAGGTGGATTGTGGTGGAATAGATGGGTGGTAAGAGTTGGGTCATGGTGGAATAGATGGACGGAGAGATGTGGATAATGGTGGGCAGTGGATCTTATTTCGAAAAACAATGAAGACAGCTTAACTCAATTATAAGATAAAATAAAGGAAACCTTACTCCCCATGGGTAATTCTTTTACAACCAAGTCGTACAATGGTAGTTGTAAAATATCTCATTTATAAGATACTCAAGTATCGTAGCAGCTTAGAAATAAGTTAATGACGAAATGTGTCAGTACCGAAGTCGCAGTTTTGTGGATCAGAACACAAAGTGCAGTTTCCGGCGGCTACGCTGACGTCATCAATGGCGATATCTCCTCTAGCGCCAGAGCCAACTGTAGCCTCGATCTGGATCTGGTAGGTGCCCTGCGCCTTGAGATGCACGCTAGCCTTGGTCCATGCCCTGTTCTGACTGCCCTCCCTGACCCAGTAGAGCTTCCTGGTGTTGGGGCCCTGGTACAGCTTCAGGGCCTTGACGTGGTCGCCCCACATGAAGTACCAGAAGGTCACGCACTGGTCACCGCTCAGGACTGGACTGGTCAGCAGCGCCGTGTCCCCCTCCTTGCGCGGGTCGGACGAGTCGATGAAGGCGAAGGAACCGGCTGGGTGGACAGTACAAAGATAAGGTGAAATAAGATAAACTTGCATTCATCCACAAGGGAAATTTTCGCTGGATATACCAGGAACTACAGTGAAATTTACATTAACATGAGAATATTTATTAAAATAATTTAAAATAAAGCTTAAGCATTGATAATTACTTGCCCGCCCCCCCTCTCTCTCTCTCTCTCTCTCTCTCTCTCTCTCTCTCTCTCTCTCTCTCTCTCTCTCTCTCTCTCTCTCGCCTTTCTCTCTCTCTCTTTCTCTCCTTTCTCCCACACCTCTTCTCTTTCTGTTAATCTTTATTTTACGCATTGGATGTCATAATGTAATAACAGATCGATGTATAAAAAAAGGGTGTGTTGAAACAACAGTTGTTTTTGAAAATACGATAAACTTATTTATCCACAAGGGAAATTTTACTATTATTTGGGGAAATTTTACTATTAGACATGGTCATTGTATTATTTCTAGAACTCGCAATCAGAACAAAAATTTTCAGTAATTAAAACAGTATTGCTAGGAGTAGTGGAAGGCTCTCTGGAGAGAGAGAGAGAGAGAGAGAGAGAGAGAGAGAGAGAGAGAGGGAGAGAGAAACAAGGAGAGATAGAGAGAGAGACAGACAGACAGAGACAGAGAGAGGGAGAGAGAGAGTTAGAGAGGTGGATAAGAAGATGAACTGTGAAATGCCATCTCTCTCTCGACAACTCACTTCCAGAGTGGTCCTTGGTTGGTCCTGTGGGTGTGCTGTCTGCCCTCAAAGCCTGGCGCTGCCAGTCAAAGTTATCTCCCCGTGTCTCCTGCTGCCAGTTGCAGAAGTCGCGATCGAAGTCGCAGTCGAAGGCGCCGGTAGCTGGGTGGTTGGGTGGGGGATGAAATAATATTAATATGTATATATAAATAAAATACACGTACATCTGCACATAATTATTTACAGGGAACTGGACTGATTGTGGGCGGATCATGAGATAAACGTACAATTACAGTTTTACATGCTGCATATTGTTTTGTTTGGTTGCTTTGTTGCTTAACGTCCAATTCCTTATTAGCTATATTGTAGACGATCCCCAATTATGATGTCTAACAATGTTACATGTTGTCACACTGAGACATGGCGGGAACAGGTTGGCTTCAGTCTCAGATATTCACATTATATTGCCACCGACCCAATCAGTAGGTGATGAAAGCAATCAAACAACATTGCAAGCGGGCCCACTCTTAACGTTTAGCATAGCGTTTTAACAATATAATTGAATCACCTTTGATGGACTTTGAAATAATCAACAAAAGGGTAGGACCAGAGCCAAAAAAAGTGCGATGCCAATGACATACTTCTTACTAGCCCGAGGTTTTTCCCAAATATCGTACTTAGGCTGACTCTGCTTTGTGTCGCTACCAGTACTTACAGGACTTTTCCCAAATAACTTAGCCTGACTCTGCTTTGTGTCGCTACCAGTACTTACAGGACTGTCCCCAAATAACTTAAGCCTGACTTCGCTTTGTGTCACTACCAGTACTTACAGGACTTTTCCCAAATAACTTAGGCTGACTCTGCTTTGTGTCGCTACCAGTACTTACAAGACTTTTCCCAAATAACTTAGCCTAACTCTGCTTTGTGTCGCTACCAGTACTTACAGGACTGTCCCCAAATAACTTAAGCCTGACTTCGCTTTGTGTCACTACCAGTACTTACAGGACTTTTCCCAAATAACTTAGGCTGACTCTGCTTTGTGTCACTACCAGTACTTACAGGACTTTTCCCAAATAACTTAGGCTGACTCTGCTTTGTGTCGCTACCAGTACTTACAGGACTTTTCCCAAATAACTTAGGCTGACTCCGCTTTGTGTCGCTACCAGTACTTACAGGACTTTTCCCAAATAACTTAGCCTGACTCCGCTATGTGTCGCTACCAGTACTTACAAGGCTTAGTCGGCGCTGCAGGCGTCATTGTCGTGTACTTCTGGGCGGCCGAAGCGGGGTATGCTGGGAAAGTGAAACAGTATAAGATCATCAAATATAGGCCCGAGTTCATATTCTGGTATTGGGACCTCTAAACTAACCGGGTGGGAACAGGTTAGTTATTATTCGTGCCGGGCATAAAAAGGTTTTCAATTATAAGAATAAAATTATATTAAAAAAAAAACAGTTAGGCGATTTATCAATAATTATTTGACCGACAATGTTTTGCTTATCTGGCGAGTTTTCCAATCTTATTTTTATAGTTATTTATCAACAGAATTATTTTTTTTGGAAATGTTGATGTAAGCCTCAACTATAAAACTTTGACAGGAAGAAACAACTCTATTTTCATGATTTTTAAAAATACCAAAAAATAACTTAGCAAACATATTGAAAACTAAATGACTTGACATCGTCATGCGAACTGATCCCCTAACAATACCCATACCCGTGAAACCGTCAGTTGACACCCATGACCAAGTGTAGATGGAAGACCACCTAGACCTAGGCACTGCTCCACTTGTTGAACTAGGCTCTCTCTCTTCTTCTCTCTCCCTCTCTCTCCCTCTCTCTCCCTCTCTCTCCCTTCTCTCTCCCTTCCCCCCCTGTCTCCCAATCCCCCCTCTCCCTCTCCCTCTTTATTCCTCTATCTCCCTCTCCCTCCCTCCCGATCCCTGTGCGACTTGGGGGTGCGGTGGTCCAGGGGTAGAACATCGGCTTCCGACACAAAAGGTCCCGAGTTCGAGACAGGAGTCATGGTATCACAGCCCTGTCTCGTGTGTGGCAGCACATAAAATTGTCAGACGTCAGTCTTGGGGCACGACCACAATATAGCCTATATAGTGCTGATGTTGGACGTTAAACAAACCCAATCCAACGCAACCCTGTGCGACTTACAAAGAAGGAGGACGTGGGCGAGACCACCGGAACCTGCGCGCTGTTCCACTGGTTGGCCAAGGCTTTCTCTCTCCGTCTCTCCCTCTCCCTCTACCTCCTTCCTTCCCTCTCCCTACCTCCCTCTCCCTCCCTCTCCCTCTCCCTGTGCGACTTACAAAGAAGGAGGACGTGGGCGAGACGACCGGAACCTGTGCGCTGTTCCACTGGTTGGACTGCGCCCCGCTCAGAGACCACAAGGTCACGTTCTGGGTCGGAGACCAGGCCAGCATGATGTTAAGTGAGCCGATTCCAGACCCGACCATGTGGTACCAGAACGTGAAGCAGCCCCCGCTCGTCGGTTGGAGTCTGGGTGATGAGTGGGGAGGGGGGGGCGGCAATAAAGGCATGAGATGAGAGGGAGAAAGAAGGGGGGAGTTGAGGTGGTAGGTGATAGGAATATGTGGAGTCACTTTTTTTTTTTTAGCTACTGGTTTGTCTTACCTTTCACTGCAATGATTGAGCCAGTAGGGTGTCATACATCTCACCGCAATGTTTAAGCTTATGGTTTGTCATACCTCTAACTGCAATGATAAAGCTAGTGGTTTGTCATACCTGTCACTGCAATGATAAAGCTACTGGTTTGTCATACCTCTCACTGCAATGATTAAGCTAGTGGTTTGTCATACCTCTCACTGAAATGATTAAGCTAATGGTTTGTCATACCTGTCACTGCAATGATAAAGCTTATGGTTTGTCATACCTGTCACTGCAATGATAAAGCTAGTGGTTTGTCATACCTCTCACTGCAATGATTAAGCTAATGGTTTGTCATACCCGTCAGTGCAAGGATTACGCTTATGGTTTGTCATACCTGTCACTGCAATGATAAAGCTAGTGGTTTGTCATACCTCTGGCTGGAACGATTAAATTAATGGTTTGTCATACCCGTCAGTGCAAGGATTACGCTTATGGTTTGACATACCTGTCAGTGCAATTATTAAGCTAGTGGTTTGTCATACCTGTCACTGCAATGATTAAGCTAGTGGTTTGTCATACCTCTCACTGGAAAGATTAAGCTTATGGTTTGTGGTTTGTCATACCTCTCATTGTGAAGAATAAGCTAGTGGTTTGTCATACCTCTCACTGAATAGATAGGCCTTCTCGCCCTGTTTGTGGGGATAGGATGCCTCCAGGTAGACGTACGATCCTGCCACGGAGTTCTGCGTGTGGTCATTCTGAGGGCCAGTGGACGTTGTGTCTGCGGGATATATATGCAGAAATTAGAAGTATCACCGGGAGCTAGTGTCAAATGATGGTGCCAGGTAAGGTATTCTGCGCCTGCTTCCATTCATAGCTCTATCCTAAACTTACGGAGCAAAAGGAAGAACAGATCAGATGACCCCATGCTTCAGGGTATGACTATTTCATCCATTGTTGGCGTGTGGGTTGCAGAGCCTGCATTGTGGACCTGAAGGAGGCGTTAGAAATGTTCAAACATTTGATTTTGAGCCCTTAGAAACCGTTCAAAACTGGTACTGGAAGGTGCTTAACAACGCTCACCACTTCTCAACATCTAGATTGTTCCAAAAGTTATAACAAATGCAAATGAGTTGGAAACAATCCAATGTGGCTCGGTTGATTAGTAGCTAAATCATGACGTGTTCATAAGAAGCAAATGGGTATATTACGAGATAATAAAACAGAGATTCAGGGATAAATAAAGACATATATAAATAGAGAGCTAAATAGGTAGATAGATATAGATAGATATAGACATTATTATAGATAGAGAGAGAGAAAGAGAGAGGGACATAGACAGACAGACAGGCCGACAGACAGACAAACAGACTGACAGACAGACGTAGTCTATTTCGTACCACAGACCTCCTGCTCATTAAATCTGGTGTCTACATACTGAGCAATCGGCCGCCCCCAAAATAAATGTACCACTGCAGTAGTCACGTGTAGGGCCTTAATTTAAGTTATTCAGTAGGCCTGTCGCAGTCTGGTTCAATCCACGGACCGCCTACTCAACAATCCAGGATACTAGTAGCTGAACTATGTGACCACAAGATTAACACATCACTGCGTTGAACTTGCAAGGCATTATAAGATTTCTCTAGTCCAGTCGTTTTCAGATTTGAACCAGAAATCTACTGCCCATTAGTCCTGATCACCACCTACTGCGCTACCAGGCGATCCCATAGTGAGCACTCACTTGTAGAGCCGTGGACTCGCGTCCAGTCGTAGTCATCGCCTGCGTAGTTGTTGAACGTGCACAGGTCCTGGTCAAAGTTACAGGTGGCTGGATCAAAGACAACAAGTACAGGGTTAGAGAAGGAGTATTAATATGTGATACAGGTGGCTGGATTAGAGACAACAAGTACAGGGTTAGAGAAGGAGTATTAATATGTGATACAGGTGGCTGGATCAAAGACAACAAGTACAGGGTTAGAGAAGGAGTATTAATATGTGATACAGGTGGCTGGATTAGAGACAACAAGTACAGGGTTAGAGAAGGAATATTAATGTGTGATACAGGTGGCTGGATTAGAGACAACAAGTACAGGGTTAGAGAAGGAATATTAATGTGTGATACAGGTGGCTGGATTAGAGACAACAAGTACAGGGTTAGAGAAGGAGTATTAATGTGTGATACAGGTGGCTGGATTAGAGACAACAAGTACAGGGTTAGAGAAGGAGTATTAATGTGTGATACAGGTGGCTGGATTAGAGACAACAAGTACAGGGTTAGAGAAGGAGTATTAATATGTGATACAGGTGGCTGGATTAGAGACAACAAGCACAGGGTTAGAGAAGGAGTATTAATAACTATGTGATACAGGTGGCTGGATCAAAGACAACAAGTACAGGGTTAGAGAAGGAGTATTAATAACTATGTGATACAGGTGGCTGGATTAGAGACAACAAGTACAGGGTTAGAGAAGGAGTATTAATAACTATGTGATACAGGTGGCTGGATTAGAGACAACAAGTACAGGGTTAGAGAAGGAGTATTAATAACTATGTGATACAGGTGGCTGGATTAGAGACAACAAGTACAGGGTTAGAGAAGGAGTATTAATATGTGATACAGGTGGCTGGATTAGAGACAACAAGTACAGGGTTAGAGAAGGAATATTAATGTGTGATACAGGTGGCTGGATTAGAGACAACAAGTACAGGGTAGAGAAGGATATTAATATGTGATACAGGTGGCTGGATTAGAGACAACAAGTACAGGGTTAGAGAAGGAATATTAATGTGTGATACAGGTGGCTGGATTAGAGACAACAAGTACAGGGTTAGAGAAGGAATATTAATGTGTGATACAGGTGGCTGGATTAGAGACAACAAGTACAGGGTTAGAGAAGGAGTATTAATGTGTGATACAGGTGGCTGGATTAGAGACAACAAGTACAGGGTTAGAGAAGGAATATTAATGTGTGATACAGGTGGCTGGATTAGAGACAACAAGTACAGGGTTAGAGAAGGAGTATTAATATGTGATACAGGTGGCTGGATTAGAGACAACAAGTACAGGGTTAGAGAAGGAGTATTAATGTGTGATACAGGTGGCTGGATTAGAGACAACAAGTACAGGGTTAGAGAAGGAGTATTAATAACTATGTGATACAGGTGGCTGGATTAGAGACAACAAGTACAGGGTTAGAGAAGGAGTATTAATAATTATGTGATACAGGTGGCTGGATTAGAGACAACAAGTACAGGGTTAGAGAAGTGTTTATTTTTTTTGTTATTTACAGGTGGCTGGATTATAGACAACAAGTACAGGGTTAGAGAAGGATTATTTATTTTTTTGTGATACAGGTGGCTGGATTATAGACAACAAGTACAGGGTTAGAGAAGGATTATTTTTTTTTTTGTGATACAGGTGGCTTGATTATAGACAACAATTACAGGGTTAGTGAAGGATTATTTATTTTTTTGTGATACAGGTGGCTTGATTATAGACAACAAGTACAGGGTTAGAGAAGGATTATTTTTTTTTTTGTGATACAGGTGGCTGGATTATAGACAACAAGTACAGGGTTAGAGAAGGATTATTAATTTGTGATACAGGTGGCTGGATTAGAGACAACAAGTACAGGGTTAGAGAAGGAGTATTAATAACTATGTGATACAGGTGGCTGGATTAGAGACAACAAGTACAGGGTTAGAGAAGGAGTATTAATAACTATGTGATACAGGTGGCTGGATCAAAGACAACAAGTACAGGGTTAGAGAAGGAGTATTAATAACTATGTGATACAGGTGGCTGGATTAGAGACAACAAGTACAGGGTTAGAGAAGGAGTATTAATGTGTGATACAGGTGGCTGGATTAGAGACAACAAGTACAGGGTTAGAGAAGGAGTATTACCTTGAACCCGTCCTTGGTGAGCTGTCTCGGTAGAGTGACCTCCCCTAGATTCCACTGGTCACCAAGGTTACCGCTGATCGACCACACGATTGGCTGGAGCACCTGCAGGTTGGCGCCAGTTTTCATCTACAGAGCCAAGACCCGTCACGGGGGAGATGGAGAGATGTAGAGGGAGAGTGGGTTATCAAGTGTTTAAACTATAATATATTTAAATAATCATAACATCGAGCGTTAACAAGTAGGGTGTTTACTGCTGGTGGCTAGATTAGAGACAACAAGTACAGGGTTAGAGAAGGAGTATTAATATGTGATACAGGTGGCTGGATTAGAGACAACAAGCACAGGGTTAGAGAAGGAATATTAATGTGTGATACATATGGTACTTCGAGTGCGATATGGAAGAAAAATCAGTTCCCTTTTAAAAAGGATAATAAATTAGATTTGAAATTTTCCCCCCCCAAAAAAAAACCCCACAAAAAACAACTACAGTTAAAACGTGTAGTTTGAAAGGAAGCCTATGTCATGCTTAAAAATTTTTTATATAACAGTAAACAAAAAATGGTTTTGTGATATTTAAACCGTCGTTTAATAATTGTATAATTCTAGACCTACTTTTCAAACAGCACTAAATTGTATTTATTGTTTTGATCCTAAGTATTACTTTTTTTTTTATCTTTCGAAGATGAATCAATGAAGTGTACATTATTATTGGTGCTATTTTTAGCCTGTGACAAGGTAAAAAACGGGACACCGCCGCCGCGTTGGTGTGACCTACCTTTGCTCCCGCATGCGCCGTCAATAACACTGACATCATCAAGGGCTATGTCGCTGTAGTAGCTACTTCCTCTGACAGCCTCGAATACCACCTAATAATAATAATAATAATTTTGAGGCTACAAGACAGTATTAGAATTGATGAAAACGTGTAAAGATTTCCCTACACTTTAATCATCCTCATCCGAACATTGAGGCTGCACACCCTGTATCTATATGTACATAAGACAAAAGTAGAATTGATGCAAACATGTAAAGTCTTCCCTATACTTTACTCATCCTCACCCGAACATTGAGAGACCCCATGCTGGACCCGTACATGTGGTAGTAGAACACTAGACACTGGTCGCCAGCGGCGGCTCCGAACGCGGGCGAGCTCATGCGCGCTACCTCCCCGGCCACCCGGTTACTGCCCGACGACTCGGCATACATGTAGCTGCCTGGAAGAACACAAGACAAACGTTATTTACCCATAGGGGACATTACGTAGGTGGGATTTACCAGAAACATCAGCTATGTTGACACTTACAGTAAAACGTTAATGAAAATATTAACATCCCCCCCCCCCCCCCCCCCCACTCCCCCCCCACCACCGCCACCACCTTCATCATTTGGACAAGAACCAGCAGCAGCAGCATAGGCGCCACCAATACTTTCACATCTACATTGGACAATTGAAAATGGAGATTGCAATTAGGGATGTTATCATAACATGTGGGTGAAAAGAGAGAGAGAGAGAGAGAGAGAGAGAGAGAGAGAGAGAGAGAGAGAGAGAGAGAGAGAGAGAGAGAGAGACAGAATGATGAAGGTGGTGGCGGTGGTGGTGGTGTAGTGGTGGTGGTGGTGGTGATGGTGATGATGGAATAAGTTGTCATTTTGTTTATTTATTGATAACTCAAATGTGTTATTTTAATTGTCTTATTAATTGGGACCCCTTTCAATTTACTTTTTCTTTTTCCTTTTGATATTTCTTAATCTTCAAATATTTAAAACTTTTCCAATAATTATTTAATAAGGCCAAATAATGGACACCAGCAGAGGCTTGAACCCCTGACTTGGAACCTCCTGCTCGTTAATATTGCTGTCTACTGGCTGAGCTAGACCAGGCTTACCCTTGTCTGTGCCGTACGTGTGGTCGCCTGTGGGTCCAGTAGATGGAGTGTTCGTCCCCTTGTCGTCCCTGGTCCAGTCATAGTCGTCCTGCTGGTCCTGGGTGAAGGAACACACGTCCGTCTCGAAGGTGCACAGGTTCGAATCCGGGCCTGAGGCTAAATGACAAAAACAACAGAGGTTGAAGGTGATGATAGAAAGTTTAACCTTGACTTTAATAGAAATAAACCAGAGGTCAGGGGTTGAAGGTGATGGCAGATAGAGTTGATCCTTGACTTAAATAGAAATCAGAGATCTGAGGTTAAAGTTAATGATAGATAAGATTCAGATAAAAAATATGGATGTAAAAAAATCAAATTCTAAGAGATCGTTGATTCTTTGGAATAAAATATTGGAGAAACTTGTCAAACAATTAAAGATACATCTGTTTTACATAATGTTGTAAACTTACTTTCAAATTGGGGTTTTTATTTTAAAATTGTGTCTATCAGTATCCGAAAAAAATCGCTACGTGTGTACAATTTTCATACAATCAAACATACCCAAACAATTCTCTCCGTGATTGCTGATAGTGTGTTGTCAAATATGTCCCAACTCTTTGGCATGTGTATGTCTCTACTAACCAATATTGCTATTGGTACTGTATAACACATTATCCAATATCATTTACATGAGTAATTTTAATATTCAATAAAACATACAGCTATACGGTACTTGGACTCGACAGAACCACGATACTTACGAAGACATTGTCCGCCAGAGAGCTCGATATCATCTATAGCAATCACACCATCGATACCGTCCACTCCTTTGGTTCCCGTGAAGATGATCTGTAAGGAACACAAAGGATGGCGATGTGATTATCGATATATGTTGTATAATTTAATTTCTTGACAATCTTCATCATGATCTCGATTCCTATCATCACGTTTTAAAGTATGTATTGACATTACTATGCATCTTATATGAGTATATAATACACCTTGTTTTGTTTTCTTTTGTTTTTCTGTAAACTATTATAGCATTTCTATTTTTGTTCATTATAGTAATCTTTAAAAAAAGGATTTGTTTTTATTTTTTGCCCCACAATACATTTAGTTTATGCCACGAGCTTTAACAATGAGCCGACTCAATAATAATACGCATACGATGTTAAAACACAACTTGTCTTTGGTTCTGCAAACAAAGAGTAGAGGCCTGGCGATGCACACAGCCTTAATGGATAATCACGTCCCTTGGGCAGACGGTTTTCTGATCTATATTTAGCTCCGTAAGTCTACGGTAGCGCTATAAATTGGACGCCGGTGCACAGTCCCTTACGTATCGTCATCGCCTTGTTATGGGGCTCGGTTATCGTAAGACCTCTAATAAGGCACTTAGGCCCCTGAGCACCGACCTGGTAGGGTCCGCTGTAGGTGAAGGAGATGCTGGTCTGGACCCAGCCGGAAGACTGGACACCGGTCAAGCGCTGGACGGGGGCGGCTGCGGAGCTCCCTCCCTTGATGGACACTTCTAGTTTTCGGACATTGCTGGCCATGTTGTACCAGTAGCTGTGGAGATAACCCGGAGATAAGTGAGATAAGATAAGATAGTCTTAGTGGTGTGGAATACAGAAGAAAGGGAGTTAATACAAGATAGGCGCAGTTCACTATCCATTCACTTAGCTCAGTCTGCCTTACAGCGACCCACCTGAGACATTGAACTCTTGTGTCCTATCTTACAACCACTATCCATTCACTTAGCTCAGTCTGCCTTACAGCGACCCACCTGAGACACTGGACGCCGTTGCCCTGGAGCCTGGGACTGACCAGTGTGGCTGTTGCCCCATCGTCACGTGACTGCTTCTGGTTCATGTTGAAATACAGGTAGTGACCGCCTGGAAGAAACGGGGGAAATAATAATTTTACTGAGAGTGTACTGGGTGTTGGTTGTTGTTTTTTTATCTGTCAACACACTTATGAAATATTGATTGCATAGAGTGCAACAGAGAGAGAGAGAGAGAGAGAGACAGAGAGACAGGCAGGCATACAGACAGACAAACAGAGTTAGTATGATTACATCTCCACAATATGTCTGTCAGTTCTAGATCTTATCTGTAATAATAGTTTAGAATGTTCAGCTAAAGGTGACAAGATAACATAGTTATTATAACCGACTTCCGAAGGTTGATGGGAGGAAAATCTTTGACACATTAGTGTATAACATAGAACCTACTTTCTGAGGTTAATGGGGGGAAAACCCGATGGAGAAACTGGTGTGGAACATAGAACCTACTTTCTAAGGTAAATAGGGGTCTATTGGTTAAGAACATAGAACCTACTTTCTAAGGTAAATACATAGAACCTACTTTCTAAGGTAAATAGGGAGGTATTGGTGTAGAACATAGAACCTACTCCCTGAGGTAAATAGTAAGGTATTGGTGTAGAACATAGAACCTACTCCCTGAGGTAAATAGTAAGGTATTGGTTTGTAACATAGAACCTACTGCCTGAGTTGAGCGTGTGGTCCACAGCAGGCACGAGTGTGGAGCCGGGCAGCACCTGGGATGCGGGCTTGCCCCAGGTCCAGTCGTAGTCGTCGCCCGACCCGGTGTTGGTCCAGCCGCAGATGCCGCTCTCGAAGTTACAGTTCACGCCCGTCGGTGCTGGGGGGAGGAGTGTACAGGAAGTGTCAGGAGAGAGAGGGAGGGAGAGAGAGAGTCAGATGCCGCTCTCGAAGTTACAGTTCACGCCCGTCGGTGCTGGGGGGAGGGAGTGAGAGAGGAGATGAGAGAGAGAGAGGGAGAGAGAGAGAGAGAGTCAGATGCCGCTCTCGAAGTTACAGTTCACGCCCGTCGGTGCTGGGGGAGGAGTGTACAGAAAACGTCAGGAGAGAGAGGGAGGGAGAGAGGGACAGAGAGTCAGATGCCGCTCTCGAAGTTACAGTTCACGCCCGTCGGTGCTGGGGGTAGGAGTGTACAGAAAGTGTGAGGAGAGAGAGAGAGAGAGAGAGAGGGGGAGGGGGGGGGGAGATAGAGGGAGAAAGGGAACGAGAGGGAGAGGGGGAAAGAGAGGAGAGAGGGGGAGAGATAGCGGGAGAGAGGGAAGAGAGAGAGAGAGAGAGAGAGAGTCAGATGCCGCTCTCGAAGTTACAGGTCACGCCCGTCGGTGCTGGGGGAGGAGTTTACAGGAAACGTCAGGAGAGAGGGGGTCAGCGAGAGAGAGAGAGAGAGAGAGAGAGAGACAGAGAGAGAGAGACAGACAGACAGACAGACAGAGAGACAGAGAGTGGAAGGAAGAGGGAGATCTAGAAAATGCAGTTTACGCCATCTTGTGCTCGGGGAAAAGTGAATTAAGAGCAGCTGTTTTTAGATTAGTTTTTTTTTTTCATGATCAAGATTAGGTTGAAAAACTCGAGCCCGCACCCTCTGCGATACACCTTTTTGCCTTACCAATACAACACATGGTCACTGACACTATAGACTAAGCCGTCAATATTTCTTCTTAGCTTTTTTCTATGATGATGTTGTGTTAAAGTGATTGAACTGGCGTCTTGAGCAGTGACAGTGTTAGGGCTTGAGTCACCATTTCGCCTTACCAATACTGTACACTACACTTTCTGCATATCTTCATAAAGCTTCTCCGCCAGCACTAACCTGAGGTAATCGAACCCGCCGCCTTAGTCGAGGCAGTTGAGGGGCCTGCCGTGGTGCCACCAGGGGGCAGGGCGGAGCTGGGGGTCAAAGGGCACTGCTGCCGGGTCAAGGTTATGTCGTCAATGGCGATGTCGCCAGCATAGCTCGTCCCGACCACTCCGATAAACAGCAGCTGTGGGTGAATTGGTGGATTGGTGGGTTAGTGGATTAGTGGGTTGGTGGATTGGTGGGTTGATTGATTGGTGGATTGGCGTTCTGGTGGGTATGTGGCTTGATGATTTGGTGGATTGTTGTATTGATGGGTATGTGGATTGATGAATTGGTGGATTGGTTGATTGGCGAATTGGTGGGTTGACAGATTGGTAGATTCATTGGTTCATATAGGGACTGATTGATACATTCAATTGTTGATATATGGACTGATTGATACATTTATTTGTATATATGTGAATAGATTGATTAATGAATTGATGGATGAATTACTCCATTGCAAAGGCGCTAACTTTGTTGCCTATATCCAGTCCAGGTGTACAAAATTAAGAACCGAAAGTAAAACCGGAAGTGAGTCTGACCTGAAACTCCGTGGCGGAAGTGATGGGCACTGTGGCCTGGTTCCAGTCGCTGTTCGGGATGTTCCGGCCATACTGCCACAGGACGGTACCTGGCAACATCCGGTTCTGGACAAAGGTCAGTCGCAGCTCGCCGATCCCAGAGCCTTTCATGCTGTACCAGAACCTGCAGGTGGGAGGGGGGGGGAGATCAGGTAATCCTTTCTCAGTGGTGCTTAAAACAGTGAGGCATTTTCACTTTCGACATTTGGAACAGAGTTTAATGTACTAATGTTTAGAACATTGAGAAAAACCGTCTTTCTCTTCATCAACAGAGCTAGCATTGTACTTTTATTCTAATATAAAGAGATATTTGTATTCAGTCACATTTAATAGGTTCCAAGGTAATGCAAAAATTGTTCCCCCTTCTTCGCAATGAACACAAAGAAAATAGTACACTTTTCCGTCAAACATATCTTTCTTCCTATATTTTAAATCAACATGATTATTTATTTTAAACACTTTAAGAGTGAGGGAGGGGGGGGGGGTAAACGTACTACGTATATTTTTTTCTTTCCGATGGCATATGTTTATATGTTCCTTCGTGTCCTATTATCAAAGCCATCATATTTATGCACGTGTCGTGGTGTCATACTTGGGACATTGCTAGCACATTATGTTTGTGTTTTGGTGTCATAATATTGTCAAAGCTATCATCTGTATGTCTGAGTCTTGGTGTCTTAGCTATTACGATTATGTCTGTATGTGTCCTGGTGTCTTATATCTGTGTCTTGGTGTCTTAGCTATCACGATTATGTCTGTATGTGTCCTGGTGTCTTATATCTGTCTCTTAGTGTCTTAGCTATCGCGATTATTTATGTATGTGTCCTGGTGTCTTATATCTGTGTCTTGGTGTCTTAGCTATTACGATTATTTATGTATGTGCCCTGGTGTCTTATATCTGTGTCTTGGTGTCTTAGCTATCACGATTATTTATGTATGTGCCCTGGTGTCTTATATCTGTGTCTTGGTGTCTTAGCTATCACGATTATTTATGTATGTGCCCTGGTGTCTTATATCTGTCTCTTGGTGTCTTAGCTATCACGATTATTTATGTATGTGTCCTGGTGTCTTATATCTGTGTCTTGGTGTCTTAGCTATCGCGATTATTTATGTATGTGCCCTGGTGTCTTATATCTGTGGCTTGGTATCTTAGCTATCACGATTATTTATGTATGTGTCCTGGTGTCTTATATATGTGTCTTGGTGTCTTATATATGTCTTATATATGTGTCCTGGTGTCTTATATATGTGTCTTGGTGTCTTATATATGTGTCCTGGTGTCTTATATATGTGTCTTGGTGTCTTATATATGTGTCTTTGTGTCTTATATATGTGTCTTGGTGTATTATATCTGTGTCTTGTTGTCTTAGCTATCACGATGATTTATGTATGTGCCCTGGTCTCTTATATCTGTGTCTTGTTGTCTTAGCTATCACGATGATTTATGTATGTGCCCTGGTGTCTTATATCTGTGTCTTGGTGTCTTAGCTACCACGATTATGTCTGTATGTGCTATGGTGTCTTATATATGTGTCTTGGTGTCTTAGCTACCACGATTATGTCTGTATGTCCCCTGGTGTCTTACTTAAGACAGGCGTCGCCTTGAGTGGCCTGGAGACTTTCACTGAGCAGGTAGGCGACATCGTCTTGCTTCTGGGGGCGGCTAGCCTCTATATACACGTAACCGCCTGCATAGACAGAGAGGATATATACACGTAACCGCTTGTACATTCACATAGGATATATATACACGTAACCGCCTGCATAGACAGAGAGGATATAGACACGTAACCGCCTGCATAGACAGAGAGGATATAGACACGTAACCGCCTGCATAGACACAGAGGATATATACACGTAACCAGTTGGATAGGTAGTTAGGATATGATATTTAGACGTAACCGCCCGGACAGACAGAAAGGATGTATACACGTAACCGCCTGCATAGAAAGAGAGGATATCTTCACGTAACCGCTTGTACATTCACAACAGGTATATATACACGTAACTAGTTGGATAGACAGAGATGATATATACACGTAACCAACTGGATAGACAGTCAGGATATTTAGACGTCCCCCTGGATAGACAGTCAGGATATTTAGACGTCCCCGTGCGAACAGACAAAAAGGATATATACACGTAACCAACTGAATAGACAGTCAGGATATTTATACGTAACCGCCCGGACAGACAGAAAGGATGTATACACGTAACCGCCTGCATAGACAGAGAGGATATCTTCACGTAACCGCTTGTACATTCACAACAGGTATATATACACGTAACTAGTTGGATAGACAGAGAGGATATATACACGTAACTAGTTGGATACACAGAGAGGATATATACACGTAACCAACTGGATAGGCATTTAGGATATTTAGAAGTAACCGCCCGGACAGACAGAAAGGATGTATACACGTAACCGCAGAAATTAATACGTTACTGTCTTGATAGACAGAGAGCACATATGCATCTATAACCTATTGGACAGCTTGCAGCAAATACAGAGGATACAACTATTTGATATAATGAGATTCAGAACTATGAATTTATTAAGCAGAGATAAATATGAAATATACATCAGAAAGACCTCGTCGCCTTGCTCCTTGTCTTTATACGTAACCACTTGGATAGACGCACCAAAGGAAGGGAGGAGATAGCCTCAGTACTGTACTAATTACACTCACACAATTAGAGAAAAATAACAAAGACAAATCTAAAAAATCATCTCAAATAAAATGGGAATTTTTATTAAAGTATCCGCTTGATACGGTTAGAATACTTCAAAGTTAAGAAGAAAAAAAAGATTGTAAGTTTTCCAAGAAAATCAAGTTGGTTCATGGCTTTGAAAACAGCACACGTTCTCCATCCAATACCGACCTGCCCCAGACCTGGACGTGTGGTCCTTGGTGGGACCCGTCCCCGTGGAGTTAGTCGTGCCCTTGTTGAAAGTCCAGTCGAAGTCGTCACTTGTCTGCACGTTACTCCAGCTACAGGCATCGCCGTTGTCGAAGTTACACTCCGCTGGACAGAGGATGAAAAATACATTGTTGGCATTCTCATTAAAGTTTCCTCTTTTTCATAATTATCATTATAATTACTCTCATTATAAATTTCCTCATTTATTAACATTGAAACTTCGTCATCACCAATAATATTGTAACCAATTATTGTGATGTGGTTGGGAAGCAACAGGACGATTTTGACACACTTTGTAAACAAACTTTTCTCATCGTAAGCTTTTTAATTTCGTCTGGTGTATGAGGAGAGTGTATTTTAATTTCGCCTTGAGGGATTAATAAAGATTTCTATGTTCTGTATTCTATATTGTAATTTTCGTCATTATCATCAATTTCGTGATCATTATAATTATCACTACTATTATTATTATTATCATCATCCTCATCCTCATCACCACCATTCTCCTCCTCCTCATACTCCTCCTCACCCTCCTCCTCCTCCTCCTCCTCCTTCTCCCCCTCCTCCTCCTCCTCCTCCTCCTCCTCCTCATCATCATCATCATCATCATCATCATCATCATCATCATCATCATCATCATCACCATCAGCAGCAGCAGTAACATTTTTTTACCATTAACGCCAGCATCAGTGTCAGTCATTACTACTAACATCATTCATTGTTTCTCCATCTTCATTTTACACAAAACATCCATTCTATGGTGTCTAAGACCACTGACAAAACGAGAAGCGTTACTCACGAGGCACCGGACAGGCAGATTTGCTCACGGCGATGTCGTCTAGGGCGATGGCGCCACTGACTCCTGTTCCCATCTGGGCCTCGAACACGATCTGGCGGCGAGAACACTCATTGATCAGGTTATTGATTTGTTGTTCCAATTGTTTAAGTTATTGATTATCTAGTGGATTTTTGTATCATTACTTGGTTTATTTATCACACGTTTTGGTTCTGTGTTGTTTAATTGATTGATGAAATTATTGGTTTGTTGTTGTAATAACTTATTAATTTCGATAACAAATTAATAGCAATAACAATCACAAAATTGATTATTTGTTTGGTTGATTGGTTGTAAGAGGGCGGAGAGAGGAACAAAGGGAGAGAGAGTGGAGAAAAGAGAGAAGGAACGAGAGAAAGATAAAGAGAGAGAGAGAGAGAGAGAGAGAGAAAGAGGGAGAGAGAGAGGGAGAGAGAGAGAGAGAGAGAGAGAGAGAGAGAGAGAGAGAGAGAGAGAGAGAGAGAGAGAGAGGAGGTCAAGAGGATTTAGAACATAGCATATGTTTTCATTAAAATTTTCATGTAAATGCCAGAATTGCCTATATTCCTGATACAATGATTCAGCCTAAATCCCTTCAGGATGGATGGAGTTTATATAATCTGATATATAATGCCACCTCACTAATCCTCCACAGTTCCCAAGGTTTACCCCCAGAGTACTATTGGTAGCAGTAAGTAGTTTTACCTTGGACTGGTCCGAGGCGACCTTGAGGGGGACCTGGGCCTTGTTCCAGTTCTGACCCTGGTCTCCAGCCCGCGACCAGCGCACCGTGTCCGAGGTTCCGTCCTGGAGCCGCAGTCTGAGCGTCCCCACGTCTGCGCCAAACAGCTGGTACCAGAACACCAGGCAGTAGTCGCCCGTGCCGCTCAGGAACGGTACGGACACGTAGCGCGCCTTGGTGTTAGGCCTAGACGGGTTGGTCGCTATCACGGACACATAGTGGCCTGTTAGTGGACAGTAGAGGATGTTATGTTACGGACACATAGTGGCCTGTTAGGGGACAGTAGAGGATGTAATGTTACGGACACATAGTGGCCTGTTAGGGGGCAGTGGAGGATGTAATGTTACGGACACATAGTGGCCTGTTAGGGGGCAGTGGAGGATGTAATGTTACGGACACATAGTGGCCTGTTAGGGGGCAGTGGAGGATGTAATGTTACGGACACATAGTGGCCTGTTAGGGGGCAGTAGAGGATGTAATGTTACGGACACATAGTGGCCTGTTAGGGGACAGTAGAGGATGTAATGTTACGGACACATAGTGGCCTGTTAGGGGGCAGTGGAGGATGTAATGTTACGGACACGTAACGCCTTGAGAGAGAGAAAGAGGGAGAGGACGGAGAGAAAAGAGAGAGAATGAAAGATGGTTATGTGGGTTTTATAAGATGTCGAATGTCATTGAGGCTAAGGAAAGAAAGAGCGGCAGAGGAAGTGACAAAGAGAGACAGGCATAGATTGTTAAATAGATAGATAAATTGGCGACATATAAATAGATAGATAGACAGATATAGAGAAAAAGAGAGCTGATGGCAAATGATAATGGACAGAACAGTTCGGGGTGCCACTTCAACATATATTGTCACTTTATACAGAATGATAAACATAAAGTAGCTTGTTAAGTGACAGTGTAGAAATGGCATTGGAACATAAGTGACAACAATTGTATTTGAAGACAGTGCATATATATTGATTTGTAAATTATTTACATTATCAATAAACTTACTACTTCTATAGTCATCTTCATCTTCGTCAACATACTTACAGCTAGCACTACCATCATCATCATCATCATCATCATCATCATCATCATAATCATCATAATTATCGTCATCATCATCATCATCATCTTCTTCAACATCATTATCATCACCAATATACTCTCCACTATTATTATTATAATTAACATCATTGTCATCATCAATATATTTTCCTCTTCTTCAAATCATAATCAATAGTACCAACAACAATACCACAACAATCATCAACATCATCATCAGCAGCAGCAGCATAACCATCATTATCATCATCATCAACATCATCATCATCATCATCATCTTCATCATCATCATCATCATCATCATCATCATCATCATCATCATCATCATCATCATCATCACCACTACCACCACCACCACCACCACCACTAACGGACTTAAAACTGACCAGTGCCTGTGGATGTTGTGTGGTCCAGCACGGGACCATTGCCGGCCGCCATCTTGTTTCCCTGTCGCAGGTCCCAGGTCTGCAGGGCTCCAGCCTCGTTCTGGAAGGAGCAGGGCGACTCGAAGTTGCAGTTCTGCTGACTCACCGCGCCATCGCCTGAGCAGGGGGGATAATTCGCAGTTACAGACTGGAGTTGTCTTCCTTTATTATTTCCCGCAACTCTATCTCTCTTTGTCTATGACACTTTTTATCTTTTTTTCTATGTGTTTCTATGTCTTTGTCGGTTTTTCTCTTTATCGTTTTCTATTAGTCGTTTTATATAATGTGTGTCTGTCTATCTATCTATCTATCAATCCCTTTGTCTCTCAATCCATCCACTTGACTCACTTTGTGAATATTTACTTATTCCTTTATTTCTCAATTTATTTTCTCTCTCTCTTACTCTCTCTCCCTTTCCGTGTCGTTCTTTCTCTCCCCCTCTCTCCCTCACTCTCTCTCTCCCCCCTTACCAGTGCACACTCCATCAGACAGAGAGACGTCATCAATAGCGATGTCCCCTTTTTATCCCCCTTCTCTCTCCCCTCTCTCTCCCTATCGCTCTTCCTATCTCTCCATCTCTCTCTCTCTCCTTATCACTCTTCCTATCTCTCCCTCTCTCTCTCCTTATCACTCTTCCTATCTCTCCCTCTCTCTCTCTCCTTATCACTCTTCCTATCTCTCCCTCTCTCTCTCTCTCTCTCCTTATCACTCTTCCTATCTCTCCCTCTCTCTCTCCTTACCAGTACACACTCCGTCAGACAAAGAGACGTCATCAATAGCGATATCCCCTTGGTATCCCGCTCCTCTGGTTCCAGTGATTAGAAGCTGTGGAGAGACATATGGGAAACTATCAGTTAGGACTAGGGCTTTGGAGAGACAAATGGGAAAATACCAGTTAGAAATGTATACAGGTTCTACATTTGTATAGGGCTTTGGAGAGACAGATGGGAAAATACCGGTTAGAAATAGGGCTGTGGAGAGACAGATGGGGAATACAAGTTAGAAATAGGAATGTGGAGAGACAGATGGGGAAATACCAGTTAGAAATAGGAATGTGGAGAGACAGATGGGGAAATACCAGTTAGAAATAGGGCTTTGGAGAGACAGATGGGAAAATACCAGTTAAAAATAGGGCTTTGGAGAGACAGGTGGGAAATATCAGTTAGAAATGTATACAGGTTCTATATTTGTATAGGGCTTTGGGGCAAAAAGTTGAGGGGAAAAGTTAGTTTGAAAACCTTAACAGGTTTTATTTAGTACTACTTTACTGAACTAATGGTTGGATCTGTGTCAATAACTATGATGTGAATCTTTACCCGCCCTGTCTCCGTGTGGCATTATGTAAGCAATGGTCAGATGTTGTGTCTGTTAAAATCCGTCACCGTTTAATATTCTGCCGGTGAATCTTGGAGATTTTAAACTACGAGAGATCTGCTTTGGTTGAGTTTTAGGGTAATAATGAATAGTAGTACTCCTCACGGATCGTTGCCTTGACGAGGTGAGCGAGCTTGCGTGCCTCGATAACCCTGCGAGCTATGCCGGCGGGAGCTCAGTGCTCCTGGTAGGGCCACCCAAGCCGGAAAGGTCAAAGGATAGAGGCCAGACTAGATACGATCCACCCCTCCCCCTACTTGTAGGTTTAGCATAGGGCTAACAACGCTATCTTGTAAAAATGCTATTGTTACAGAAACAGCAACAAACAATGAATAGTAGTAGAGAGAAGCAGTTGGAGAGAGATGGCACTGACAGAGACAAAGATGAGATGATAGAGGGAGAGAGGGAGAGATGAGACAAGAAAGAGAACGAAAGAGAGAGAAAGAGAGAGAGAGAGATAGATAGATAGATAGATAGATAGATAGATAGATAGATAGATAGATAGATAGATAGATAGATAGATAGATAG
>RQTK01000233.1:346175-356678 GCA_003991915.1 Elysia chlorotica | reverse complement strand
GGGTGGGGCGGCTGGGGGGGGGGTATGGTGGATCATAATTATATTCTATAAAATTTCTAATTGAACGATTTCGGCGCGTGATGGGAAGAGGAGGGGGAGGGGGATGTCACAGTGATTATTATAGTGCTATCTTGGGTCGGCAGTGGTGCTGTTGTAACTCAGCCTTGTTGGTTTCTCACCTAAATTACCTTATCTTATTTCATAGTATCTCATATTATCTTCTCTCATCTTATCTCATATTGTCTCATCGTATCGCATCTCATCTCATCTCATCTTGCTTATCTTATATCATCTCATTTCATCCTATCTTATCTCATCTTATCTCATCATATCTCATCTTATCTCATCTTATCTCATCTTATCTCATCTTATCTCATCTTATTCCATCTTATCTCATCTTATCCCATCTTATCCCATCTTATCTCATCTTATCCCATCTTATCCCATCTTATCCCATCTTATCTCATCTTATATCATCTCATCTTATCTTATCATCATCTTATCTCATCTTATCCCAATGTATCTCATCTTATCTCATATTATCTCACGTTATCCTAATTTATCTTATCTTATCTCATCTTATCTCATCGTATCCTATTTTATCTCATCTAATCTCATCTCACCGCCGGTGTGGTCTCTGGGAGGCCCGGTGCCCAGTGAGTCCGTAGCCCTGTTGTCCTGCAGCCAGGGAAAGTCGTTGTTGAGTGACTGGCTCCAGCCACACAGTCCCTGGTCAAAGTTACACGTCACGCTCGAGCCTGGGGAGAAATGGGAGAGGGGAAGAAGGTATACATGGAGCAGAGCGAAAGTGAGAGAGAGAGGGAGAGAGATGCATAGAGACATATAGATAGACTTGGTATTATAGAGAGAGACCGGTCCCAGCCCGAGATCTAAATAACACGTCACGCTCCAGTGTTGAGGGGAATAGGAGAGGGGTATTATATGTCCTGGTATACATAAGATGGTTGGCTAATCTGGAAAGGCTTTGGTTAGGCCAGCATGCTTAGCTAGAGAAGCTGTAGAGGACCTCCTGATTCCAGCCGAACTATGATGTGTGTGTATGTGTGTGTGTGTGTGTGTGTGTGTGAAAAGAAAGGGTTGGAAAGACTTAGAGAGGGGAAAGATAGTGTAGGAAGGAGAAAGGACAGAGAAGCAAGGATGGGGAGAGTCTTGAAACCCATCCATGGTATAGACTTCTTGCTGACGTGCTAAGTTCATAAACAGACTAATCAGCCAATCAACCAATCAATCAACTAGCACTAACCAACCAATCAACCGACCAATCAACTAACCAACCAATCAACCAACCAACCAACCAACCAACCAACCATTCAACCGACCAATCAACCAATTAACCAACTAGCGCCAACCAAACAACCGACCAATCAATCAGTCAACCAACCAACTAACCAACCAACCAATCAATCAATCAACCAACAACCCCACCCACTGACCTGACTGTCCGGACGCAGTGGTCCCCACAGGGGCAGCTGTAGAGGACCCGTCCACTGGAGGCTGAGTGATGGGGCCGAAGTTTGGAGTCGCCTGGCTGGGGATCACTGGAAACAGGGCGCAAAAACAGAGTAGTTTTGGTAGTTATGTGGAGCATTGATATATGTATTGCCACGAACCTGCCCCCTCCCCTTCCCGAAAAAGGTAGATATAGAGCGAAAGAGAATCACAGTAAAGTAGAGATACAGAATGGCCTTTTGGTATGAGGATATGAGCTACTAAACAGAGCTCCGCTATTGGTAGATGAGAAACCTGTAAATACAACACACAACAAGTGAACAACAAAACTACTTTGGCATGGCGATAATATAAGCAATAATAACCAAACGGAGGCACTGTCACCGTATATAATCCCTTAAGGGAAACTAGGAGACGTTAACCCTGGAGAGAGAGAGAGAGAGAGAGAGAGAGAGAGAGAGCAAAGGTTCTCTCTAGAGAACAGAGCTACTGTACCTATGCGAGTGAAGCACAAACGATTACGGATACTGACCTGCACAGGTGGTATCGATACTGAAGGAGATGTCGTCAATGGCGATGTCTCCGTTCCACGACGACCCCCTCACGCCCTCGAAGATGACCTACAGAAAATGACCAATCAGCATTCAGCATTCAGTAGACTTTAATGTTTTCTTTGTAATCAAATTAAGACGTAACGCTAAGTTCCCGGCTTAGAAGTAACGTTTAGTTATCGACTTAGAAGCATCGTTTAGTCTCCGGCTTAAAAGTATCGTTTAGTCTTGAACTCTAGCAGTACATTTTAGTCTCGGACTAAAAAGTACATGTATTTTTAGTCTCTGGCTTAAACGTACTGTTAAGTCTCACGAGTGAATAACCAGCACGGATTCTCACTACGCTTGACACACCAGCTTTTATCTATAATTTGGATAGTTGTTAGGCATCAGTAGAATATGACTGGCAGTGACAGAGGTTAAGGTATCGTCGCGCTGACACTTTGCGGTAGCACGTACAATTGTCAGACATTAGGCCTGGCACCTGTCCGCAATGTACCCGATATATGTACCTGCTGCCCAAAATAAATCTGTCTGGTAATCAAAGGTACCTTTTTTGTTTATTTTTTGTATTTTGGTGTGGGGGTGGGGGAGGGGGGGTCTTAGCGCGCCCCATGTACCTGGTAGCTGCCGGTCTGGGGTGGGATGGACGCCTGGGATTTGAACCAGTCCTTGCCCTGCGCGCCGGCGAGCGACCAGACGGGCTGCAGGCTGGCGTCGCTGCTCTGCCGGACCCACACGTTAAGGGTGCCCACCGTCGCGCCGTTCATGTCCGCCCAGAACGTCAGGCAGGTGGTCGAGGCGTGCGGGCTCAGGTCTTGACTCACGTACCACGCCTTGTCGCCTGGCTTGCGCGGGTTCGAGGCGTCGATAAAAGCGTATTTGCCTGGAGATGAGCAGTAAGGACAAGGAAAAGTTGTTTCAGTATTTCATTGTAAGAATGCAAAGGGATTTTCGTTGAACGCTAGGCGACCTAGGTAAATTTAATATTACTGGTAAAAACCTGAATAACCGCACGTAATTTTATGCCAAATGGTGAAGCTGTATAGTCTTATTTCGATAAGGTTTGAGAAATTAAGACTTATATATATCCTTTTAATGTACTACCGCTACTACTGTTGCCACTTCTATTATAAATCCTATACTACTACTACTACTACAACAACAACTACTACTACTACTACTACTACTACTACTACTACTACTACTACTACTACTACTACTACTACTACTACTACTACTACTACTACTACTACTACTACTACTACTACTACTACTACTACTACTACTACTACTAGTATCACCTGTGGCGTCCTGCTTGGTGTGGTCAGCCACAGGTCCAGTGGTAGCTGATCCTGTGGTTAGACTGGTCACCTGCCAATCGAAGTCGTCCAGCTTCTCCTCGTTCTTCCAGGTGCACTTCCCGTCAGACTCAAAGTTGCAGTCACCTGTCGGGACAAGATGGGGAGATCGATGTTTAAGTAACCAGGAGACTTTGCTTAAGTTATAAGAATATGGGTTCAGAAAACCATGGGACCATTCTTGACTATTATTAAAGAACATACGGTTTGCAGTGGTATGTGCACAACACACGAATTGTGGGTCTTGCCAATACTTTGTCACAGACTATGATAACGTTGACTATAACACCATGATGATAATACCGTTCACTATAACACCATAATGATAGTAACGTTGACCATAACACCATGATGGCGATAACGTTGACTATAACACCATGATGATAGTAACGTTGACTTTAACACCATGATGATGATAACGTTGATTATAACGCCATAATTATAATAAATTTGACTATAACACCATGATGATAGTAACGTTGACTATAACACCATGATGGTGATAACGTTGATTATAACGCCATAATTATAATAAATTTGACTATAACAACATGATGGTGATAACAACATTGACTATAACACCATGAAGGTGATACCGTTCACTATAACACCATAATGATAGTAACGTTGACCATAACACCATGATTGCGATAACGTTGACTATAACACCATGATGATAATACCGTTCACTATAACACCATAATGATAGTAACGTTGACTTTAACACCATGATGATGATAACGTTGATTATAACGCCATAATCATAATAAATTTGACTATAACACCATGATGGTGATAACGTCGACCATAACACCATGATAACACCATGATGAGCCCCTACCTGGGTGGGAGCAGTCCGTGTCCGTGATGACTATGTCGTCCAGAGCGATATCGCTGTAGTAGCCGACACCCACGATCGCCTCAAACACCACAGTGAACGGCGCTGACCCCGGCTGCACACTGACCGACGCCTGCTTCCAGCTCGGACCCTGGTCATCTGGTGGAGGGGAGACTGCGGCGTTAGTTTGACCAGTACAGTTGATATACACACAAAGCGCTTTGGGAGACAGTATAATACTAGGGGAGTGCATTATGCAAGGCAATGCAGAACGTAGCACAGCAAGTAATGTGAGAGATTGTAGCGCGTTGGACAGGGTGGCGCGTAATGCAGTACAGTTTACAGTGCATAACTAAGTAACCCAGTGTAGCATATAAGACTGTGCAGCAGTCTACACAGTATAGCGCCGTACACAATGTGGCATATAGCACAAAATAGCACATGCCGAGACAGTGCAGCACGTAGGCTTATGCAGAACATTGAGAGCTACAACAGGTAAGATACTGTAGCACGTAAGACTGTGTAATAATTGTTGGTTTTTTTTTCACATTTCTCTTGTGCTTCCGCAATTAAAAGATATTGCAATACGCAGAAAATGAGAGTACACTACGTAATCCAGTGTAGCGCATAAGACAGGACGGCACTTACAATATTCTAGCACATAAAATAAGTGAGCATACAACACTGTAGTACATAAGGAAATGTAAAACATAACATTGTAGCATGTAAGAAAGTGTAGCATATACAACACTGTTGCACACAAGAAAGTGTAGCACATAATTATGTGAGCACATAAGGATGTGAGCATATACAACACTCTATTCTTAAAAATACAACTGTATTGCACATAAGACAATGTAGCACTACGACAATGCAGCACATAAGACAATGCAGCATATAAAACACTCTGGCAATTAAGAAGTGTACAGATGCAACATTTTAGCGCACTCATGCACATAAGAAAGTGTAGCAGACAAAACAGTACACACGACACGTGTAGCAGATAAAACAGTACACACACCACTCTAGCACATAAGAAAGAGCAGCACATAAGGAAGAGCAACACATGAGGAAGAGTAGCACATAAGGAAGAGAAGCATATGAGGAAGAGTAGCACATAAGAAAGCGCAGCACATAAGAAAGCGCAGCACAAATAACGGTGTAGCGTGTAGCACGTACCATGCCTGGTCCAGACGGGCGAGCCTAGCGCCCCTCCCTGCCTCACGTAGACGTTGAGCGTGCCCATCTGGCGGCCGTACATGCTGTACCAGAAGCTCAGGCAGCGCGCGCCGGGCGGGGCGGCCAACACCTGCGGGCTCTCCAGCCGCGCCTTGTCGCCAGGCCGCTGGGGGTAGGACGCCTCCACGTACACGTAGTGCCCTGGCGCGGGGACACAGCAGTGCGCATGCTCATTGAATGTTGGTAATGGGATAACTATGACATTTTGGTTGCAGCGCCATAATGCGTTTAAAATAATTTATAAGATAAACTGTAATATACACTAATATAATACTTTAAAAGCTCCAACTTACACCTAGTGGTGTGTAACAGGAAGACAGCAGTGCGCATGCTCATTGAATGTTGGTAAAGTGATAACTATGACATTTTGGTTGAAACGCCATAATGCGTTTAAAATATAAGATTAGCTGTAATATACATATATGCGTAAAAAGCTCCGACTTACACCTAGTGGTGTGTAACAGGAAGACAGCAGTGCGCATGCTCATTGAATGTTGGTAAAGTGATAACTATGACATTTTGGTTGAAACGCCATAATGCGTTTAAAATAATTTATAAGATAAACTGTAATATACACTAATATAATAATTTAAAAGCTCCGACTTACACCTAGTGGTGTGTAACATTAAGACAGCAGTGCGCATGCTCATTGAATGTTCATTAAGTGATAACTATGGCAGTTTGGTTGAAACGCCATAATGCGTTTAAAATAATTTATAAGATAAACTGTAATATACACTAATATAATAATTTAAAAGCTCCGACTTACACCTAGTGGTGTGTGACAGGAAGACAGCAGTACGCATGCTCATTGAAAGTTGGTAAAGTGATAACATTTTTTGGCCGAAACGCCATAATGCGTTTAAAATATAAGATTAGCTGTAATATACATATAACTATGTGTAAAAAGCTCCGACTTACATCTAGTGGTGTGTAACAGGAAGACAGCAGTGCACATGCTCATTGAATGTTCATTAAGTGATAACTATGGCAGTTTGGTTGAAACGCCATAATGCGTTTAAAATAATTTATAAGATAAACTGTAATATACACTAATATAATACTTTAAAAGCTCAAACTTACACCTAGTGGTGTGTAACAGGAAGACAGCAGTGCGCATGCTCATTGAAAGTTGGTAAAGTGATAACATTTTTTGGCCGAAACGCCATTATGCGTTTAAAATATAAGATTAACTGTAATATACATATAACTATGTGTAAAAAGCTCCAACTTACACCTGGTGGTGTGTAACATTAAGACAGCAGTGCGCGTGCTTACCGGAAGTGTGTAAAAAGGCGACTTCGGAATTTTAACTGACTTTCCATGTACTCCTATTTTAGATACCAATGTGAGAGGTTTAAATATATTACCTTCTTGCTCATACTACCCTCACTGCCTTATACACAGATGTTATATCTAAGTCATCGACTTATATACTTTCAGGACTGATCGTCAACGTTCTTGGGGTCTATAAAGTTGTACTTTTTTCCTTAGGAGCTGGTCCTGACATGATTATAGGGATTAAAGAATGGTATTGTGGTTTGAGCTGACAGCCTTGTAGGTAGAGAAATTGGTGATCAATCCACAAAAGAAAATGTACTACATAGCACTGATTGTCTCGGCACGCTAGATCATACAGCCTGGAAGATTAGTGTCTCCAATACAGAGAAGTTGAGTACACAGGTTCTCACCTGCCGCGGTTTGCAGCGAGTGGTCAGTGCTGGGTCCAGTGTAGGAAGACTTGGTGGTGCCCTGGTTTCTTGACCAGTCGAAGTCGTCGGTGTTGTCCGCGGAAAACCCGCACAGGTCCGTCTCGAAGGTGCAGGATTTGAGGACATTCCCGCTCACAGGGGGCGCAACTGTGTGGAAGATTTTTTTTTTTGAGGGGTGGGGGGAGTGTGTAAGGATTAATTGAATTATAAAAGTTAGCGGGAAAGAGAGAGTGGGAGGGAGAAATGCAAAATTTATAGATGGATAAATGTCAGAGGGAGAGAAAGGTTGAGGGAGAGAGAGGGGAGTTATAGGGGATAGAAAGAGATAATAATGTTGTCTAAAAGATAATTGTGTCATTTAAGATAAAACTGTGTTTTTAGAGATAATAATATGTTCTAAGAAATACTAGTGTGTTGTAAAAGACGCTGGTGTGTCATTAGATATAATGATGTGTTAGTAGAGATACTTGTGTTGTCTAAGAGATATCGGTGTGTAGCAGAGATACTTGTGTGCTCTAAGAACTATTGGTATGTTTAAAGTGTTGACATAGTTACAGGTGTGTTCTAAGATCTACCCAGGTGTTGACAGCGTTACAGTTGTGTTCTAAGGGACACACATACTCACCACCCGTGCAGACTCCGGCTGTGAGCTTCACGTCATCGAGGGCGATGTTCCCTTCAAAGTTGGCGCCCATGTCCACTTCAAACAAAACCTGGGGGAGGCAGAAGCAGAAAAGTTGTTTTTTTTTAAACATGTTCGAAATTTCACAATGAACTCTATCAATATTTGATGAGGAGTAAATTGTTCCATTCAAATAATTCAATAGCAGAGATGTCCATTTATATGAAAAAATAATACATTTACAATGCACTTTGAATATAGTACTTTTTAAAATGTTTAAAACGTATAAATGGTTATATATCGCAATAGGTGTTTTTATACCGTTTATTAGATACAAGAACTTAAAAACTTGCATGTGATAAACTAATCACAGATTTAAACTGAAAGACAGAAAGCTCATTAAAAACGAAGTTTAAAAAAATTGTAAGACATTTGTCTCGAGACCCGTCGCCGCATCCCACTCACGTTGAACTTCCTAGTGAGCGTGACGTCCACCTGTCCGAGCGTCCAGTCCCGGCCCTGCGATCCCTGCCTGGTCCACGTGACCGCCGGCAGCACCACGCCCGTCTGCACGTACAGGTTGAGCTTGTTCACGTGACGCCCGAACATCTGGTACCAGAACCTACACACACATACACACGTACAGAGGATTACGCTTAGCTCATTTAGATATCATCCCCATCAATGTTATTATCATCATCATCATCATCATCATGACTATCGTCGTCGTCGTCATCATCATCATCATCATCATCATCATCATCATCATCATCATCATCATCATCATCATCATCATCATCATCATCATCATCATCATCATCATCATCATCATCATCATCATCATCATCATCATCATCATCATCATCATCATCATCATCATCATCATCATCATCATCATCATCATTTTTATCACTTCCACCAGCCTCGCAACCACCACCACTACCACCGCCACAACCATTGTCATCATCATCGTTATTATAATCTTCTTCATCATCTTCATATTCATCATCTTCATCTTTATCCTTATCACCATTGGTATTAGAAAATATAGATAACAGCTCTTGAAACATTAAATTTTATTCTGTTTGACTTGAAAAGAACATTTGAGACGCAGGGGGTAATCAAAATGTGTTTAAAGGGTATAAACTAAAAGAGTCTCCAACTTAAAACCAATCCAAAATGTGTTTAAATGATATAAGCTAAAAGAGTCACCAACTTAAAACCAACCAAGTTAAAACTAAAAGCCTTTGTTCTGTGGTCATTATTCTTAGTACCCTGACTTACTTGATGCAGCATGTCACGATTATTAGTACAGTGACTAACTTGACGCAGCATGTCACGATTATTAGTACCCTGACTTACTTGATGCAGTATGTCACGATTATTAGTACAGTGACTTACTTGACGCAGCGTGTCACGATTATTAGTACAGTGACTTACTCGATGCAGTAGGTCACGATTATTAGTACAGTGACTAACTTGACGCAGCATGTCACGATTATTAGTACAGTGACTTACTTGACGCAGCATGTCACGATTATTAGTACAGTGACTTACTTGACACAGTATGTCACGATTATTAGTTGAATGCCTTGGAGTCCGAGGAAAGAGACACGCATGTGTGTGTCTGTGTGAAGTGTTTCTAATTCAAATTCAAATTCAATGTTTATTCAGTCAATATATATGTAAGCTGATTGCATCCCAGGTGAGGTTTTTCAAGATTGGTTTTAGTTACTAGGAAAAGAGATAGTGCATTTTGGATGCGATTTATGCTAGCAATTAAACTGAATACCATAGATGGGTTTGTGGAGCAATACATTACTCAAAGTAACTGGACTGTAAATGCGTCTTTCAAAACATTTTGGGCTAGAAACTACATAATTTAAGAATTTCCTAAGAGATTTTTTAGAATTTAACAGTAAATGTGAAGAAGATACTGCAAAGACAATTCCAATAGTTTCCCCGGGTCGGTGTCTGGCCCTATGATGCGCGCCTTGTCGCCATCAGATGTCGTTCTGCCCAGGGTGGTCTCCACGTATATATATTTACCAGCTAGGCGGAGGGCGGGGGTAGATGAGAAAAGAAAACAAAATCAGAGACAGATTTTCATCGTCTTCTTCTTTTGTATTACTGCTCAAAGTCACCATATTGAATATCACAAGCATGTTTGATTACTTCCAGCTTTGCTTCACAGGCGATCAGAAAATGTTGTAATTTTCATTATACATGTATTAAAGATATAAATTCTCCCTTGTCTTTTGGTCAACTTTAACATTAAATTCAGTTTAATTTTTGTATGCAAATATAATGTCGTCTTTATCCTCTCTCAGGAGGCCTCGGCACTTGGGGCATTGACATCTTCCTGCGGGAGGTCGTTCCATTCTTGCATTCTTTTTACTTGTCTGTCTGAAACTTGTCTGCCTTCAGCTCGCGTCACAGCTGGCTGTAGATCATCGCTCTTTACATTGGCGGTGCCGTCAAGGATTTTAGAGTGAGTCAATGGATGTTAATCTGCTCTTTATGGTGGCTGACCATAGATCCTATGTTGGTTAACTTCATCACCCACCTCCATTTTTCTGCGTGTGGTCTCCGATTGGTCCAGTCCCAGACGTCTGCTGGCTTCCGGTGCTCAACATCCAATCAAAAGTCTCCGTCTTATCCTGGCGCCATGCGCAGAGGCCAGCCTCGAAGTCGCAGTCCATGGACCCCG
>RQTK01000233.1:279058-341281 GCA_003991915.1 Elysia chlorotica | reverse complement strand
CTCTCTCTCTCTCCCTCTCTCTCTCTCCCTCTCTCTCTCTCCCTCTCTCCCTCCTACCCTGTGAAGTCTGGAAGGTGTGGTCACTGCTGGGTCCAGTGTTGGTGCTGCCGGTGCCCTGAGTGGTCAGCTGCCAGTTGAAGGTGTTGGCCCTGCCCTGGCTGTAGCCGCACACGGTGGCCTGGTCCTCGAAGTCACATGACCTGACGGTCGCGCCGAAGGCCAGGGGAGCAGCGGTCATTCCCGGAGCCACGGTGCTGGTTATATCTGGAACACGGACAGGTAGGTAGAAAGAAAGATAGAGAGGGGAGGGAGAGAGAGAAATGGGGGAGAGATGGGAGAGGGGGTAGAGGGAGAGAGAAAAACAAGGAGAGAGAGAGGGGGACAGAAAGAGAGATAATGATTAGAAGAGTGTAGATCTAAGATGGATAATATCTTAAACTATTTTTGTTGGAGATAGGCTTTCTCTAAATAAAAGTCTCTAAGGTTTTCAAATCCTGACTTCCTCGTCCTGTCTCTAATTGGTGGTAACAAGTGAACAATAACTTAATATTATAGGCTTTTTATTGTCTTTGTACTCGTTCTCCTCTTTTAGAACACTAGGAGACGTTAAACTAGAAGAGAGTTTTGCTATCTCCGATAAAATAATTAGAGGCGATAAATAGAGATTGAAATACTCAAATATATCGCTAAATATCCGATGGAAATAAGTAACATTTGACATTTCGAAGAGGTGTGTAAATAATTTATCATTGCAACCACACACACGATCACAGATAGAAATGTTGTTGTAACTATAATTGCCGATTCCTTTAGGGCATATATTTTACTGCGCAGTGTAGACTTCTATAGCAGCAGGATTGTCAACCGAGATTAACCAAACTTCTTTTAAGCCCTTTTTGTTAGTTTATTCGAGTAGGCGAGAAACAGTACCAAGGCCATAATAACTTGGTCTCTGAGTCCTTTTGGAAATCGAGGAAGCTGGCATGCACTATTTTGAACAATTCAACCATAGATATAACTACTGTACGTATTATACCGAACGAAAGGTAGTTAGAGCCCTTGAGCACAGCGCACCTGCACAGAATCCGTCTCTTAGGTCAATGTCGTCCACGGCGATGTCCCCGAGAGAGGTGAACGAGTTCTTCTGGGCTTCCAGCACCACCTGGGGGTCAAAAGTTCAAAGGTCATTAATCAGAGGTCAAAGGTATGGGTCTTAGAACATGGATATTGTTGCCCAGCTTATTTAGATATAAATAGATCACCTGTATCTGAATGTAAAATGGTCGTCATATAAATTAAAAAGCACAGACTTCTTTAAGTAATATTAGTTCCTCTGTTGGGCACATTTTGGAGAAATTCATACCTCTGAAAACACTGCGCGCTAATTAATAAGATCGTAAGAAAATTAAAATCCAAAACGGAGTAAAAATCTGTGAAATAGCACAAAAAGCACAAAACATGCAAGAGCTGAAGAAACTGCTGCCTGTCGGCGCAGAACTCAAACTCGGTGATGGTGTATTGTTATCCGAGCTATGTCCACTGACCGAGTAGGGCTTGTTCCACATCAGAGTGAAATCTTCTACTTAAACAACACATAGCGGTAATGGTGTATTGTTATCCTAGCTCTATCTACTGACCGAGTAGGGCTTGTTATCATCGATGGAGACAGACGCCTTGAGCCAGGCGTTGCCCTGCTCGCCAACCCTGGTCCAGCGAGGGCTGCCCAGTGCTTGACCGCTGCCCAGTCTGAGGTAGACGTTCAGGGCGCCCATCTGACTGCCTTGCATGTGGTACCAGAAGGTCAGGCACTGGGAGAAAGGAGGAGGTGGTGGGAAGATTAGTGTTAAGTGGGACGTTTGGTGAGACACGGAGCGTAGAGACAAAGATGACAGACTATTTACAGAAATAAATAGATACCTTGTTATAGATTAGTAGCTTTTATATAAGTGTCAAACATCCCTATAAAAAAAAGCTAAGTTAAGTTAGAGCAGCGCATTAAGTCAGTCTGTGATAACACAACAACAAAAATCTATATCAAAATGTCCATCAATGCTAGTTATAACAGCAGAAATGAAGGGCTTGATCATTGATGTCTTATAACAGACCTGGCACGTAAGAATAGTATAAAAAAGAAGTAACATCAGTGGAGCTAACTCGAACCTGCTGAGGTTGCCGGGGGTTGATGGTTTTGCTCTCAAGTCTGGCCTTGCCTCCCGTGGATGCCTGCCCTGTGGAGGCCTCCAGGTAGATGTAGTAACCTCCTGGAGGCGGAAGGTCGGAAACATGGTTAGGGATTTAACATAGAAAGTTGCCTGTTAGGATTCTCAATGGAGATGTCTTCAATAAATTCGTGACTGCAAATTCAACACAAAGCAGAAAAAACATAAGTAGGATAAATGTACAAAGTCGAAATAAGGAATTTTGATTTTAACATTTTATCCACTTTGTTGTACTATTAGAATACATGTATGAGTTCTAATCTAGGGTTTGTGTGTTATTACTATAACTGATTGAGTTGATTCTGAAAAGACCCATTTCCCCACTGGTTGACTTAATGCTAATTTTTTTTGGGGTACTTAGTCTGACTGATCTCATACGAGTGGGTCATTGCAAAATAGTGCAGTTCATTTGTAAGTGGATTAACTCATTCATTCATTGATTAGCTGATTGATTGATTGATTGATTGATTGATTGATTGATTGATTGATTGATTGATTGATTGATTGATTGATTGATTGATTGATTGATTGATTGATTGATTGATTGATTGATTGATTGATTGATTGATTGATTGATTGATTGATTGGTTGATTCATTCATTGATTGATTCATTCATTCATTGATGGATGGGTAAAAGATGGAGGAAGTACTCACGGCCTGTGGTGTGGTCAGCGGAAGGTCCGGTGCCCGAGGTGGACGTGCGGCCCTGGTGGCGTGTCCAGTCCCGCTGGTCATCCTGGAGCTGTCGCCACGAGCACAGGCCGGACTCGAACGTGCAGCTCACCGTGTCTGGGGGTGGGGAGGGGGGAGGGTAAGGTAAGGGTGAAATAGTATCGAAAAGCTTCAGAAATATATAGGACGGGCCCCAAGGTAAGGTAAGGGTAAAATAGTGTTGCTTAGCTTTCAGTGTGAGCAAGTTATATAAATAGTATTGATTAGCTTTCAGTGTGAGCAAGTTATATGCTAATCTGTGGATGGGTTCCAGGACTAACGTCTGAAACGTTTGTGTGCTGCCATACAGCAATGTTTCTTTTTTTTTTTGTTTTTTTGTGGGGGGTTTTTTGCTTGTTTTTGTGTGTTGTTGTTTTTACGGTGTTGTTTTTTGGCGGGGAGCACTTTTAGATTTCAAAAATAAGTGAGAGTGAAGGGCAGGGTCGAGGTATGTAAGAAAGAAAGAAGGGGAAAATAGAGGGAAATAGAGAGAGATAGAGATAAAGAGATGATAGGGAGTGAGAGAGAGAGAGAGAGAGAGAGAGAGAGAGAGATAGAGAGAGAGAGAGAAAGACAGACTGACAGAAAGACAGACAGAAAGGGACAGACAGACAGACACACACACACTCACATACACACAAACATACAGACAGCGAGCCAGACAGAGCTACACACAGAGAGGGTCAGACATACACAGACACACAGGCAGCTAGCCAGACAGAAATACAGATAGACAGACAGACTGAAAGGGACAGACAGACACACACACATTTAAGCTGAAGATATACCAACTCATCTTGGTGTAGCCGTACACTTACACACAAACACACACAGCGAGCCAGACATATATACACACAGAGAGGGTCAGACATACACAGACAGGCAGCAAGCCAACTAGCCAGACAGAAATACAGATAGACAGACAGACTGAAAGAAATACAGATAGACAGACAGAAAGAAATACAGATAGACATGACAGACTGAAAGGGAGAGCACTTACCTTGGTTGGCGGGCGGGGACCCTGTTACAGGCAGCTGAGTTGTTGGAAGAGTTGTCGGTCCGTCTGTAGATCTGGCTTTGTACGGGAGCACTGTAATATAGTTAGTCATTGGTTAGTGGGTTCATCCATTGGTTGGTGAATAGGTTGATTGGTGGATGGTGGGTGGGCTGATTGGTGGATGGTGGATGGATGAGTAATGGTTGGTGGATAGGCTGATTGGTGGATGGTGGATGGATGAGTAATGGTTGGTAAGTAGGCTGATTGGTGGATGGTGGGTGGATACATAATGGTTGATGGATAGGCTGATTGGTGGATGGTGGATGGATAAATAATGGTTGATGGATAGGCTGATTGGTGGAAGGTGGGTGGATGAGTAATGTTTGGTGGATGGTGGATAGGCTGATTGGTGGATGGTGGGTGGATAAATAATGGTTGGTGGATAGGCTGATTGGTGGATGGTGGATGGATAAATAATGGTTGATGGATAGGCTGATTGGTGGATGGTGGATGGATAAATAATGGTTGGTGGATAGGCTGATTGGTGGATGGTGGGTGGATACATAATAGTTGGTTGTTTGTTTGATTAACCCTTTGCAGGTTGGTTTACAAATGCTCTTTTTGGTACTGTGATCTGATTTCATACCGGGTCATTGCAACAGAGGCATTCATGGATGGGTGGATGGATGGATGGATGGGTGGATGGGTGAATGGATGGATGGATGGGTGGATGGGTGGATGGGTGGATGGATGGATGGATAGGTGGATGGATGGATGGATGGATGGATGGGTGGATGGATGGATGGATGGATGGATGGATGGGTGGATGGATGGATGGGTGGATGAATCGATGGATGCGTAGATGAAAAAACCTCAAAACACCATGATATTTTTTTCAACAACATAATTTTGTATTCCATGTTTGAACTGATATTTTACGATGATATTATAAATTATACAGGGTTATATTTTGGGAACAAAAAAGAATGAACCAGAGCATAGGTAAATGAGGTTCATGCTGTCACAAAAGATCTAAAAATAAGAAGTAAGAAAGATATGATGTAAAGTGATTTTGTATAAGAAAATTATATGAATAGGATTTTATAAAATACTCTTAATCTTTGTTTAATCAGATAACATAACTCCGTGAGGCAACCATGATGAATCAGCTGATATAAGATTTGAGGCAGAGCAGTCTAACCATAAAAATTACCCAAATTGAACTTTTCATTTTCAAATAAGAGTAATTATCTCTAAATCTAGAACTTTAGAACCTTAAAGAGTCGAGTGCATTTGATGTACAAATTCTGATTACGGCCTGATTCCTCCTAGTGACTTCACACAGTCATGATGCAATAACTCATTTTATTCAAGTTTTACCGAACACGGGTTAAAAAAAAAAATTCGGCAACAATTATCAAGGGGAGTCACTCACGTGTGCAGAAGGAGGTTGTGAGCGACAAGTCATCCAGAGCTATGTCCCCTGCCTGGCCAGAGCCGCGGACACTCTCCACGATAATCTGTGCAGGACAGAATACACAGTATAGAATACATACTGCAGAATAAGTAGTATGGGGTGTGGAATGTATCATCGATACAGATTTTATGATACATAGTACATAATGCATGGCACAGTGCAGATAACAGAGTAAACAATACACAACTAAAAATACAGAACACGAACACACACAAAAAAACAACAAAACAGAGAATACACAATACAGAATAGTGAGAACACATGCAGGTCAAATTGTTCAAAATATCATGATAAATTGTATGCAATGCAGAGCAGAGTACTGATAACAGAGTACAAAATACGCAGCTCAAAATACCCAAGCCACGACAATACAGAATATGAAGTGAAAACGGCGGAATATAGAATACAAAATACAATAGGCAATCCTCAACATTGCAAAGAGCAAATGCGTATTTGTCAACATTTTCACCTGACGTGGACATCTTGTGTCGGTCATGGACGTTCCTTAATCAAATAATCTTTTATTCTAGTGACCTTCTCAAACCCTGTAGTTTCAAAACCTTCGCTACTTTAGCCGAATCTTAAATGTCGAAAAACCACACTATTTTTACTTGTTGTAAACACTGTTACTAATGTTGTTATTGTTGCTGCAGTTGTTTTTGCCCGCTGCTGCTGCTGCTGCTGTTGTTATTGTTGTTGTTGTTATTGTTGTTGTTGTTGTTGCTGTTATTGTTGTTATTATTGTTGTTTTTTGTATACCTGCGAGTTCTCCACCCGTGTCTGCCTGGGAAGGGGGAAGCGTCCGCTGAGCCAGTCGTTGCCTTGGAAACCAGACAGCGTCCACACGGGCACCGTGGTCGTGCCGTAGCGGACGTAGAAGCTGAGCGAGCCCACGTCCGTGCCGCGCATGTGGTACTGGAACCGGAAGCAGGTCGACCTCGAGGTAGGGGGGATAACCACGCTGATGAGGCGGGCCACGTCCCCCTGGACGCGAGGCGGGGACGCGTCGGTGTACAGGTAGTGACCTGGAGGGGGAGGGGAGGGATGGGGGTCGTTGTTACTATGGAATGATGGTGGTGGTGGTGGTGGTGGTGGTGGTGGTGATGATAGTGATAATGGTGTTGATAATGATAATGATATATCTGTATTTTCCATCGCCTAGTGCAGACGTGAAAAACTGATGTGCTGAGAAGGATGTGACAAGAACAAGTTATGGTTCCCTATTTTTGGTGCAAAGTGGTAGAGCGTTGTCCTCTCAGTATGGCGATACCGAGTTCTATCCCACGGTTGGGCAAATGTATTTGTTGATTTTCGTCTTCTACTGATCAGATAGGTGTCAGTAGAATGTCAAAAAAGGTGTGCTCAAATTTAACATTGAGCCTTTTTTTCCATTGAATTTCGTGATATATGTTGTGCGTTTTTGTTTTGTTTTTGTTTTTTTTTTATTTGATAACCAGTTTGGATATACACGTGGATCAATTGTTTTTCTATGTATGTATATGTGACGAATATAAATTTTGTAAAGTTATGCAGTTTTCTTCTAAAGCGTCGAACTAGTATTTTCGTATATAAAAAGTTCAATGTGTTTGATAATAGATTTTAAAAGTTTGTCATTATGAATATGTGAGGTGTTTTTCCATTAGTGGGCTTATAGCTTTGTTTGTATGTATTAGACAAAGTAAACCTTTTTTTACCTGAAGAGTTCCGCAAGGTTGTGTCTGTCGTAGGGCCCGTGTAGAGAGTGGCCGTACTTCCGGTCGTAACAATCCAATCAAAATTGTCGAAGGCATCGTTGGCCCAAGTGCACAGGTCACCTTTCTCAAAGTCACAAGTTGCTGAAAGGTTGTGTTTGTAAGAAGGAAATACGGTTGTAACATGGCAAAGGAACACAAGATTGGTAAATTCATGGAGAGAGATCAAGGGGAGACTACCTTTGAGTTGGAAATGGATGAAGGCAGACGTGGAAAGCCGTGGTCTGAAGTAAAAAAAAAGATTGGTTTCGGGTATGTAAGCCCTTCTGATCATGGTTTCTTGGTATAGTCTTCCAACAAACCCTTTCCTTGCTTTCGTAAACTGGGCCAATTTTTTTTTTTACTTCAGGCCATGTCTTTTAACTTAAATCAGTCAGTAGATACGTCCAAAGAAAGAACTAAACGTATTTATTGTCACGTTACAAAACAATAGAAAGGGCTATACTTGACCAGACATTGTATGTGATTACCTGAAATGACACTCTAAATTACACGCTATCTACAACAATTAACAGTTTGGTTAGAACTAGAAACTTGATATTTTCGCAGAATCGTTATCCCCGCTGACGGGTCTTAAGTCAAGTGTCTGACATGACGCACCTGCCCCTTGACACCTGCCCTGTCGGATTGAGACGTCGTCGAGGGCGATGCCCCCAGAGCTTTGGCCGCTACCGACTGCTTCAAAGGAAACCTGGGGGGTGAGCAGGAGGAAAGCGGGGAGGATCATTATTAAAAATCATTCTTGTGGTTAGAGGGAGAAAGAGAAAAGTGAAATTGAAGGGTAGAGAGGGGAAAGAGAAAGGGGGAGAGAAAGAGAGAGAGAGACATGGGGGCAAGGAGAAACTAATATTGACAAATCCTCTGTTGATATTGAATCTTATTTTGTTTGGTTTATCTTTGTGTTTCAGCACAAGAAGGCTCCAGGGTCATAACGAAATGCAATAATACCCTTGTTATTGCTTGCATTTCCCTAAAACTGAGATGGAGAAAGAAAAACTTCTGCTGGGTGCATTATTGTATAAAGCTTTTTATCACGAGAGAAACTCATTTCTCATTCTCTCTTCATCTCCCCCCCCCCTTTTCTCTCTCTCCTTCTCTCTCTATCTATCCATGTATCTATGTCCATCTCTGTGTCTCCAACTTTGAATGGGATTGCGATGGTGTTTAGTGAAGCTTCTTTAAAGATAGTATGTTGTTATCAAGGATGGTGTGATCGCTACCCCGAGAACTGGCCTGGGTTCTAACATTTCTTTCATTAGATATATACATAACCATGACACAACCTAATTGCTGACTTTGGACTTCAGAAAACAAATAGTTCTCCAAATAAAGAGATTCTATATTGTTGAAAATATTATCCTAGCGTCTTACATGTTACATAAACAAGTTGGTTGGCTGGTTAATTAGTTATTTGGTAAGTTGCTTAGTTGGTAAGGAAGGTATCCTTCTTCGCATTAGTTCAGACTTAACAAAAACTATTGCTGATTACAAAGTAAAAACATGAGAATTTAATGTCCCAGTCACTATTCCTAAAGATATCCATTATTAAAGTGAAAGGATCGAACATTTTAGGTATCAATAGTTTGATAAAATATTACTTTTAGAAGCAGCTCTGTTTCTGATAAAAAATAATATCAGCAACAATCGAAATAGGTTTTGGTATTTTGAGCAAAGGATTTAGTTATTTTAATCTTTTAAATTGAAATGAAACTGGATTATTATATTCCTTTAAAAAGGAAAGTTCCTAAATGTCGCACCTCTAGATATTTATGTTTCTCAAGTTCAGACACACAAAATTTGCATTGACGTATTTCAGAATACAAAACTCAACGACTTAGGCAGCACGGTCGAGGATGGTACAGAAAGAGGATTACTCTCCAAATCCAACGTCTCACATGTTCCAAGGAGGACCCTATATACGGCGACGGAGACTTGACTAACGTCTGATAATTTTACGTGCTCTCTAACGAGACTTATATCGTCCTAACCAGGGACGGCACGGAGCAAGGCTGTTGTATCAAGATTCGAACCAGGAAATTTCCCATTAGAAGGCACTCGTCTGAACGGCTGAGTTTGGGGTGCAGTGGTCCTGGGGTAGAACATTGGTTTCGCTCCCTTCTGGTTTGGTCAGTGTCAGTTTCATGTGACTGGCTGAGACTGGAGTCATGGTATCCCCACCCTGTCTCGTGTGTTGCAGCACATAAAATAATTATTGTCGAACGTTAATCTCGGTGCACGTCCACAGTGCCGATGTTGGACGTTAATTTAACTCAACACAGAGATGTTCGACCTAATATAAAGTCGTGCCAGTGTGGCTCTGCTCGCGATCTTGACCTCCTACTTGGAGCCCGTCCACAATAAAGCCTATATAGTGCTGGTGTTGGACGTTAAACCAACTCAACCACTACACTCCCCCTTACCATCTACTAAATCGCAACGTGAAATGTGGCTCTCTGGAGCCTTTAGATAATCTTCCCATACGTGTAATATTCCCGTCCCACGGCATATCGAGTGGATAAGGACGGGCATGAGAACAATGAAACTGTTGGAGCCATTACAAAAGGCGGCGAGTCAATCTTCTAAGAAAACCGAAACAGCGATTTTATGGATAAAAAACCTGAACGAACAAAAGAGGGTAAACGTGATCCAGACCGGATTTTAGCGTCAATACACTCAAAAAATCGTAACTGTTTATTATCGCCTTGTGACCCGTGTTTAGGAAAACATGTAACAATAATTTGCGTTGGGTTTTTTTTTTAACTGAACAGACCAATCACAGCAGATTAGTATAAGGATTGGGTAGTTGGGGGGGGGGGGGGCTGTTTATTTATTTATTTATTTATTTATTGTTGTTGTTTTTTCCTTACCTTCGAGCTGTCTGGGTCAACTTTAATAGCATGGATACCGCCTGTCTAGACAAGGTAATCCGATGTTCTTGAGCTGAGTTTCCGTGAGTTAACAACACCGGCGCTCCCGAAAATAGCTGCAGATCTTATTTTCCGCACTTATCTGTAAGATACGCGCGATAGTTCAACCCTTTTCATGTATGGGTACACACTACCAGTAGCATATCTGCAGATCCTATTTTTACTCCTCTTGCGTGTATAGGGTCTTTTAAATGATCATTCAGGTCCTTTATTTTCACATAGAAGATCTGCAGGTTTTCTCTAAAGTGCAATTAAGACTTCTGTGATATTCTAAACCCTGTTGTTGCGCAAAGCGGCTAAAACCAATATCTGAAGAACCCTTAAAACAGAGGCTTGCGTCATGCGTGCGATAATCTAGCACATTCGGATTTATCACCCAGTGGTTGTTTACCACGTTTTGGAGCAGTGGTTGTTTACCACGTTTTGGAGCAGTGGTTGTTTACCACGTTTTGGAGCAGTGGTTGTTTACCACGTTTTGGAGCAGTGGTTGTTTACCACGTTTTGGAGCAGTGGTTGTTAACCACGTTTTGGAGCAGTGGTTGTTTACCACGTTTTGGAGCAGTGGTTGTTTACCACGTTTTGGAGCAATGGTTGTTTACCACATTTTGAAGCAGTGGTTGTTTATCATGATTCTAAAACAGTGGTTGTTAACCACGTTTTGGAGCAGTGGTTGTTTACCACGTTTTGGAGCAGTGGTTGTTTACCACGTTTTGGAGCACTGATTGTTAACCTCGTTTTGGAGCAGTGGTTGTTTACCACGCTTTGGAGCAGTGGTTGTTTACCACGCTTTGGAGCGGTGGTTGTTTACCATGATTCTAAAACAGTGGCAGTTTGGCATGTTTAAGTCCATGATGTGCGTGCCCCAAAGAGGGTGAGGGTGGGGTGAGGGGGGGGGTTGAGGAGGATTCTTCTTTTTAAAAAGCTATAAGAGTCAAGAGATGCCAGATAGTACAGTTGATAGTTCTCTGGAATGACGAACTGGATGTACCAGGTCCGAGGTTCGAATCTGAACTAGTTCCGTCGTCTTTGTATATATTTTTTCGGGAAACCTAAGAAATGATATGTTACTCAATCAATTTGTTGTCCAATGATTCTTATGTTAACAGCAAGCTTATGTTTTTACCTATACGGCTTTGAAATGGGAAAGCCAATTCCAGAGTATCCCATTCTAGGGATATGTCTCCGCATATCTTAATTGAGACATGTTCACCTTTAAACTAGGAGAGATCTTGGGTTTTTTTCTGATGAAGGAGTTTTTTAAATGAAGTATCCATTGCTCTGCGACAGATCCTACAAGAGTCTTGATTTGAGGCCACTCAGTTTTTGCGCTTATGAAATAAATATTTATGCTAGGAAAAAAATTCCCATTAAAAACTTTCAATGTCAGGTTTCAGCTTGACATGTTCATGATCTGGATTGAAAAATGATAGTGCAAATGTAATTATAATTGTAAAACTTTTACTGTAATTAATTTTCTTGTTGTTTATAATGAAAAATTATTTTTTTGAATACTTGCATTTCGAGGAAAAAAGTTCTTCTAGAAATTGTGATATTAAGAAAAAAAATGAACAATACCGTTATATAATTACTCTTTCAAAATATAAAAAGGTGTGGGAAATCATTCTATTGTGTTTCTTATTTGCCTGAGGATATTCCAATTATTCTTCCAAGTCAACGATATGATCTAGTTTTTTTTTTAAAGATGGCGTATACATTTCAACATTTTATGAAGTTTTGCTTCAGTTGTAGCCGGCTTCAGCAAAAATTCAATTATAGAAAGGAGTGGGGAAAAGCTTGGCTCAATGAAACAGAAAATAATTTGTTCGTTTCAGAACATAACAAGGCCGGTGTAGTTACCCATGGGAGCAAATACAACAGTGCCAATCTCTTAGATCTCAGACTAAATAATAATGGTTTTTACTGTTTAAAACGATCGTTATTGCTGGGTCTAAGTTAATAGTTAATCGTGCCAATGTACTTACTATCCCTAATTATATATAATTTGTGTGTGTTGGTAAATATTTACATATAAAACTAATGACATATTTTTTTGTTGTGATGCCCTTCTATCTCGTTTGCATTTGATGGACTTAAATGCACGTTTGTTTCTTTATACGTTTTTTTTTTAATCTGTTTCTTCGGTGTTGTTGTTGTTGTTGTTTTGTTGTTGCTGTTGCTGGTGGTGGTGGTGGTGGTGGTGATGGTGGTGGTAGTGGTGTTCTAGATGATGTTGTTGTTGCTCTTGTCGTTCTTGGTCTTGGTCTTTGTTTTTTGTTGGAGGAAATATTGGTTAGTTTTTAGCTAAACATTTGTTTTTGTTGTTGTTGTTTTCATTTTACGTGACACTTTTTAATATTTAATTTTGTTTTGGTTAGGCAGGCTAGACTGAATTTGTTTGTTAAAAAACTCCAAAATGTCACTTCGGTTTTTAAAAACTTAAAAAAAATTATTTTAAAAAACTATGAGAAATCGCATCATGTTCTAATTTTTTTGAAAATCCAGGACCTTTATTAATTTGAATGTTATCGTAGCTAAATTAATTATAATGAAGCAGCGGGAACAATATAAAGGTAAAGGCGTAGAAAACAGAGTTAAGCAACACCTTTACTGCTAGAAGCGATAGTACTGCAGCGGATGATATACGCGCTGAATGAGTAAGAAGGTAGAAATTAAAGGTATTCTGATTGAAGCTAAAGAACATAAGCCAGAACAAAGATAGATAATTTTATAGGGACCAATGCACTGCTCATACGTTTGTCTATTTATGACATCTTATGTATGTCTGTCTATCACACTGTCTGTCAGTCTTTCAAGAGAGTTGTTTGGGTTTTTCCTTTTTTTGTTGTTGCCTATCGTCGAACGTCATCACCATATAAGCTAAATTGTGGACGGGCCGCAAGACTAAATGCCTGACAAGACTACGTGCCTCCACACAAAGACAGTGCTGGGCATGGGATACCATGGACCTGTCTCAGCCGATGAAAATTAATTAACACCGACCCAAGCAGGGGATAAAGTCGCAGAGCGGGACTCGAACCGCGAATCGCCTGCGTCGAAAGCCGATATTTTTACCCTAGGACAGAAGAGTAACATATGGAGTAATATCAATGGTAGGGTGAGAAGGAAAGAGAAGGCATGATAACCAAAATAAGACGGAAGTGTAAAATAACACTGAGGCGAACAGTGTAACCGGATTGCCCCAGGTGCAGCAAGGTTATCTCCCCTTGACAGCAAAAATCAATGTAGCTTCTGTGAAAGGGGCGTAACTCACGGCGCGCTGTGCTTATGGCAGCTTGGCGCCCGTCTGTCTAAGGTTGCTGGAACAAGAATTATTTTTCTTTAGCTCAAACTCCGGTCAATGGGTAAAGTTTCTTGAGGCCACATCTTACTAGAATGAGTTAATTGTTTGTCTGTATTATTTTTATCTAGATTTTTATCTTCGGGGGTTTCGTTTCCCTCATATTTTGTCAATACTTCTATCATATTTTCTTGATATCAACTGTGGTGTTGAGAACTTGGGGTTTGTGCCGCTAAAATAATCAGAGTGTTTCAGGGCACCATTGTTTTTGTTGGTTTATTAATGAGAATGCACAGACTGTACAAGTCACTGACGGGAGTGCAGCTTTGACTTATAAGTCTATAAAACAAAACAACTAATAAGTCTATTTATGTCTAAATGTTTGCTTGTCTTTGAAAGTGGTGGTGATAATGCATCCAAAGTACTTTGATTTTATCACTTGTGTGATTGTCCTGAGATCATCAGAAGTGAAAAGGGAGTGATAGAGAAAGAAAAAATAACAGACAGACAGACAGAATAACGTTTGAATCAATTTTAAATTCTGCTCCTATATAATGCCTATGGAGACCCACTTCTCTTTAACCTAAACACTAAAGATGTTCAAATGAGGGCGAGTTAGTCTAAATTAATGTTCTCACCCGGTCTGGTGTCAGTATAATGTGAGCGACGAAGTCCCAGGTAAAAGGGTATTTTTTACATACATATATTAAGACCTTGAGAGAGATTTGCTCTCACCGACCGAAGAACTTTCTGGATTTGGTTGTGTGTGTGAATATACTTAAGAATGGCAAATGATTTGTTTAAAAGTTACTTGATTGGACAACAAATATTAAGATAGAAAGAGAGTCTGTTAAACCAATCTCTCTGATCGTTTGATCTATCTTGTAGGATAAAGAAACAAAACATGCGAGCATATTTTACTAGACTGCATGTCAATGCCTTGTATCTCTACGGTTCCTCCGTCGGTCTCTAGTGATATCATAAGTGATCAGTGTGGCGCCAACACTTCCCTTCTTTTACATCGGAAAACTTGCTCATCATTCCTTGAATTCGATCAGCATAAAACTTCGATTAGAATCAATGTCTCAATTTTCGCTTTTTGTTCGTGTTGTACAGAGTATAGGTTTTGGTGTGTTATGTGTGTGATGAGACTATTGTAAGGAGGAGGGGATATTTTAGAGTTAGAAAGGGAGAGAGATGGGTCAAATAGATAGATGCTTAGATACGGGAGGAGGGAGAGAAAGAAAGTGTGTGTGTGTGACAGACAGACAGACAGACAGAATAAGAGATAGAGACATAGACAGAGAAAAGCAGAAAATAGACGAACAGCTACAGAGATAAAAACAGATAGACATGCTGAAGAGAGAGAAAGAGAGAGAGAGAGAGAGAGAGAGAGAGAGAGAGAGAGAGAGAGAGAGAGAGAGAGGATAGAGAAAAAAAAATGATGGTACATTGTACTAATAAGTAAATTCGGGAGAATAATACCAATTGATTTCAACTGTAGACGATAAAAATGTGAAAAGGTTTATATTGTTTTGAATGTAATTTGTATTTCTGCCCTTCGGTAGTTACCTTACATCAATCTTACATATGTCTCATGTAAAGTGTAGTTTTTTTTTTTTCTATCAAACAGTGATGGAACAGTTACCAGCAACCTCAGATATAAAGGTTCTGAAGTTTATACTAAGTTCACTTATGACAAATTGCTCGTGATTGACTTCGCAAGTCTATGAAATGGCCATAATTTGATGCGGTGTCAAATATCTTACTTTTTTCCTTTTGCTTTGAGTGTTTTCACAAGACCTCCACTGTAACCATGGATAGGCCTACGTCCTGACGTGTTATATGCACAATCTTTCCTATTTTAGTGAAAATCTCAACCCGAATCGAGAGGTCTCTATCCTGTCTCTCGCTCTAAACTAATTATGTGAGACTCAAATCGCGCAGACTTCGGGTTAAAGCGGCGCCCCTTCCTCCGCAAAGTGTTTCCATATTTGATTTGACAGGCCGGGCGATTCAATTGTAGCATTTAGCCGCATATTCATGAGGGCAGAAGGATCAGGATTGAATCTTGTACCCTGCTCGGAAGGATGTCAGAGTTTGATCAGACAGAGTGAGCGGGAGGTTGTCGGTTTGTGAGGGAAGCTGTGATAAGAGACTGGAATCCAAATAAAAAAGTAATAATAATATGTGTCGTGGGCTGTAAAACGTTGCTAACGCTAAATGGAAAAAAGAACAGGGAGCATAGACAAGGGTTTGGAATGAGTTGGATAGAAGATCTTTACTGTTATTTTAAAACGTGTTCCATTTTTAACTTCTTTAAAAGAACACGTACTCTGTTGTAACTGTTTTGCAAGGGTATGATTGTGATTAACAAGAAGGGCTATACCTCAGTCCTACAAATACAAAACATGGGTTACTCTTTGACATATTATCAACCATATAATTAAAAGCGTCTATGACAGAGATGCATTAAAGAGAAATACACCCAGAGGGGTTAGAGGATCTGATAAAGGAGTTAAAGCGAGCAAATCTGGTATGGCGTGACAAATACATCTAGAAGGAGTCTGCCATCTTAGCATGGGCACTTTGACGCTTTTAGCTGAAACTCCACCGAAATGTGACTCGCCTCTCCATTGATTGATGGAATTATGCACATGCGTGAAATTATTTGGGGAGATAATAAACAGTGAAACTTTATTCTTTTTAAGACACATTCTTGTGGTCCGTACTTGCAGCGCAAATAAAATGCCACGGATTAAACAATAACAAAAGCAGCAACATCAGTAACAACAACAACAACAACAACAACAACAACAACAACAACAACAACAACAACAACAACAATAACGTTTGACGTCTCAGTGTTTTAAGAGGAATCCAATATAGCGACAGACACGTTCCTTGTCTCAATGTGTTAAAAAACCAAATGTCATGTGCCTTCTAAATTCAACCATGAAAAAAAATTAGTTTAAAAAATAGTAAACGGAACACTAAATTTAGAAGGCAAAATAAACTAGAGGTTGTGCAATAATGAAGTCATAAAAATAAGTGATAAACATGGCAGAAGTCTATTTATAAAGAGTGTAGGCCTATATGCGTGGAATGACATAGAAACAACGACTCGAACGGTTGGCAGTCTTTATTCTTAGACCATTCTTTTTCTAGCCGAACGTTGCTAAGTTGTCCCTCATGTTGTGGGCGTTAGCAGAATTTTCCTGCCTTTTTAAGCAGCAGCGTTAATCGTGAACAGGAACTAATAAATAAAAATAATTCCCATGACCCTTTTCGAGGATGTCAACCTATAATATTTCGTTCTTTCTATTTTTAAGAAAAGCAGGGGTTCTAGAATTAGAGACAACAACCTTTAAGTGAAATATTTAAGGCCTGCGTCTTATTTTATTTTATTTTATTTCAAATATGTTTTACTATTATTTTTTAGATATTGACTTGTTTTTGTCGTTGTTGTTGTTGTTGTTGTTGTGTTGTTGTTGTTGTTGTTGTTGTTGTTGTTGTTGTTGTTGTTTTTAATTTGTTGTTTGTTGATGTTGTTTTTATTGTTGTTGTTGTTGTTGTTGTTGTTGTTGTTGTTGCTGTTGTTGTTGTTGTTGTTGTTGTTGTTGTTGTTGTTGTTGTTATTTTTGTTGTTTGTTTGTTTTTTTTTGTTGTTGTTGTTGTTTTGTTGTTGTTGTTGTTGTTGCTGTTGTTTGTTTGTTTTAATTTGTTGTTTGCTTGTTTTTGTTTCCATTTTGTTTGGAGGGCTTTTTAGTGGGTGTCACATTTTAAAAGTGAGAAGGTTAGGGGAGAATCAACCTTAAAATGAAATGATTTATTTTGGGGATAAATGTAAATGTTCGTGTAATTCTTTTTACCTATTGATTGGTAAGCTTCCAATCTCCATCCTTCCTTGCTAGGTCGGGATGCAGTTGTCAAACGAGTGAGTAAGTGGGTTTGTTTTTACAACATGTCAATTATGTGGTGCCCATGATATCCTAATACTTTTAATACACCATACTAGTAACAGCGGCGACTCCTTTATCTCTCTAGTTATAAAAGTATAAAAACACATCGTTTTCAATCAGCTACGCATTGTACAAAAGAATCAATAACTCAAAAAGCTTGTATTGTTGTATTTTTGAAATTTTTAACTGACTAGTTTTGTCAAGTGTGCTTGATTCCTACCCAGAACGCCTCCTAATCTTTCAATCAAACCATGATTAGTTTTATCAAGTGTGCTTGATTCCTACCCAGAACGCCTCCTAATCTTTCAATCAAACCATGACTTTACCCCAGGCATAGAATATGAGTTTGTTTCTTCTCTGTAAGCCACCAAGTACCCAGAATCAATAGGGGGCGCGGTGGCCCTGGGGTAGAACATCGGTTTCCGACGCAGGAGGTCCGTGTTCCGAGCCCTGGCGATTTCGCTCCCTACTGGTTGGGTCGGTGTTAGTTTAATGTGACCGGCTGAGACAAGAGTCATGGTATCCCCGCTCTATCTTGTGTGTGAAAGCACATACAGTTGTCAGGCGTCAGTTTTGGGGCTCGTCTACAATAATATAACCTATATAGTGCTGTAGTTCGACGTTCAACCAACCCAACTAAATAGCTAACACAGAATCAATAGCCAGCGTTTTTGCTTTTACTTCGGGAGAATGTTTCTTTAGATGTGATTATAGTCCCGAGAAAATCACCTATGACTTTTAGATGGCCTTTGGTTCAGAAATAGAACACCTTCGTGAATAAACGTAAGGTTTTTTTTTCTCTCTTTTTTAAAGCTTAGATTCCACCTGGGTTTAGACCTTTTTATATACAATATTGATTTATAGTTTTGTTTTATATTGAGTCTTTTTAATTGTTTGTTATTAAAAATGATCTTTGCGCTGAAAAATGACACTCCAAGTTCCCCTGTTGAAATAATTTTCGTGATTTTCGTCATACATAAATTTTTTAAAAAAGGCAGAGCGAGCAAAACAGGAAGAAAACGTCTAAATTCAAACATAATTTATAAATATTAATTATGAATCCCTAAATATTATATTTATAAATGATTAGGCACATTCTTATGTTTCAATTTTTTTTTTACTTCTATCTTTATGTATTTCATCCCGATCTCTTTGCCCATTAGATGATGAAATCTTTTCAATACGTGCTATAAATAATAAGATATTCAAAAGGATGTTATAATGAAGGAAAAAACTGATGTCGCAAAAGAAATTCCACTTTGTTCGAAAACATCAAGAAACTAAAATCAGAAACGTCTTTGTTTTTTGTGTAGCATAATTATCTAAGAAAAAAGACGTTTGTGCATTTTATTTTATTTTTTTGAATGCGTGCACTTAGGAAAAGTTGCACCATTTAGCACCACCCAATCCTCTTTGTTGGTGAACTCACTTAAACCTAAAAGAGTAGCAAAACCACTATCCATCCCATAGAAGTAGGCCAATCTATTTGTTGGTGAACTCACTTAAACCTAAAAGAGTAGCAAAACCACTTTATATCACACAGAAGTAAGTCAATCTATTTATAGTGGTTACGTAGTTAAGATTGTTGGTCTATTTTCGGCGACCATGCACAACTTCCGGAGCGGGGTGTACATGTCTAAAAGGTACAAGAATAGCAACAATATTACTGTTAGATTGTAATCTAGAACTAGATTAGATCTAGATATTTAGTATAAGCATCAATAAGGGCAATATGACTAACCTAAAATATAGTAATTTATTTTTATTATAACTGTTATATTCAATTCATATCGTCTCGATCCACAGTTTATAGAGTCCGTTTTCTATGTTTGTTTACACTCATGGCCATCATTATGTTTACACCTTAAAATGTCATCATATGATGCGTAGAAACTTGTCACCTCTGCACAAAGAAGATTCAAAAGTCCGCCATTATCGTTACCACAAATAGATTTTGTCAGTGCAAATTTAGAGGCGCTCAGTAGGTCTTTGACTTCGAACTACGTCCCGTAACTCTTAATGAAATCAGCTTACAGACAGTTGTCATTTGATTTCGTCATCATTGCAAAAATCCCTCTTTTCCTTTGTGTATTATGAGACCTGCAAGATCAGTGTTCTATATAAATAATTACTCTTCTCTTTCCTTGATCTTTCCGGATAATCAAAGCAATATCCTTTTGGTTTCGTATACCCGTACTGGTTTAAAATTGATAAATGATCGCAGGATATTGTCTCGCTCCTGACAAAAATATCAGGAAATGAATTGATAAAAACGCCTAGTAAAAAGTGTAGAATTAACAGGAGTAAAAATAAGTCTGAAATAAAAAAAGGCAGAAAATGTCGTGCTCGAGTGGCTGTCGCATTGATTCCGGTCTGCCTTTATGAGGTCCCTCTTGCTGGATTATACGCTTGGTGAACCGGTCTTTCTTCTCCGGTGTCCTTATCTTCCGCCCATTAAACAGATCTAGCGCCTTCTCTCCCTTTGTTTTTAATTTTTACTTTACTGTCAAAGTTCTCAGTCTTATGAGTGGCAAGTTCCTGGTTTTGTTTTGGTTTTGTTTTTTGTTTTGTGTGTGTGTGTGTGTTTTGTGGGGTTTTTTTGTTTTGTTTTTTTTTTAACTGTCTGCGACTGTTTTTTAACTTTGATTTTTTAATCTACCCATGCCTGTCTTAATCTTTCGTTATTTTTTATCTTCCATATCTGAATATGTCAAGTCCTTCTTGTTTTTCTCCTCTCATTACCCTTGACTTCTATGTCTCTCACTCTGTTTCTTTCTCTCTATCTGTCTCTTTCTGTCTCATCTCTCTTTCTGTCTCTGTCTGTCTCTCTCTTTCCCTCTCTTTATCTCTTTATCTCTCTATCTCTCTCTCTCTCTCTGTCTCTCTCTTTCCCTCTCTTTATCTCTCTCTGTCTCTTTCTGTCTATCTCGCTCTTCATCTCTTTGTCTCCCATGAGGATTAGCGAGCTCTTTGTTATAATCTTATAGTCCTCTGTTGTTGATCCACACCTAGTCTGTGGACTTGGTGTTCTATCCCATTGATGTTAACTGGGCATTACGCTTAAACTGCTTTCTCTATTCTGATGATCAGGTATCCTCAATATTGAAAAATCCTCAGTATTGCACAACTTCAAAGAGTGAATATCCTGATAGCGGCTTAAACGAAGCTAAAGGCAGTTTACCAAGGGTTAACTCTCTGACTAGCTGGTTGAATCATTGCCAATGCCCAATATTATCCACGGTCAATTTATTGGTGGTATGGAACACATTGGACCTTCAAGTCGTCAGAAATCAGGAGTCGGTTCTACCTCTGACTTGGGGGAAATTCACTTTATCTGAGAATGAAGTGTTAATAATATTGTTATGGTTAAACAGAGACTGACAATAGTCTACAGAATGTCCCCACTTTCTACGTAATAGAAGCTGTGCTTGTAAAATGTCGGGACGAATGTTGTTAGTATTTACGAACGATCTAAAGCATATTATTAGTAATGATGTTACATAAATTCTGATAAAGAGATTTTAGTTTGCATACAAGTGATCTATAGTGGAAGGATAATGATGTTATTTAAGTAATGTGTTATTGTTGTTGTTGTTTTAATATGCCTTCTTTGATGTTGCTTGTAGTCCCGATTTAACGCTTAATTTTCCCTGCAAAGAAGTTCTGCATTATTTCCATTATGATGTGTTCAGTTTCATGTAAATGATGTTAAGAATAGTTGGTTGGTTGGTTTATTTTTACAGATAGTAGCTTTCGAAGTCCAATTTCATTAGCCTCTAATGCTCAGGGGTGCTTATAATTGTTGTTTTTTTCAATTTCAAAGATCTTTAACGACAAAAGTGGCATAAAAGAGAGAATTCAAATATCATCAATTGATACGTTGAAATTCTGCCAACCCAACCAGTCATCAAAGTTTACTTTTGTAGACAAAAAAGCGCTGGGTATGTGTACGTGAAAGTGTGCAATTTCCTGGCGTCATATTAGCAGCTTCATAAACAAGGGGAATTCGCAGTTAGCAATAACTTGATTGCGAAATACCTATTTTGGCAAGGTTACCCAAACGAGGGTGTCTTTGAGATATTACAATGCGAAAGCTTCATAAAGCAAAACATCGCTTCATCGACTTAGACTATTGTATTATTCCAAAACAAGAAAACGTAATTACCTGTGGGAGGGGGGGGGGTGCTAAAAGTTGCGAAAAGTTGCAAGTTGCGATTGCAACATTCAGCGGGGATGGTACTTCTAAAAGAACATAATAATTACACATAGATGTATGAAGTGCAGAGATTTATATAACTACCACTTATGTCTATGATGAAGTGCTAGTTAGACATCTGTGTAATTACACAAGCAGAAAGGTCGCCTTGTGGTAGTGGTAAAAATAGGCCTATAGTATTCATGCATAAATATAGGCTTAACTAGTTTTTTTTGTTTTCATTCGATTTTGTTTATTTATCTTTCTTTCTTTTTTCAGCAAACTTTTTTTTATTTTCAACCATATTTTCCCCTCAGTTATTATTTGTATGACGTTGAGGGAAATAATAACTGAGGATAATAAGATTCATTATTATGGCTTCTAATCCCATTGAAGCTGATAATTCATATAGTAATACTATACATTATTTTTCCAACTTCTTCCTAGCTTATCGATGACCAGCCGTTCCTTTCTTCAGGTTCCGTCTGCGTTATATTTGCGAATCATTAATGGTTTGAGTTCGGGAATAATTATTACCACCACTCTCTGGTAGATCTGGCGTTCTAGTGATGATTTCCCGAAGAATATGATATCAAATCAAACAAGAAAACCAGGGTACCGACACTAGGATACCATAATCAGGGTTGGGTAGCTCCATCGCCTATGTCTGCAGATAGGATTCTGTGCGATACACAACACTCTTGCAGCTGGTGACCTTTAAGATAGAATAACATAACATAAGATATGCTTTTATTGTCCATCCAAGGGAAATTGTTATCTTCGTTAGATGAGAAACAGAACAAGGTAGAAAGACAATACTAATTCATGTTCTTAAAACATATAGCGTGAATGTATTTAAATATAATACAATATAATATCTGATCGCTCATTGGCTCCGTAAGTCTTGAGGTGGCGCCTTGCTTGAACGCTAGTACATGCTGCAAGAATAATGATATCAAACCAAACACGAACACCAGGGAACCGAAACCAGGATACCAACATCGGGGCTGGGCTTGCTCCACCACCTCTGTCTGCAGTTTGAGTTCTATGCGATATATACAGATGACCTTATAAGATAAGATAACATAAGACATACTTTTATTGTCCCCAAATAAAATCCTCATCGTCGTCATATTATGAGAAACAGAGCAAGATGGATAGACACTACTTAATATATTTTCTTAAAACATATAGGGTGAACGTATTTTAAATATATATTAATATGATCGTTCATTGGCTCCGTGAGTCTTGAGGTGGCTCCTTGCTTGAACGCTAGTACACACTTTGTACTGCATAGTCCCTGATCCATAGTCTTCATTTTCCCTATGGACACCCTCATCGCAAGGCTTCTGTTATAACGTTAACAATGTCTAGGACCCCGGGTCTGTGCTATAGCCGCAGTACAGGGTACATATATACATGTACAGAGTCGGTCCTGTGTGGACGTGCCGCCGATAATATCACCAGCATTGTCCTCTGTCTGCCGGACTGGTCAGAACGTGACCGAGGGAACAGCCCGCGCAGACAAGACACCACCAACTCTTGTATCAATAGACCCAGGACCAATTTCCATACTAAAAAAGCGCTTATTATCTATTATATTTCTTTCTCTTGCTCTCTCTCTCTTTCTCTCTCTCTCTCTCTCTCTCTCTCTCTGTCTCTCTCTCTCTCCCTCCCTCTCTCCCTCTTAATCTCAAATTTATATATAATACAACGTCAACAGTAAAACTATATTAATATTGTCTAAAATACGTCTAAAATTTTACTTGCTACCACACGCAAAAAGCGAGGGGATGCCACGATTCCGATAAAATTTTCAGACATCAACCGAACCAGTAGGAGAAACCCCGTTTTTATCTTACTACATGCAATTAGACACAATTTTTCGAAAGTCTCAAATGGCATAGCTGCCTACCTTACACTATAAGAGCGTATTTGCACGCAATCTAAAACTTTTTGTGTGCTAAATGTTTATGTTGGCAGCTCTCAAAGTAGAGACTGGGATTTCCGGGTTCATATGAACGCGTGTGCTCATGCCAAGGCACTACACAAAGGATTTACGTCATCGGTGTACTCCTCATGGACGATTTGCGGGAATCAAGGCTGCCACTTTATTTTGGGCGTTTCTAAAGATTGAAATAGACTGAAAGGGTACAGAAATAGCTAGTTAAAACTGCGATATTCTTATTTTTGACCTAGGCTACTATTTTCGGAAGCCTTGGTTTGGATTAAAATCGGTATAATAATCGTAATTATAACCGTTGCGATGTTTCCTCTTTTGATAAAAGTGAAATAATTATGTCTGTGTATTAATTGTTTCCTTTCATATATTCTTGACGATAGGATCTTGTATATTTAATTATCCGTAGCCCATTGTGTTTTTAGAGCAGGGGGATAAATTAGTCTAGAGCAAAATTGCATTGTGCAATTGTAGCATTACATTGAACAGTGCTAATTTGTTTCCTTATCTGTTTCGGCACCAACTTCCTGACAGCCTGCACTGAATTTAAACGAGGTTTAAATAGAAAACGTTATACTGTTTAACTTGGTATATTGTACCCATAAAGAAATGTGAAAGCTGATAAAAGCAGAAAACTCTTAAAGCGTTTTTTTTTTTGTTTTTTTTTTTTTGCTTATCATTTTAAAGATTCTTTGTTTGAGATCGTGCTAACAATATGTGTATGGCTTTTGACAAAATATGGATTCTCTTTTTGTTCATCTTCCTTGATGTTGTGGGGGTTTTGTTTGTTTTTTTAATTTTTTTTAATTTTTTTTTTGTACCGGAGGTTCCCGTTGGATCCCACAGTCGCACAGATATTTATGTTTGTCGAGTTTCACCACTATTTTTTGGGATCAGTGTTGGTATAATAAGACCAGTTAGGACCCCCGCACTGTCTCTGTGTCTCACCAGGCAAGATAGTCAGCCATTAGTCTTGGAACCCGTGCGCCATAATTATGGCCCAGTTGCTTTGGACGTTAAGAAACCAACAAATGGCACAGATCCTACACAAGGAACTTCTGATTTAAGGCTCAAGCAACAGGACTGGTCAAATGTGAGATGTAGATCCTACCCATGTCTCTCCAACATAGCAACAAAATCCTTATTTGGCCCGTTGTACATCGCTCATCTCGAGGAGGCGAAACCAGACAGAAAATAGGGAGAAAACAGAAAGGAGACATGTCAAAAGAAATGCAATCAAAAGCAATGATTATAGTGATTGGCCAAGCAATCGTTGGTTTGTGTAGACTGTAGAGCTGTGAATGATGTCATACAGTTGGCCCAAACTTGGCTCGTTAGGTGGGCCAGTGGGCTCCGTCAGTCTATGGGACTAGGGGACATAACTAGCGAAGCCGTGGGCTAGGGGACATAACTAGGCAGTAATAGGTTAGTTATCGCTCGGTGCTTTCATGGGATGAGCCGTACCATAGCATCAGAAAGCAGGATGGTTAAGGGAGAGAGTCAGAAGAAAGAGAGAGAGAGAGAGAGAGAGAGAGAGAGAGAGGGAGAGAGAGTAAGAGAGATTGAATTTATTGGTTCCTTGGGCTTCTCACCCTATACAAATATGACAAGAATTAAGATATACCGCGAGATTGACTCAAGATTAACCCTTGATACTTTGAAAACCATTGATTGCACAGAGCACAGATGATAAGCCAGGACTCTTCCTCAGACGGTCATGTTATACTGACAGCGATCAAACCAGTGAGGGACAAATAAATCTACCTGACTGTGGGATCAAACAGGAGACCTTCAGAAGGGAGGTCCAGCGCTCAACAACTTAGTTTCTATACAAGTATTACACAAGTGATGTGTCAGTACATCGTTTCATGTGCATTTAAGAAAGCTCCACTGGCGAACTCAGCCCGACACGCGCCTCATTGGGGCCATTGGTTATTGATCGGGGGCAGAAGAGTAAGTTCCCCTGTGGCTGCATCATCAGCTGCCCGCTAACGAGATGTTCGCTCCACTGCCAAGTCTGATTTCCACCCACCAAAAACAACACTGCATGAATGGCTACGGTCTATTATAACATGGCGGCAGAGCAGAACAATATTCCATGTGGAGCCGGTGTAGGTCCAGCTTCAACGCTGCTGCTCTCTCTTGTTTTGGTGAGCTCGTTGGCCTTGCCAAAGTCTAGGAAATTTGGAATCTGAACTGACGAACAATTCGAGAATGGTAGCTTGTTAAAATGTCAACACAGGAACGTGCAAAACTGAAAGCTATGGGTTTTCGGTGACCTTGTCTTTTAATGTACTCCTATGTAGATACATAGGCGAAGGTTCCCAAAGTTTTTGCTCATAAATGAATAAGTCTGAAAGCCTTTTAACTTACGTTATGTCAGTGACTTAATGCACAACGTTGGTTGTCCCGGATTTTTGCCATTGATGCGTCGATAAGAACGTGAGGAAGCTGAAATAATCGCGGTGTAGGCCTATTTAGCATGGTCTTTCTCCCTATAGTTGCTAAAAATTGCAATGCTTCTTTTTCGTAAAAGGCTTGTTTTAATTTTTTTTTTTAGCATATTAATAGACACCTGTATAGAAACCATAGAAAAAGATGGTGGAGGGGGAAATCCCACAAATAATAATTGGAAGACGGTATAAAAAATGGTTTATGGTCGCATCTAGGCAAAATTTTAATATGCTGGCGTTGTAGAGCGCCTGGCTTCAAGTCAAACGACCCGGGTTCCCCCGTAGGTTCCCCTACGACCAGCATAAGCGTAAGTCCCACTTTGTCACACACTGGTTGAATCTGTATCAGTACAGTATGTGAATTAACTGTGATTCACTCAGACAAAGATCCTGTTATTCCCGCTATTTGCGTATGGCAGCACTTAAAGTAGTAAGACATAAGATTAGTGACTCGTACACGAGAGAGCTTGCTGCCGAAGACAGTATTAAAGACAGCAAACAAAAAAATCATATATAACAAGGTCATGGCGTTTTGATGAAGAACGATATGATATCACTATAACTATAAGATACAATGTTGGAAAGCGAGGCTATATTGTCGAGGGTCCAAGACTAATGTCTGACAATTTTTCGTGGTGCCAGACAGAGAAAATTCGATGAAAAATATCACAACCACAATTGCTGGACAGTACAGGCTCGACCTTTGTCGTTTTCTAGTACATTTTGGACTGAATTGTTTTAGTATGTTATTGTTATTTTAAATACAAATACCACCCTCTTCTCCCAATGGCTTTTTAAAATCCTTACTCAGAGTGTCTGGTATGAAAATATTGACTAGAGTAAGGACAGCCAGAGATAGAGAGGATAGACACTTCTCAAGAGGAATGTTCAGGCGGTAAAAAGCATGCACATAGTAAAGGTAAGCGATATAAAGTGTATAAGGATGAAAGATATACGTGAGTAAGAGAGAGAAATATTGATAGATTAGATACTTTGTCGATAGATAGATAGATAGATACATAGATAGATAGATAGATAGATAGATAGATAAGAGAGAGAGAGAGAGAGAGAGAGAGAGAGAGAGAAGATGTCTAAGACAAAGTATATTTTTACAGAACCATGTATACTTACTTTAATATTTGAATAGAGACAATACCTTAAATTGCATCGATGAATGTTGTCGTCGGTTATAAAATGCAAGGTTATATCAAGAATGTTGCAGATATACTTTAACATTAACTTGGTTCAATGAAATATTTTGGCATGTCTCTGTGGTACTCATCTGTTAAACATTTTTGGGGTTTAGTATTACCTAGCACATAGACTCCTTTCTTTATACAACAGCCACAAAAAGAGATGATAAATTAAAATAATTCAAAGAAACCTTTTTTTGTTTCTTTAATTGAGATGCAACATACAGCAAAAAATTTCCAAATGTCTTTCAAGCTTTTGGTAGCTCAGAAAATAATTATACATGTTCTGTGAAAACAGCTACTGTACAAATAGACAAAAGCAATCATAAATTCAGGGAGCAAAATGCATTTATGTGGTAATTTATTATTCGACATTGTAGAGATGAAAACATGCCGGATGCTTTACGCTTAATTAACCCTAATTGTATATATATCATGTTTTGGACCCATGCCCACGCGTCTCAGGTCTATGTTAGCACCCACATCTTAACTAGTCCAATTAAATACATGTACTTGAGGTATACATACAATATCAAAGGAAAATACATAATTATTTCGAATAAAATTTTCCACTGAAAGGGTTTAAATTTAAAAAAAAAAAGGCTTCAAGTCATCTTTAACCCCCTGACATGCGTTTAAGGTTAAATAAACATTGTATAGCATCTGATACACTTTTACTACTGTATAATTATACTTAACACAACTATCATGCTAAAGGCCTTACATTTATTGAGATACTACTGCAAAACGCTTGATACTCGTTGATCTTTCAATTGAATTTGGAAAAACAGGCTGGGTTTTTCAGTCCCCGTCATAGATTAATATCTCAATCAACGTTAACTTACTTTTCTCACCCCCACCCCCACTGTGAAGTGATATCACTTTTTTATCAGAACAAGAGTGTGAACCATATGGCAACCCACGTGTCTTTGTGACTAGTCATTTACACCCCCACTGTGAAGTGATATCACTTTTTTATCAGAACAAGAGTGTGAACCATATGGCAACCCACGCGTCTTTGTGACTAGTACATTTACATAAAGGGGTGTACGATTGTTGGGTTCAAAGTCTGCATCACGCTATATTGCTGACAGGTCCCAAGAGGAAAGTCTAATAATTTTACGTGCTGCCTCACAAAAGACAGAGCGGTGGTATAAAAACTTCTCTCACTCTCAGCCCGTCACATTATACTGACACTGATCCAACCAGTAGGGGACATAATTTGACTATTATAAAACTTTTATTGTGGCGTTAAGCCGGAGACCTCCAGAAAAGAATTTCCGGTGCCATGCCCATGTTTGAATGTATATCCTTAATCAATGATATGTGTGATTAGATGGGGGAGCTCAACTTGATTCAGTTGGTTTTTTGCTAATTCTAGGAGAGCAAATAAATTAATATAGATACAGTATCTTTCAATCTGAAAGAAAGAAATTGTGGATCAGATTGCAATTGGCTTTTTTTTTTTTTTTATTAATTACTTTCATTTTTCATCACACAAAATAACAATTGAAGAAGTACATACTCAAACTTTAAAATTACAACAATTTTGTTCTTTTGGTTACATTCAACAAAACAAAAATTTTACATATTAAGTACATGTTATTAATTATGGAAATTGCTTCAATAACTTCTATCACAAAAATATGAATAAAAAGATCCAGACCATTGAATAACTAAACTTTAACAGTAACATTCAACAGAATTACACCAAATCTGACAGTTGTGAAACACAAGTAAGCACCAAAATGATTTTGTATGGGACCAATTGATTTGCTTGATACACTTAACACAAGTCCACAAGTCCACAGGTAATGTAAACTTTCTGAGGACGCCAGGATTTGGGCAATTGTGAAAATAACAACCATATATGAAGTCAAACTTCTCCTAGTCTAAAGATATTTGAGAATAGTACTGAGGATGACTCCACATGTGAAAAATTGTAGGACTGACCAGAACTGGGTGAGTCAACGGAGATTTCTAGCCTCTTCAAAAAAAGATCCAAAGTATCAACAAGAACTAGTGTTTATAACAAAGTCTTGCAAGTTTCCACTACTGCCGCAGAATTTGGTTGCTCCATATTCAGCTTGGAATATTGAGGATAAAGGAATTGAGTTAAATATCTATTGCAAAAAATTTAAATGTCTCACTAGTTTTATGTTATAATCAATGTATACTTGCAAATTTAATTTTGACCAACAATTAGATTAAAATTATCATGCATTTGCTTCAGACAAAGCATGCATCGAATTTAATGCAATTAAATATCAAATTTACCTTCTGACACTTGCAAGCTTTCCTCCATATAATAATGTCTAGTGTTGCCAGTTTATAAAACTGTATATTTTCTTTTATTACTGGGCTGCAATAATACAAATTTAGTCACAAATGATAAGGAAGCATCAAACAAAAACTTCCAACTTCAGTTCAGGAGAGAGTGTTTATACACTTACAAATATGATATAATAAATTAAGACATTAGGGTGAGTCTATTCGATGTCCTCGCTTCGGGGACCAAGTCCATCATCTTATTCTTGTTTAACTTCACGAGCCTTCATGCTAGAGTTAGCTTGTTTGTAATGATAATTATCGCCTTGGTCTGTGCAGGTATCTATGTAACATTCAAATCATCATCATTATCAGCATGATCTGTTCAGGTCCCTGTGTAACATTCTAACAGTGATGCCAACTGATCATTCTTCTTTTTTTTACTGAACATTTTTATGAACCGGTATAGCGGTGTACGGATTAAGAATCTCAAAACGCCACCCAAAATTAATGTCAGTAGTATTATAAAAGCAAAATAAGAACGATGTACTTCTTAATCAAATTAAGTTTTATTTTTATGCTTTATTTTTATTGTATTGAGAGAATTTATTATCGCCTTGGTCTGTGCAGGTATCTGCTCAGGTCCCGGTGTAACCTTCTAACCATCTCTGCCACGATCTGTTCAGGTCCCTGTGTAACATTCTAACCATCACTGCCATGATATGTACAGATGTACAGGTTCCTTTGTAACATTCTCATCATCATCACTGCCATATTCTGTAAAGGTTCCTGTGTAACATTCTCATCATCATCACTGCCATGATCTGCTCAGGTCTCCGTGTAACATTCTAACCATCTCTGCCACGATCTGTACAGGTTCCTGTGTAACATTCTAACCATCTCTGCCACGATCTGTACAGGTTCCTGTGTAACATTCTAACCATCACTGACACGATCTGTTCAGGTCTCCGTGTAACATTCTAAGCATCACTGACACGATCTGTACAGGTCCCCGTGTAACATTCTAAGCATCACTGCCATGATCTGTTCAGGTCCCCGTGTAACATTGTAACCATCACTGCCATGATCTGTTCAGGTCCTCGTGTAACATTCTAACCATCACTGCTATGATCTGTTCAGGTCCTCGTGTAACATTCTAACCATCACTGCTATGATCTGTTCAGGTCCCCGTGTAACATTCTAATCATCTCTGCCACGATCTGTTCAGGTTTCTGTGTAACATTCTCATCATTATCACTGCCATGATCTGTGCAGGTTCCTGTGTACCGTTCTAACCATCTCTGCCACGATCTGCTCAGGTCTCCGTGTAACATTCTAACCATCACTGCCATGATATGTACAGATGTACAGGTTCCTGTGTAACATTCAAACCATCTCTGCCATAATCTGTGCAGGTTCCTGTGTACCGTTCTAACCATCTCTGTCACTACCTGCTCAGCTCTCCGTGTAACATTCTAACCATCACTGCCATGATATGTACAGATGTACAGGTTCCTGTGTAACATTATCATCATCATCACTACCATGATCTGTGTAGGTTCCTGTGTAACATTCTAATCATCATCATCGCCGTCTATCTTGCTATCACATCTCTGTCCGTCCTCCTGAGGAAGGAGTTCATTGGCTGAGCAGTTACTCCCAAAGCTAGAGCCCTCGGCGCTGCTGCTGTGAAACACATACACGTCTGACGGACTTGACATCGCGACGGGCTCATAGTCCGCATGATGCCTGGCGGGCTGAGTGCGTAGCCGAGGGGAGGTGCTGGCAGTAGGCACGGGTACTTCTGACTCGAGCTGGTGATACGCAGGGGCCGCGCCTGTAACCCTTGGCGGGGAGACCTCAATGTCCCCCTCCCCCAGGCTGCCATCCTCCTGGTCCTGTGGGAGCTTTTTGCCACCAGGCGAGGACAGTTTGGGATATGCTGTCGGTGACGCTGTCGTGATCCCGTCCTCCTGATCACCTGCGGCGTTGGTTTCTACCTCCACAGCGGTGTACGCTGCGAGAGCGGCGGCTTTGTACAGACTCTGGTTGCTCGACTTAGGGCTGGTCGTGGTGGTTCCAGGATCTTCAGAGATGGAGAATCAAAGATTTACATTATTATTATTATTATTATTATTATTATTATTATTATTATTATTATGATTATTATTGTTATCATTATCATCATCATTACCATTAACATTGTTAGTTAATGATAAAAAGCATGTGTAATTATCTTTCTCTTCTTTCGAGGACATTCCATTCCAGATAGAATCTCTTCCATGTTTTCATAAAAAGCCAACAAAAAAGGATTGGACAACGTAGAGTAAATTTACGACATCTTACGTTACCCCTAGGAGGTTTATATGAAACAGATTCGATGATTCACACAATAATTACTTTTCTTGTTCTGTGAACATTTAATTTCAGATAATCTTTCTTGTAATTAAACATGAACCAGGATCGAATTAGGTAGATTATTTTTCAAAAATGTACACACAAGAAATAAGTTATCAAATATAATATATAATACAGCCATAGGCACTTGACCTTTTTCAAATTTGTGTCACACACATAGATTTACATTTTTTTTTTTAATTGTTTTTAATGTGGCAGGAATGGATTTTTCATGCAGCCAAGGCCTAAAAGGATAACTTTTTACAAATAAACACACCCCAACTGTAATTCTTAAGTTGTCTCCCTGAAGTACAACATTACATATTTGCAAACGAAATGGCAATATTATCTATGGAAAATTAAGATGTGGAAATTAACTTTGAGTATCAGTCATCTATGTTTCTAAGATTTTGTTTTCATCTATATCAATAATAATATTTATTTGTTACCAGTTTGTTTGCTGTTGGTTTTTCTAAGGCCAGGTGGGTTGCAATTTAAAACTTAAAGGTCTAAGATAAGGTAGATGTCGTCTTCCTTTATTTGTTGATATAATAAGAGAGAACAAATTTATAATAAAAACTGCCTCTCATCGCAAGGAAACTGTTGGGGTTTTTTTTCAAATCATTAAATTTTATTTTATTAACTTTCCATTACCTAAGTCAGTATTCTTCTGTTAATCAGAGCACTTTCTCTAACAAACATAAAAATCGTCTGCCTACCACTGTCTCTATCATCGTAATCTGCCTCAGGCTCCGAACTGTCCTCCCTCTCATCATCAGCCATGTCTCCTGTTGACAAGCCACAAGCCAAGCGGCCGAGGTTTGGTCCACCCTTGTAGTCTCTCTGGAGAGTTGCAAAATTACAGATTAGGGCACATCGTGCAAATTAAACAGATTGTGCGCATTGACATGCTCTTGTGGTAGCAACTCTTTATATTCAAAATAAAAATCAATTCCCCAAAATAGTATGCACACACAAGGAATAGGCCAAAAATCATGGAATGTGAAAAAGTTAAGAAGATATCCATGTGTGCAGTGAAACAATAGGAATCGACGTCTAAATGATTTACACAAGGTCATAGTTGATCTTAAGTGAATTCCCAAAATGTTTCATGTTTATCTCACTTTAAGTGAAACAGTAAAAAGATTGACATTACCATGCTGAGTGCATTCATTGCGGCGATTTGATAACAAATAGGTAATAAGGGTGGGACATAGAAATAAGGAAATCAGCTCTTGTTTATTATTTACAATTCACCAAATAATAATAATAAAAATAATAAAAATAATAATAATAAAAATAATAATAATAATAATAATAATAATAATAATCATAATAATAATCATAATAATAGATGAGAATTAAAGAAACTGTAACAATCTAAGGCAATGAGAAAGAACACAAAAACTTAGACATTTATCAAATTTCTTGATCATTTTAAAAATGAATACAAATGTATCATCAAGCTGCTGAAGAGAATCGGGGGTTGAAAAGCCTTGGGGTCTTACTTCATGCAGTCTCCTGTTTGTTGATGCTGGCGCAAGTTCTGTTTCCCTTATAGGAGAAATCTTCGTCTCTGTGATCATCTTACCATCAGGGGAGCACCTGATCAAGAGGAACAAAACGTAGACCATGTTGATAACCATGAAGTGTCCTTGGAAAATAAGAAGCACAGTCAATACTGACGCAACCAATAAACAGGGGACATACTTGAAAACTTCGACTTACAGAAAAATATAATAGCACTGTAATAAGAATTTATGAAAGGACGCCCCAAGAAAATAAAAATCCAGTTAATGGGTATTGTAGTAGGGCTGTGGTAGAGCACCTGCTTAGTGTGCAGCTAGTTCGTGGTTTTCTCCCTGAGTGATTGAATAGGTGTCAGTATAATATATGATGAGCGACCAAGTTCTAGGTATCTCGATCTGGGGTCATATCACTGTACAAGACTTGATTGAACCTAGAAGACATTACACTAAGAAGAGCTTCACTATCTACAGCCAATGATTACTTTTTTTTTTCTTTTTTAGAATCTTATTTAAAAAAAAAAAAAAAAAATTCCTTCAGATGCATTGCCTTATGCCATGTCCACAGTATATCATGGCAAGTATTATGTGGGTGATTTACTCTGACCTTAGAGTGCTAGTACAGATACCTGAACTCTTGTCTCAGCCAATGTTATACTGTCACTGACTCAACCAAAAATCAGACAAATACATGTTGACCAATTGTGGGTTTCGAACAGCAGACCTTCGGCTTAGGGGACCAACACTCTACCTCGTGCGCCAGTTTGTCCCCCAAGCTTAGGTGGCGGATGGGTGTATTACAATAAGCATTAAAATAAACTGCAGGCGTGGAAGGCATGTCTACCTACCGGACAGTAACCACAGTTGCTTTGGGCGGTGACCGACTCCTCTCTGTGAACTCAGGCCGAGGGACAATCTCTTCTGGTGTGACATCCGAGACGGCCTCCGTTGATGTCACATCTGTGGTGTCCAGCATAGGCTGGAAAACACAATTCATTACATCTTAACATGAGAAAAAAAAATGAAAGAAAGAAAGAAAGGTAAAAATTATGGATATCTTGCTAAAATTTTAAAACATAAATAAAGTCCTTCATAGCCATTTACTATTAATATTGATATACAACATTTATAGGTAATTATGACACAAACAAAATGACTGTAAAAAAAAATTAAAGAAAAAACCTTAGGCAAAACTCATTGACACCTTGCTGAAATTTTCAAACACAATAAAATTTTTCATTGTCATTAAATATATAATATATAAAACTTACAGGTAATGTGACATATTTTACGCGTATGCTGCCATTCTAGAAATAGTGAGTAGTGTTCACCAAATCAGCTGTTACGGGCTCGGGGTCTAGATCTACTTAGTAGGTTCTAGAAACTACTCAGCTAATTTTGATTGAGAAGACTGGGGGTAAGTAGTGTTTGTGAATAGTTATGTAAGCTAGAAGCCACACTTTTCTCGAAAGTACTCTGATGTTCTTGGATGAGCTAGGAAGGTCTAGAGAGCTCTCGATCTGTGTCTTGTCTATATAGCAGCAGAGTGTAGTAGAGTGCGAGAACAATGAATGTTTTTTGTAGAGAGAGGAGTGTTCATACTTCTGGTCATGTTATAACATCTTGCCGCAGTGAATTTTTTATTTTGTTGATGTTTGGATCGATTATAGATCTAGATATATTTTCAAGTACTGATTTAGATCTAAACTTTGTTGAGTTTGTATTCGTAACCCTCAGACAGGGTTTTATTAATAAAGTAAGTCCGAGTCTATGTGAATAATAATTATTCAACAATTGACCTGCAACAGGGACCCACTTTGTAAAGTCAAAGTCACAGGTAAACAATGATACAAATGGAATTAACTACGGACTTAATTTTTTTTAAACACATGTAAAAAATTTTAAATTACAAAGTCATAAATGAGCAAGGGAATCCCAGGTTATTTTACCAACCTTGTCTTTATCTTTCTTTTTTTCCAAAGTGCCCCCTTTACTGCTCTCTTTGTCTGTATCCATCTCTTTCTGGTACTCAATAGGGCCTAATCCTGTAACTCTGCATCAGTGATGTTTTTTTTTTAAGAAAGAAAAAAAAGTAGTTATAAAGATATAAAATTTGATGAAAATCATTTCAGCTGTTAAGAGAGTCATAATTTCCTGGTGTAGCTTGTTTTCACATCTTGATATTTAACAAAAATTGACTGAATTCTTCTAACCTTGAGAGATCAAAATTCACAGGCTTTAATGCATACAATGGCAACATTTGCTGGGCAAAAAAATTAAACAAAGAACAATTTTTTCCAACTTACTTTGTTTCTTTTTGTCCTTTCTTTTCGACAGTGAATACTGCCGGTGGTCCAGATATTTGAAGGTGAACACCTGAAAAAATTCATAGACACACTGAGTAAAATACGCTTTGTGCTATATTAATTCAAAAGTTCAAAACACATCCTAAAGTTACAGTTTTAATTCCTCTTTGCACGATTACAATGCTGAACTATATATCTCATGACTATTCTAACAGAATTATCTGTTTATATACTTCATATTCCTGCAAATTGTGAATGACATCCTGAAACTAAAATCCTGTGATTACCACTTTTTTTTTTAATTGCTTAGATGAGATTCTATTTTAAATTGTTTTAAGGTGAACTGCGTTGGAAACCTCATAAATAGACTTCATTGGGAATCCACCTATACTTCAAAATAAGAGAATTCGAATTACAGAAGGGGACATACCTGAACCACAAAAGTGTTAAAATTCGTAGTCAGGACTTCACTACTTTTGAAAAACGGCGCTTATGATATTGCCCGATTGTTTTATTTCTATAGCAACCTTCTCCTAACCCCATTTCTTTGAAAGGCATGTCTTAGGCAGCAATGAGCATTGAATTCTGCTTGACATGTAGTACTTTTGTAGTGCCTATTGATGGTGTGAGCTTCGAATTAAGAGAATCACATCAGACAAACTTTGAATTATAAGTCTGATTTAAATAGAGTCATAAAGACAAAAATAACCTATTCTCTTGCAAAATTCTGTTTATGAGACTTCATTTTGTGAAGTTTCCACTGTACAATGACGCCAACTAGATGTTGTTGTTTTTTTTTCCTCTGAAATTTCCACATAAAGCTTCAAAGCACTGAATCACAAATGAACCCATGTTACACTTCTAGATTTACCAAACTTTGAAACTGACAACTTTTCTTTTTACTGAAACTATGTAATATTACGGAAACTTGGCATCACTAGAATTACAGGACTGTCCCAGGATGATGTTTTACGCACCTTCACCACTGATGGGGGGCACCACCTGTCCGTTGAGTCGAAGCTAGTCTCTCTACCGAAGCATCGGACCGCCTTGAGGGAGAACCAACTGTCCCAAGAGGAGTCTTAGTCTGATCTTATAGTCTCATCTTTGATAAGAGTCTGTTCATGATCATCTCTGAAACAATAAACAAGCGAAATGAGAACTAAAACTTCATGGTTTTATTAGAAGTCAAACCATTTCAAACATTTTAAGGAATTGACCAGAAAAGTTGTTGCTGCATCTTATCGCAAAACTAACAAAAATTGTAATTGATGTGTCGGTTCGTATTGCTAGGTCCATAATAAAAAAGTATGCTCTGTTTAAATGCTTACATTATATAAAAAGTAATTCTAATATCAGGTCATATCTGCAATTCCAGGTTGGAAATGATCAAATCCCTTTTGAGTCATGCAAAAAGTGATTTTCTAAGTATCTACCATCTATAAAAGTGTCAGTGTCGTAGAGCAATTGCAATTTATAAAATGGTCAGTGTCGTAGAGCAATTGCAATTCTATAGCTTTCCAGCTGATTTGAAAGGTATTTAAGCATTTTGAGTCTTTTAGATATTAACCTATCAGTATGTTTTTTAGATAAATATCTATCACATTGTGAGGAGCCTTGGCTTTTTAATTCACTAGAGAAAAACAATGGTAGCACTTGTGCTACAAACACTAGATTGTTATATTTCAAATTATCTTAAAACTACTGGAGAAAAAACGAGATACACCATTCCACTAGCTCATACATGATATTCTTATATTAACACTGTGCTACAATTATGGCATAAGTGAAAAATATCTAACTAAACATTCAAATTAAAAATGCACTTATAGGTTTTAGTATTAAAAGGTGTGTCCATTTTGAAGCAGAAATAAAGAAACTTAGTATTGATCTCAAAAGTAGAGAAAAATCCCTTATGCTGCAGTAAAGGTTAAAAAGGCGACATTTGTCAGTATCATCATGTATCCATACATACGTGTGGGGTATTTGTGGACAGGGGGGCCACTTTCTTGCGCATGGCGCGTATCTGCAGCAGCGCCCTGAACTTAACGCGGCAGATGGGGCACATGCTGGCTTGGTAGCGCAGGGAGTCGGCACAGCTGCTACACAGGCACAAGTGTCGGCACGGCAGGATCAGCGTGTCGCGCATGTCAGACATACAGATGACACACTCGGCGCCACTGTCCTCTACCTCGTCGTCCGGGTCCACATCCTGGGAACAACAAGACAATTTGTTTTAAAACAAAAGAATGTATGAAACAAATATAGTTGGTTTCGCACATCAACTGGGCCAACATCCTGGGAATTGTTCAATAAACACAAAACTTTTATAGGCATTTGAGAAAAATTCACCTGGTATTTTATTTTGGTCAAGGGAGGAAACCCTGTCAAAACATGCTAAAAAATAAACCGTTAAAGAGTTAACAGGATTTAATAAGAAACATGTTGAAGCGTTTTAACCATTACAATGCAATAACATATGACATGACAATGTATAAATCTGAACAAAACTCACCTTCAGCCTCTCCATGTTTTTATTCTCAATGCCGTAGATCTCCTGGAGGAGGTAGCACAGACCGTCCACCACCTGCTTCTGTTTGAGGGGCTTGATGGTGTAGCTCCCCTCCTGACTTTTCTCTATCACGGCATATGTGATGTGGGCGTGCCCATATTGTTCTGGCGTAAAATGATAACATTAGAGGTTTGATCTAAATTTTCTAAGCTAATGTCTTTTAATTTATCGGTGAGTGGTCAAGTTTGTCTTTTAAATCTAAGGCATGTGAGCAGAGTAATGGCTATATTGTGCCTATGATATCCTAAGACACTTTATACTTTATACTATTAGCAACGGTGACTCCTTTATCTCTCTGGCTGGTAAAAGCATACACATTAAATTTTATTATACAGACCAATGTCGTTTAGTACTAACATAAGTAAATGTGCTATCTAATGGTTTGGAAGCCAGATGCCGATTTCTTTCCAGGTGAAAAAGCGGACAGTCATCCAAAATGTGACATGGATAATTGACAGTTGCAGGTATGACACTGTGGAGGCTCTTCACCTCTCAATAGGAGGGTGTGGGTAAGATGAAAATGCCCAAGTCGGACATGGTCGAATACCACCTGGTCTCGTCTTCTAGCCTTACATAATCTATTAAATGCCAATTAAATGCATTAACCATGTACCTGTATATACATAGTATTACCTAAAGAGGCAGATCACTAGAACACTTTTTTAGGTTAGAGAATGCAATTTGGCACCAAACAGCGACATGACTCTGAGCAGGTTTAACATGTTCAAGACAAATTTGATATGACATGTGATAAAAAAATTAAAGCTTAGAGGCATCAAATTGGACTCGTGAATAAGCATTGTGGTTTATTTACAGCAAATTCACAAAACGATAATGCCAAATCTTTTCAACAGACAGTTTGATTTGTTTCACAAAGTTTATCTCCAGAAAAATTATAGAATCTCCAAAAATAGATATTTATAAACAAAAACAGGTGCTGGATTACATAAATAGAAGTAAATAGTTCTAAGTAAATAATGCTTTTTTTAGATACACGATACAATAAACAAAATCAAAACATGAAAAAGAACAACACAAACTTGATTCATCAAATTCTCACCTTCTTCCTCAGCAACGCAATAAATTGCTATAGGGTAAAGTTCTTTGTCAAAACTGTACTGCCACTGTGGATTGATAAAATACAAACACAACTATGACAAGACTTTTTAATTTATGTTCAAATGATACAGTTTATCAATGGTCATTAAAAACTTATTTTTTACGATTAAAACTTTATAAAAGGATCTGCCACGGCAATCTTTGAGACAAAATTAACATTCAGCTACATCAAATATGCATACATCAGAGTCTTTGGTATCATTTATATTATGATTTTAAACTCACCCAGAGCTAGATTCTAAGAAATTCTGAGTAAGTTGCCCATTTTAGTAAAACAATGAAAACATTGATAAAATGATGAGAATATATAAATGTAGCCATCTTGGTTTGTTCACGATTACATGTTGCAAAAGAAATGTTTGCTCTTCTAACGAGGATGCAAATTTTAAAAAAAAAAAAGACTTTTGAATAGGTTTTATATGTAGAGATGAACAAGCCACCTATTAATGTTAATGTCATTTCTGTTTTCCTTATACTTATGAATTTAAGTCCCAACATCAAAGAAAGTGTCACAGCCAAAGATTGAGTGATATTTCCAATGAGAAAATGGTTAAAGAGAATTTAGCACTAGGCATAACTTTCTGTTTTAGGAAGTCGCATATTATCATTATTATTATATGTATTATACTTACTGACACATCAGTGCATTCAACATTATGATACACTGAGATATTTTTGCAATGTTCTCCTTTTGGTTTGACTATTATTCTAGAGGTAAATCGAGTGGATTTTTTGTGTGAATTGTCAACAGCAAAAATATTCATTCCTTACACTTACAGAGACCCAGTCCTAATCCTAGAGAACCAACCTCATCATCTGGATGCTTGCTGGGGTCCAGGGTGTGGCTGGGTTGGTTGAAACTTTGCCCTGCCCCACGCTTGTAATGGAAAACTTCTGAGCTCATTGCCGAATCCCTTGGGTGATAACTATTGCAGAGGGAGGGGGTGGGGGAGTGGTTATAATAGTAAATTCATAGAGCATAGTGATTTTTTTTTTTCTTGAATCCAGAAACTGCTTTAACAATCTGTAAAAAAAAATGTAATCACATTTTTTGTGATCAGTGTAATTATTTAACATTGTAAAGTTAATAATGAAATTGAATCATCAACATCAGAAGTTATATATTGGCAAGCCTTGTTCACTCTTGTAATGTAATCCTGACTTATTAAATAAATAAAAAATAAAAAAAAAGAACTACGGAATTGACAGAGATGAACAGATAACAAAGTTTATGAATTAAATTTGATTAGATTACAAACTAAGGTAATTAAATAGAAAATATCTTAATAGGAACTGAAGATTTCTTAAGTAATAATGAGTATACAATTTATTTAAATGCCAGATACTGTAATTAATGTAAAACAGTTTTGGTGAGGTCAAATATGTGTCAAGTATTGAGGTGTTTATATTAACTATAGCTTAACTGTCCACACAGAACAGTGCTGAAAACAGAGTATATATAGCAGCTTAGTCTGATAAGAATTTTTGTTTGTATGTTGTTTCAAGTCAACCTTGAACCCCTGAGTTTACGCAGAGAAAAGGCAGCATTAGAACTCACGGAGAGATGTCTTAGACTGCCAAATAATAATGCAACAAAAAAACTTGTTGAAAACTGGAAAGGGAAAAGCAGGCTTAAACACCAATCTATTTTGCACAAGACACAAGAATTAAGAAAGAAATGCCATCTTCCTGAAACAAGAGCCCTAACAGAAAGAGTGATGAAAATACCACCTCACATACCACTTCTATGCCCAGAAATAAAACTTAATCTAATAGACGAAAATGTTACCAAGCAAACAGATCTATATGAACTAAAAAGAACAGCTGAGAGAACTATTGACAGCTACCCTCAAGATTGGATCCACATTTACACAGATGGGTCTGCCTTCAAAGCGACTGTAAATGCTGGATACGGTGTATTGATGTGTTTCCCAGATGGAAGTTCCAAAGAGCTTTATTCTGCCTGCGGCGAAACATGCTCTAACTATGAGGCAGAACTTAAGGGCATACAAGCAGCCCTACTCACTTTAAATGAAACCTTTCAAAGAAATCCATCCCTGGCAACACATACAGTTCTTTTCACAGACTCAAAAGCGGCCCTAGAATCCCTGGAAACTACACAAAACTCTTCAGAAACACTTGACATACTTCTAGAAATTAAGAGCATTCTCAATAAACACCCCATCACGCTTGTTTGTCAGTGGATCCCAAGCCATATCAATCTACCAGGAAACGAAAAGGCTGATAGACTTGCGAAAAAAGGGGCTATGCAAGAACAACCGCTAGTAAAAACAACCTACCAAACAGCTAAAAGAATTATCCGTCAAAATTTTAAAGAAGAATGGATGAACCAGTGGGCAAGGGGGACAACCGGTAGAATTGTGTACAAGTACCAAAATACAGTTAAACTTCATGATCCTATATACCTTCTTCAGAGGAAAGAGCAATGTGCTATTTTTCGCCTGAGAACGCAACACATCCCCCTCAACTTTCACCTGAACAGATTCAACGCAGAACACACACCACTTTGTCCTTTGTGTGATGACAGTTTGGAGACCGTGGAACACACACTGTTCCAATGCCCCAATCTTAGCCAACAAAGACAACATTTCCTCCCTATGAGACCTGACCTACAAACGGCTTTATATTCCACCTCAGCACAGCTACAGAGAACTGCTGCCTTTTTCTTCATGGCCCTAGGCAAAAGAGCGCAAGCTCAGAGGCTACTGGACTAATAACAACAACAACAACAACAACAACAATTAACTTGCTTAAGCGGGAGGTGTTAACCATATCAGCACGTTTTATTTTTTCAATATGGGATGTCAGTGAACTAGAGCATGAGAAAGATTTCAGTTAACACAACAGAAGCTTGCATACATTTTTTTTAAAACGTAGAGTGGGTGACCCATAAACACACAGCTTCAAAAAAGGTCATATAATGGTACTCACATAACTTGTCCATTCACAATCTCCTCTGCACAGAAATAGTGAATTCGAATGGCGCACTTAACATCTGAGTCAAAAATGAACTCAACATTGTACAGGGTGCTCAAACAGCCCTCCACACTTCCCTCCATAGTAACTTTGTCTGCCACTGGAGCCCTGAAACATGGGCGGATTAAGCTCTGGAAATCATTTCTTCTTTATATACTACAATTTATTTTTAAAAGTAATACAAAAAAAATATATACACTTACGTTATAAAACAAATTTTAAAAAAAGACATATTTTTGCTCCTTTGAGCAAAAAGTCTTAAATCAGCACATATTGACTTACAAATGTCATATGTAAAATAATCCAAGACATTTTAAAAGGAATGTAAAATATCTTAAAATGAGGAATACATTCAGAAATTCTAGAATGCATTGGAACAATAACTGTTTCAATGTTTGTATTCTCTTTAGCAGATTCAACGTTTCATGATAATTTTAATATGAATGAGAATTGGGGGATAAGAATCAACATTCATCTATCCAGCACATACAAAGTAAAATCAATCCCAAACTTACTTCACCAAACGAAGAGAATCTTTCCTGATGTAGACCAGACTCTTTAGTGTCTTGGTGGGCTCATTGCCAGATGGAACAGGATATGGAAACTGGGAAAGAGAATAAAAAAAGTATAAATTGGGTAAATAGAATACAAAAAAGTTATTTAACAACCTACTAGGAGTGAGAATTCACATTTAGGCAGCGTAACTCTGGTTACACAGAAAACTTGTAAAATAAAATGTGTCTAAGTTGATTTGATTTAATAAAATTTTCTCAACTACCACCTGCAGTTGGTCTCCCTAGTTTTCAGTTTTATTCCTTCAAAACTTACAAATTATGCTTTCATTTTCCATAAACTTTTTTTAAAAACAGTCATTCTTTTATGTCTGCTAATTATTTTGAAGACTGTTAAAGACAGAAAATCAAATTTGCTTCTTGACCATACCGGCACAGGTTTGTTCCCTAAAAAGTTGAGCTCATCACTGTCTCCAAAAAGATATTCCCCTGGCTGAGGCGACTCAAAGCGTTCCCCTCCCATAATAAAATGCGTTCCAAAGTAACTTCCTGGAAGAGAGGAAAAGAGTTTGGAAAACATGAAGCTTGCACGGATAAAAATTCATCATAAATGATAGTGTGCAACAGCTAGGGTTGAAAAGTACCTTTTATTAACAGTTTCAAAGGGTTAAATAAAAACATAATTGAAAGTTTTCATAAATTACCATAATACCACACTCGCTTACTTAAAAATGTATTTCATAGGTTTCAGTCTGATGAATTTACAAAGTTCAATAGTAAAGATTTAGTCAAGTCAAACCCACATCAACTTGAAACCTCCGCAATTGACTTGATTTTTATTTCTTTTGTTCTTGTCTAGTAAATGCAAAATTTTCCTTAATATCTGACGGAAATTAATTTTTTTCAATAAAGTGGTTAAAGTTTATATAATTAAACATAGCCATCATATGTCCCAAAACATACTTAACTAAACAATGCATACAAGAAACAGTGACGCACTTACCATTATGATAGAGTATACATAATTTAAGAAGAATGTACCTGTTTTGGGTGGAAACCTGTAGGCACTCTGTGTTGACACATCAGTCACTTCATCTTGGCCATTTCTATTTCTTGTCAAGAGAGCTCCCATATTGTCAGAACTCAGATCACCAACAAGTTTCAAGCTTTTTAGAACCAAACTCAATTAAAAAATACACTTTAAGTTAAAATTTCACTATATTGGTCATGCCAACAGCTGCTTCATAGTTTTTGTTTTCTTCTTGGCTGATAACTTTAGAATCTGGAGAACAGGAAAAAAAAATTTGATGGAAACACTTTAGAAGATGAGGTAGTTTTGGGAGAAGGAAAAAAAACCACAAAACATTATAAACAAACTATAGATTGTGAGCTTTTGTTTGAAAATGAAATATTTAGTTACTTTTAAAACAACAAAATGTTTATAAATCCTCCAATGCAAGAGCTCACATAACATAACTAGCAATTTAATTTATTGCTGTCAGATACAAAATTTTGAGGAAGGATGACTGAATTATTATAAGTGACGACAAAAAAAGGTCTGTAGACAGATCTGGATAGTAACAATTTCATGAAATTATAGAATATTATTACTGGGTTCCCTTTAAAACATGACATTTTTAGTATGGAAATTTCAATTTTTACTTCTTAATCTTAGACTTGGATTGAGACCATTTTAAATCTTATACAACAATATAACAGGGCGACTTTTACTTAAGCTTTAAACATTTTAGTATCAAGACAATCTCCAATCACTGCAAACGAAACCCTACCCATAATTAATTGTTTCAATTTTTTTTTCAGTTAAATCGGCAGAAATTCAAGTTTTTTTTCCAAGGACTCGATATGATGTAAATCCCAGAAATTGTTCACTTATGTTTTTGTTCTTTCATCAAATTGTCTACATATAAGTTGAATGCTTGCAAACAATCTCAATTCTAAATTTTCAAGTCCAAAATAAAAAAAAATAAAATAGAAATAGGCCAAGGTCTATAATACCCAGATCAAGATAAAGGGTACCAAATCAATGGCTTGGGACTAATTTTAAGTGCCCTCATCTAACTAGCCTTTGCACCCCAACAGCGGTGCCAACTGGATCATTATTCATCCACTAAACATCACATAAAGTGGCATATATATAGCCTAACATATTGAATCACAAAAGATAATGCCTATCATAACAGACTTTTACTGTACAATGACCTGCCAACTTTGATTTTTGTAGTTTTTTTTTTACCTAAAATCCATTAATTTACGGAAAATTGGCACCACTGTATAACTATTATAAGACTAGTATCATTCTGACTGAAATCTGTTGAGAATATATAGACTAAATAAGAGATTCTAATCGCTTTTCTCAAACAAGAACGTATATGTAGTCAAGACAACTCAATATTTGTGCCCGCTGTGTGTGTCTCTATAAGACTGTAGATGTTTGCCTTTTCTACTGCCTGTCTTTAAGTTTAAATGACTTGGACAGTTGGAGCTTCCTTCTTCAGAATCTTCCTTTTGATACGAACAACAACCCGACAGGCACATATACTTTTTAAAATCTAAATCTATCAAGAGCTTTCGAGAAGATAATAAATGCTAGAAAAGAATAATAGATATTTTATTGTTGGCCTAGATCTAATCAACAATCTAGATTCTAGATCTATTTCGACGTCCATCGTTCGATTGATTTTCATGAATGAATGCACTTTAATGATCTAATCTAGATTAGATTAGATGTATGGAGTTGCTAGATCTAGTGACCAACATATCAGTGCAATTGAATAAAAAATATATACTGTATTGATTAAGTATCACACTAACCTAAAACTTTGGTTATAGTACAATATACAGATCTAACAATAAGATCTAGACTTCGATCTTATAATCTAGAAGCCTAGTCCTAGTACAGCCTACAAGTTAGATCCGCAAGATGTGACTTCTCTCCCCTCAAGACCGACATAAACATTGCAGACAGGAAGTTCCGAAGGTTGAATCTACCGGATATGACGTCTTTTATTTTGATTAGAAATGGATTATAAACAAAAGATTTTTATGGAAAATATTGCCGTTTTTCGTTAAATCTTCTGCTGGTAATTCACTGACATCATTAAGTTTTTGTTTAAAAAATAAACAGCATCAAATACATCACAACAAAATAGGCTGATACTCATTTTTATGCTTTGTGTTTGTTGACATGCCGGAAAAACGCACTTCCTGCTTGAAAGCTGTTCTAAATTCCTCCCTCTGCTCATACTAACAGTAACCAATCAAATCTTGTATGACATATGTAATTTTTATTCAAGGCTCTTCATTGGTTCGGTCTGGACCTCATTGGATGTGTTTACAATCTCGTCAAAACATAGACTTTCTGTGAAGATTGGAACTTGAAAATACTCATCAACAAAATCACAGAATGGATAATTTAAAGCAGCAAGTTATGATCAACCAATTTGTTCATGCTGCTGGATGTCATGCAGAACAAGCGAAACAGTTGTTACAGGCAGCACATTGGCATTTTGAGGTAATCATGAAAGTATTTGTGTCGATGACTTTGAGATGTGTTCAGTATTGTCAACATGGCCGATCATTGTTTTGATTCTGGGGTAAAAGGAACGAATCGACGGAGATCTAGATCTAGATTCTACCTGCTCGACAGGATTTGCGAAAAACACATATAAAACCGACACCTTTTATTCTTGAACTCAGTTCTTTAATCTTAGAAACTGGAACATGTGGATCTAGAAATCTAGGTTCTGCAGATTTACAATGCAACTTTTGATCTGTAGGCTACCTATATCTAGATCTAGATTTAGATTTCTAGATACAGATCTGGGTGAAATCCTTAAATCTATGGAGTAGGTTTACAAACCTTAAAACAGGAAACAAAATATAATTCTCTCTCTCTCCCCCCCCCCTCTCTCTCTCTCTCTCTCTCTCTCTCTCTCTCTCTCTCTCTCTCTCTCTCTCTCTCTAATCCCCTTTCCTTCTTCCTCCTAAATACAAATTTGTGTTGCTGTTATTTTGTAGATTTGAACAGGGCTTAGCTTATTTTGCCTTCTGTTTGCATTTTGCTTGGGTAATAAAAATGTAGAACTCTCCTGTGTATTGTAAGTTATAGGAAAGAATGGGAAGAACGTGCTTGTTTGTATACCAATTTATCATGTTATAAAATGTGAAACAGCTGGTTTAGGCTGTGTAAATGATACATGTACCATAAAAATGTGCTTTGCTGAAATTAAGATATGTAGTCAGCCTGTTTGCTCTACGAAGGCCTGTTGCTTTCTCTTTAAATTTTATTTTTTGGAGGAATGGGATATCTGTAACTTAGGGCACAATTCCACAGGAACAGGGCAGGGTTTGTTGTTTATATTTTTATTTTATTTTTTTTTGGGGGGGGGGGTGTAATCAAAGCCAGGATTTTGGTGTCAGTTTGTGACTGAAAAGTCTGTAGGCCTATTTCCATTTAACTGTTCAGTGGCTGATTATTGATTCAATGATATTATTTTTTTTTTATCTTGGGTAATACAACACTTTATTTTTATGTGTCACAGGCTCAAACTGGCATGTCTCTACTCAAATAAATGTATAGGGCCTATCTGACCCAAAGATCTGCAAGATACTAAAAGTCTAAGCTCAATAATATGTTTGAACATAGTCATAATCAAAAGTACATTTGTAATTTTGATGTAGTTTTTGTCAGATGTTGGTGCCCACATTTTGTCTATGTGCTAAATGTGACCATCTTTGAGGTTATGTATTTCGGCAATTTTATTACTTTGTAGATTGATTTTAACTATATTTTTTGTATTCATATCTTTTCAGGCAGCACTCAGTATGTTTTTTCAAGAATCATCCGTCCCCACAATGTGCAGGAACTGTAACAGAAGTCACACAAACGGAAACTACCCTGTGAGTGTGGAGGGAAATCTGCTTATCATGCTAAATTTTTAAAGATAAACCCTGTTTAGAGAAACTATGGTTGATAAAATATTCCCGAGGCACTGTTTTTCTATAAATTAATCTTGACATAAAAAAAAATTTAATTAGTTCCACAAGATTATGCGAACAGAAAGACGCTGTGATTAATTAAATGATGTAACTACAAACACTAGCAAAGATCATGTGCACTAGTGATATATTGACTATTGAGGCTTAGTATAGTAATGAATGTTGTAAAATCTATATTTTTGTTGTTTTGCACTTTGACTTGTTTGATTTTATGTTATGCCTATTGAAATACAAATAATTGCAAATTTTATATAAACCTATAGATACTATTTTTTGTTTGTTTTTTCCTTGAAACTTGTTCAATACTCTAGCTCTTGAAAACTCCATCCTTTTTTCTTTCGGGGAGGGGGTGGGGGGGGTCTTTTATTGTGTGCAGACAGTAGGGTATATTTTCAATGTTCTGTTGAAAATAATTATATTGTTTGCCTAGCTATAAATATAAAGCCTATGCCTTGATAGTCCATGGACTAATGATTTGAATTCTTCCTGTTCTCTGCCTTGTAGCTGTGCACTCCGGCCAACACACCAGCCACCCCTCCAAACTTCCCAGACGCACTGGCAGCCCTCGCAAAATTAACAACAGGAGACAGCAGCAAAGTGTTTGGTACGCAGCAGCACCCGCACCAGTTTCCCTGTCCTTCGTCTCAACAAGGACAACCGAGCATGGCCCACTCTCCCAACAGCATGCACATGCAGATTGAGGCAAACAGCAGATAGAGTGTTGGGGCGGAATGTGGGGGGAAGACACTCCTCACGGAAACGGCAGCTTCTAAACAACACTTTTGAAGATGGGGCTTGAATTGGATGACGCATCCAGAGAGGAGATGTGTACAGTTTGGCCTTCAATTAAAAAAAAAAAATATTTTATAAAAAAAAAAAAAGACAATTTAAAGAAAAATGTTGGAATGACTTTGTGTTATGGTGATTCCCCCTTTTGTTCACAGTTAAATGTGGACCGGTGCGCAGATAACTAGTAGCGTAGTTTTATTGCAGTATGGGTTGGTGATTTGGAGAGTCCCTGAGTGGCAGTCAGTGATACCATATTCATTTTTCTATATAACAAAAAAAGCACTCAGTATGTTACTGCACTCACACATACTAAAGAAAAGCCAAGTACTTTTTATTTCTTTATGATCCATATCACAAATACATACTACATTTAAACATTTGATTGTAAAATATTGTTCTCAGCCGTTTTGCAATGCATGATTGGCTTGTGTATTTTTACTTAATTGTCTTCAATCAATTTCTTTTGTAATTTCATTACCAATTCTGTCACCTATTGGTTTTTTTTTCCTCTCCTGCAGTGCATAGCATAAATTCATGTGTTCGAAAACTTGTTTTCATGACATTGATTCTGTATAGAGAAACAGCATGTATGGCAGAGAAACTAAAACAAATGGTATCCCCAGCCCCGTCCAATCCCATTAGGAATATCATGAACAGCAAATTATTTGTTTATTTTATTACTTAATGATAATGATCAAGCTTGAAGATATTTTTCACTCTTCTCTTGCTTGAAGAAACAGTTATAAGAAATCTCTCTTTTTACTCTTTCTCTTAATAATTCGTGATTCATTTTCTCTTACTGTCTTTTTTTTTTCTGGAACTCATTCTAGATTGTACATAGTAACTTTTCACACATTGTTGAACAACACAACATTCTTGAAATGTATATCTACTAGGCAGTAGTACTAGTACACATTTTTTAAACATGTCCTTTTTTTAGTTTGCAAGATGAGGTATGAACTTGATAGGTTAAGAGAGAGAGTTTAGTAACAAAAAATTACATTTTATGATGAGCAGTAGAGGTGTGACTGACAGTCTTTGGGTTATTTATGTTTGTGCGTATCTCATAATCATGATCAAGGCAGTGGTCTTTTCTATTGACTCAAACAGATATTATTCAACTTCTTTATTTTCATTGTTACTCAGTTTTGAGTCAATTGTCTTTCTCATTAGTAGGAGCCACTTATATAAATATTTTGGTCCTAGTTTACCAATTCAGAAAATTGGTATTCGAAGTAGGGAGAAGAAAGATAGTTTTCCTGAAAAAGGGTCTCTCTCTCTCTCTCTCTCTCTCTCTCTCTCTCTCTCTCTCTCTCTCTCTCTCTCTCTTTTTTTTTTCCTCATCCATTCTCTTTCTGTCTTATTTCTTAGTTTCTGTTGTCTGAACTCTCCACCAGCCAATTGTGTGCATGCCAGGGATCATATGTTTATTTATGAACTGCCTTGCATACAACTAAAAATGTCATAACTATTATTTTAATAATATCTAAAAGTGGTACAGTTTGGCTTGGTGGAATATATGTTGGAAGATTGAGCCCAGAACCATAAAATTGCAAATCTGAAAATATTCAGAAATAATTTTTTTTTAACTACTTTCCATTTTTTTTCTTCTGGTTTTGTTCACAATCACAGCATAACTTTGTAAACAATTGAACCCGGTTATGAGAGGTGAGCTGTTGCACTGGATGACTTTGTGGTAAAATCATAAATGTAACAGCAATTCCTTTTTTTTAATGCTCTATATTTTACCATTTTGATGGAAGGTTGAATTTTTTTTTTCCTTTGTATGGAACATTTTTTTTTTTATATGATTATTGGTCCATTTGTTCTCATGTACTTGTACAGCTTTTTTTTTAAATTCTTGAAGACTTGAGTTTGGTGTTGCATTGTGTTAATGTGTACCAGTACAACACTACGTTCAAATGTGCATTGTATGTAACTTTTAAACTGATGTTTGAAGCTTGATATTGTAACAGTTTACATGAGTTGGTTCATCATAGTCTTTTGTTGATGGAAAAATGTATCCTTTTTTTTTTTTTTACATAATGTAATATTTTGTTTTATCAAAATTATTTGATGTCAACATTTGTCATATTTTCTTACAACATTTGCTGCCCAATTTTCGCTGTGACTGTCATTTTAATGTTCTATGAAAATACACAAACTGTATGAAAAGACTGACCTTTTTTTTTTGTTTGTTTCAATTTCTGTGATAAGGTGAATATACATGTATATAAATGCATTGTGTGTTTCTGTTGTTGTTGTTGTTGTTAAAGTCTTCATTCCTATCTCTGTGGTCTGTCTCAGGGCAGTAATAACACATTGAAATATTGTGTTGTAATTGTCCACCTGCATGTTATGGATTGAAACTGTTGTCATGTAATATGAGAACTTATCTCTATGCAAGTGCAAGCATTTCCAACCCTGCTCTCAATTAGACTTGCCCTTCTTTTCACACCCTCTCATTCTTTGATCTGATGAGTACCACTCAGTACTAGTAGTACTACATGTATCAATCAGGCCACTCTGCTGTCTACATTAATAATATATGTTATGACCATACACTACAAATTATATACAATTAAACCATTTTTATGCTTCTCTAGTCTAAGGTGGATAAATCTACATGGTGCATGTTTCTTATTGCGGCAAAGAACTTTTTTACCTGCGTTTTAGTAGGAAAGTAGGCATTTTTGTTTTAATTTTTAAAGAGGGGATGGGGTTCTCAATGACTTGAACTAGTCATAGTTTTCTTTCTTCTTCCCCATCTATCATGATGAAGATTTTCTCAAGTGTTGGTTAAAGTTACTTTCTTTAGTTTCCCTATCTCTTTCCACTTGCAATCCATTCTCCTCAACATTTGTTTTCTGCTGTTGGAAATCGTCAGGGCGAACTGCAAAAGTTTCAAACGTGAGGCACACCTTTTCAGGTATCTCTTCTTTAGACTAGTTTCAGCAATTGCTGCATACACAAACTGGCGTAAGTGGTAGAGCGTTGGTTTCCTAAGCGACAAGTCACCGTTCCGAAGCCCATGATCGGCTAAAACTTACTTGTCCAATTTTGTTCCATACTGATTTGGTCGGCGTCAGTATAATTATTGTAACCGTCTGAGATGGGAGTCGTGATATCCCCGCACTGTCTCTATGTGACAACAATTTAAAATATTAAAAACTGTCAAACGTTAGTCTTGGAGACCCATCTACAATACATGTATAGCCTGGCTAGTGTTGGACTTTAAGAAATTAACTCAACTCATCCTAATAGTTGCATGTATATAGGATATAGGGGATCAAAGGCATGGGTTGCTGTAAATGTTTAAAATAACTGAGTGTGACTAATAAAGTGACTCCTTTGCTTCTTGGGATAAGCCTGCCACAGCACTAGGTAAACAGAGTTGCATGTACATGTATGTGCGTTAAATTTAGTTCCATCACTTCCATGTGCAACAAGCAGTGATTTGAAAAAGCGATACCTGTGCATCCCTTAGCAGTAGCAGTAGCACTACAGCCATGATCTGCATGGAGTAACAGTGGCACAAGTTGCTTGTAAACATGTGCACGCCTGAGATCTATTTACATAAATTCTAAACTCCAAACAGACGAGTGGAGCCGTTGTTTTGGTTGGCGTGAAGCCAAGGTCGTTGAAAGTCGGGCGGACAGATAAGCCCGCCTTGCATTTGTAGTAGTACTACAGTGTATCGAGTCGATATTTTCGGAATCGGGGGAAACAGGTTTGTGGTTAACCTTCAGCGTGGTGACTGACACACACACACACACTCTCTCTCTCTCTCTCTCTCTCTCTCTCTCTCTCTCTCTCTCTCTCTCTCACACACACACTTTATATATTATCTCAAAAACTCTACATAGCTCATCTGTCTTTCGGTCGGTGTCCGTATAAAGTGACCTGCGAATTATGCCTTGATATCCCTGCTCTGTCTCAGTACGGCTGCTCGTAAATCTTGAGACCCGTCCACGATTTGAGAAGAGACCAAGAAGTCAAAGCAAAAATTTCAGTGTTTACTATTTTATAACTCTGTAATTTATCGCGGTGTGAAGCGGCTCTATAATTTGTATGAATATAATGAATACGATTGTTTGGGTCACTAACAGTGGACTAACTACATGTGTAGGGCCTACGCAATGTAGCAGTTACAGAAGAACCGATAGCATACCAGTGCATACCACGGTACCATTTGTAATGTGCTATATTCTTTGAACTGATCATCGGTGAAACTCCTTTCCTCGTCACTTGTGATAATTCCAGCCAATGGTACACAATGCATTTTTAAATTCGCATGCTCTAGGAAGACAATACATTGTAATTGCATGCGTGGACAACAAATGTTCAATTAAGAAACTGCACAAAATTCTTTTCTCAATAGTTGTTGTTATAAGTTCACAACGTAAATCAATCTGCTAGAATCCTGGTCTGTGACCCATGTATTGTTTGCTTTCTTAATTGAGGTGATTCTTTAGGTGCGAAGCTTGATTAAGAATTAATGTCTTTAATTTTGTCGAGTGAGTTTTAACAGGGGGGAAAACTATAAGCTCTATACATATCTGGGTGGTGATGGTATCAGAAACATTTCCATGTTTTATTATATATAGATGTAGTATTAATATATACTTCTTTCAAATTTAATTATTCTGTTTGAGTCAAAATAACCATTCAATCGGTGTTTGTTTTTGTTGGGTTTTTTTTACAGTCTGTAACTACGTAAATCTCTCCTCTTTCAGAATAAAGTACAGTCGCGTGCGTGATGTTCATTCTTACTCTTAAACATACTGTCAGCTTATCAACATTTTGTATTGTTTCCGAAGGGATGGAGAAGCTCAGTACACGTAGTGATAATACGCAGTTTCTATTTAGGGAATCCGACGATTTATTCTCCGAGCAGACCGTCGTGCCCATCCTACTGTGGTCGTGCGTTGTTCAGTGTCATAATGTGCTGTGTGTGAGGTAAGTTCNNNCTCTCTCTCTCTCTCTCTCTCTCTCTCTCTCTCTCTCTCTCTCTCTCTCTCTCTCTCTCTCTCTCTCTCTCTCTCTCTCTCTCTTTCTGAGTTTACACGGAGATTGCACTACCGTTATTACCATACATTTTATTTGGTTCCCACCTTCGTAGACTTCAATTAGGATCCATTAACTGTGTTTTTTGAATGCAGATGGGTATCATAATAGTATACACATGTGTCTATCTTCCTTCACCCGCATTCTCGTACCAAAAAACTCACTCGCTCAATTATTTGTATTACCATTTTGTTTTGTGTATCCTCTTTGCACGTACTCTACATGCATACAGTTATGACTACAACGAGTCGGTTGCGCTTCTTGTATTTCACCAAGGGTTGTTGTTTGATCGATCTGCTCCCATGTACTTAAGCTATAATTATTTTTAGACCTGCTATTCTGAATTAACAACAACAAACATGAACGACTTTCAGTTGCATGATCTCATTCGCCACTAAAATACACTATAGCCGAGGAGACTTCCATAGCATACTGTTATTTTTTCACAATAACAAGATAATTATATTTATAATAGAAACAAAGAGACATCTAATTGTTTTTCATGAATAAAAAAGTAGGACTGAAAGGAACTTTTAGATTAGAACAGCTGTGTCACGGGTGAATTAATTACGTTTAGAATGACACACTCTTTTCAATCACTAGAGAGAGAGAGAGAGAGAGAGAGAGAGAGAGAGAGAGAGAGAGAGAGAGAGAGAGAGAGAGAGAGAGAGAGAGAGAGAGATCGAACTGTCTAGATTTCTGTATTAGTAAAACTGCCCTGACCCATACATTCGACAACATCGAAGGGGAAGTAGATCTAAACATACGTATTCACGACAGTCCTTCTTTTCAACGCCACAAAATTACGCGTATAGTCGTTCATACTGTTCTTTTTTTTTTTTCCTTTCCGATTTTATGAAACGCATCAGTGAGTTTGTTGTAAATTTTGTGAACGACCGTGAGACTCATAGAAAGAGATTGAGAACAGCTCTTTTTATTTATTATTATTATTATTATTATTATTATTATTATTATTATTATTATTATTATTATTATTATTATTATTATTATTATTATTATTATTGTTGTTGTTGTTGTTGTTGTTGTTGTTGTTGTTGTCCTTGTTACCCAACATATCCTATCTAAGTTTCTGCTGAGACTGGCGCTGCAGTGCCTCGATACAGTCGATATTTCCAGACCTATCAGCTTTCCGCCAAAAAGTGTATAAGTAAACCACTCTCCGCAAACGTATTTCCCTAAATAAGTATACTGAATTAGTTTCTCGAGTTGGCAGCTTGGCAGCTACGGAGCTCCTCTTCTCCTAAACCTGTCGGTGAACTCAGCTGGTGTTTAGTGTTTACACTGTTTTGTCTGCGCTGACCTCATTTCGCCCTTGTTTGGGTTTGTTGCCTAGAATCTTCCAGTCTATGTTTTGATTTTTTTCTTTGTCTGTGGAATAAAGATTAAGAGGATCAAGGTTACAGAACGAATACGCTGAAATTTTACGTTGTATAATTTTAATGTATTAAGGCTTTATATGTGGGTTGTTTTATCTTAGTTATTTATGGAGGAGTGTCATATGACAATGGAACTGGGAGTACATGTACAATATATATCTGAAAAGAAAATTGAAAAAAACAACAACAACTACGGTATATGGCTCTTCGAATGATTGCAGTGGAACATCACAAACCCACATCCCCTGTGGAGACTGGGAGATTATCAAGTAGGTTTACAGGTATTATTATTATTATTATTATTATTATTATTATTATTATTATTATTATTATTATTTTGTTGTTGTTGTTGTTGTTGTACTTGTTGCTGTTGCTATTGTTATTATTGTTGTTATCATTATTGTTATCGATTCCTTTGATAGTAGTTGGTGTTTTTGTATCCAATATTTATATTTTCATGACTTTTGGACAAACAAATAGAAATTTAAAATAATGAAGTAAAAAACGCTAAAAAAAACCACAAACAAACAAGGCTATGAAGAAATAAAAAAACCAAACAGGCAAAGAGTTTCAAAGGCTATTAAATTATAGGATACGAAGATATAAAGAAATAAACAAATGTATTCAAATTTCTCCAGAAAGCATGCACCCAAACAAACAGAGGAATGGTTGAGGGCCATTAGGTGATAGTTCACAAAATGCACTCTAATGCAGTGTTGAATGTACAACCTATTCCAAGGTCCAAACAACACTATTAAAGACAACAACCCCGAATGATGGTGATTAAAAATAAATTATGGAGAAAATAGGAAAAATAGGGGTAGGATGCGGGTTGTGGGAATAATAAAAAAAAAAAACAAACAAACAAATATAAGCGTCTTTTAATTCAGCTATTTACTTTTCTTTTGAATTAAATCAGTGAATTTATAGGTAAACAAATCGTGGCGTTTTCCATCTTAGTCTTAATCTTTAAAAAAAAATTTGTTCCAGGATCTGTCATATAACTTGTAAGCATGTCGCTTAACTCAACAGACGAGCCTGTACTTGATTCGAACATTTGAGCTCTTTACAGTGGGCTGAATGCCCCATCGAGTGAGCGATCTTGCTTTACAAGCTTTGAAGTCAAGTTTGGCGATGAAATGTTAATAAAGGATAAGGATATTGATTTGTCATGTCATGGTTGGCTGATTAGAAATAGAACAGTTACTTTAAGTTTTGCATCGACTTAAAAAAAATGATTGTCCATCTTTAGATGTAAATAATACCTTATTTGTTATCCTTCTAAATCATACTGCAAAGCAAATTGACATTATTGTCGCTTTTGTTTGTCTGTCTGTTTCTATCAGCGGTCCTAATCTACATTGGACCTCGAAACTGTCAACACCACTATAGTCGTTTAGATAAGACAATCAATCAAACACTGATAAAGTGGGCTTATCGGCAAATTATCTGACTTGTTTACAGTCACTACTATAAGTGTCGACCTGTAAACAAGATAACTTTGTCAATTTTCCGATATTGGGATCAAAGAGTTGCACACCTGGGTTTAATCAAATGTATCAATCTAATCAAGAAAAAAATATCTCAAAATAATGTAATAGAGTCTTATAAAATGTATAATCATAACGTTGTTTTTTATTGTTGTTTTTAGTGTTTATTTGCCCAGATACAGTCCAAAATATGAGTAATATTTATTAATCATTATGCCAACAAAGCATTATATTGACTGAGGTAAACAGCTTGACAAATTAATCAGTTTCTTTCGACCTTTACGTTACTTAATTTAACTGAATGAGAATAGGAGGAAACAAATAAATGCAGTCAAGCTAGTTTTTCTTAGTTGTGTGGATTGCCGTCCCTCCATCTTAGCAACAGCGTACCCAAGGGTATTTGGGGGTGGAGCAGCTGGTCTAGATGGTCTAGATGCCAAAGCGCGCTGGTTCAAATCTGATGCCGTGGGTTCTGTCCAAAGATCTGTAAAATTTATTTGCCGGATTCCGTAGACCTTTAAAGACTCACATCCTTGTATCCCCGCCCCGCCCTGCCTCTATGTGGCAGTACTTAAAATTCTTGGGACCCGTCAGCAATGGCGGTAGACCAACAATACCCAAACCAAATTAAATCAATCTATAACAATAACTAAACGTAAGCCTTTTCTCTCTTGAACACGATCCCTGCAGTGAACACCACATAATAATTTCAATTTCTCATAAAAAAAACAACAACTAGGGCATGAGTCAGTCGAAATATACGCCAGCTGTGTATTAGTCGATTGTGTATCTGTCTGTACTGAGAAGCCGATAAGCTCACAAACTTATTGACGCCACAATGATGCTCAGGAAAGATAAGACTGGGTGTGATAGAAGAGCTGCCTACGTAGTCAGTCAGTTAAAATGTAAGTTAAAACAGTATTACAAAATGCGGACATTAGTTCTTCTGGGCTCAAGGTTGTCATCTATGTCATTGGCCAAAAGATGGGCCGCAAATAACTCTGGCAACATTTAATGAAGCAAGTGATATATTTACTGCGGTGAATCGCAGAGAACATTTATTCTGACTCTATATCGGGTTGAACTGGAGCAAATGGTAGAGCGTTGGTCTCCCAATTGGGAGATCGGCAGATTCCTGATTTGAAACCACCATAAGGCATCCCCACACTGACTCTGTGTGGTAGTATATTGTAAAATTGTCAAACGTTAATCCTGTGACTCGTCCACAATATAACCTATAGTGTTGACGTTGGACGCAAAGGGCCAAACTCAAACTTAAACTATGTTAATTGTATGAACATTTTTGTGTCAATATTATTCTCTGAGTAGCTTCTTTTTCCTTTGCGATTATTTCGCTCACCTGTTCGCCATCTTCAATAACATTTAATTTGTGTCTGAGTTGCAGCAGGTTAACTTGCCAGACGTTGGTTCTGGGACACCTCCGCGATCTAACCTAGCTGCTGCCGTAGGGCGTTAAGATTTAACTCAAACGCACACACACACACACACACAGACAGTGGCTTGAGTTGGTGTCCAACGTCAGCTTTATAAATGCCATATTGCCACAGAGATAGAGCATTTACACCAAGCACTTATGTCTCGTCGTTCACTGACACCGACCCATTAGACCATTAGGGAACAAGGCAGCCCGACGCGGTTCGAACCGAGGTCTGCGACTCAAATCCCACGCTCAGTCAAATAATTTGTCAGATTTCGTCCTTTACTGGCTGGGTCGGTGTCAGTATACTGTGGCCGGCTGATACAGAAGTCCAGGTCTCCCCGCAAGGTGTGGCAGCACGTTAAATTGTCAGATGTAAGTCTTGGGGTCCGTCCTCAATATAACAATATAAAATACATATTGCTGACGTTGGTCGCTAAGCAACATACAAACGATCCATCATCGAGAGAAGTGTTTGGCTAATTGATTTCTGAACATCCCATCTTTAGCGTTCAGGCTATCTTTGGGCTGGCCTCAAGACTAACGTCTGACACTTTTTACTAGCCGACACCCAAAGATATAATACTGACAGTGACACGGACTCAAGTAGTAGGAGACATTGCCTAAATGGGATTTGAACCTAGGCTTCTATTCAGAAGCCACACGCTCTGCCGACTGCTAACCCCTCCCCCTCCCCACACACAAACGCACTTCGTTTTCTCTGGGGTAGAACATCTCGTTTCGAAGCAAAATTATAGGTCCGTGGTTCGACCCCTCGCTGTTTCGCTCCCTACTGGTTGTTCGGTGTTCGGTGTCAGTTTAATGTGACCGTCTGAGACAGGAATCATGGTATCCACGCCCTGGCAGCACATAAATTATCAGACGTTAGCTTTAGGACCCGTCCACAATATAGTCTATAGTGCTTATGTTGGGCGTTAAACCAACTCAACAAAAATTTTCTAATCATGAAACTTTACTGCCATTCTATCCACGGAACAGAAATCTGTTCGCCAGTTAAATTGAAAATAAATGATGCAAGTCTGAGTGATGGAAGGCATGCAGAAAGTCGGGCAACTAGAGGTCGACCACCGAAGTATAACCATGTAGGATCAATTTCAATTCATTCAACGAAAACGAGACGAGGAGCCACGTTTATTATAAACACAGCTCTCTGTGGCAGTCTGTGCAAGTTTATGTCTGTCTGTCCTTGTTGAGGGTAGTGTGGTACGTGTATTGGTGGTAGTCCAAGCAGTTTTTAGGTGGCGTACACACTACACAGGTCGAATGGCGCTGCAGGTTATTGCACTCGCGTTGGGGGGTAATTAAAACCGTTACCCTTAAAAACTCGCGGGGAGAGAGAGAGAGAGAGAGAGAGAGAGAGAGAGAGAGAGAGAGAGAGAGAGAGTTAACTCCTCTAGGTTTAACGTCTCCTAGGTTCCTCTGAGGGATCCTAACCGACAAACCCAGAGTTTTTTACGTGCTAGCTGGCGCAAGACGTAGAGAGTTGGGATCCCGAATGGGAAGTATGCATACATAGTATGAACCGTCGATCAGGCAAATAATTATTTGACGAGTTTCTTTGCCTATAGAATAATTTGACAAGCTGAGGCAGGAGTACTGGTATCCTCACTCAATCTCTGCGCGGCATCACGTCACACTGTCAGACGCTAGTCTCGGGAGTCGTCGTCGTATGGAATACTTATCAGGAATCTAAAAGATGCTAAATTATGACAGGGCTTCTCTTAGTTTTACAAAATAAAGGGAAAAACTTTTATCTTTGAGAAAAATGTAGCAATGCTCACCAAGGGCTTTTCTCTCTCTTTCTTTCTTTCATTCCCTCTATTTCTCTCAAACAGTCACTCTCTTTAGTCAGACCAATGCACAATGGTGCACAGGCAAACAGACGGAGAAACAGAGAGGCAGACAGACAGACAGACAGACAGACAGGCAGATAGACAGACAGACAGACAGACAGACAGACAGACAGAGACAGACAGACAGACAGACAGACAGACAGACAGACAGACAGACAGACAGATAGAAAAATGTAGCAATGCTCACCAAGGGCTTTTCTCTCTCTTTCTTTCTTTCATTCCCTCTATTTCTCTCAAACAGTCACTCTCTTTAGTCAGACCAATGCACAATGGTGCACAGGCAAACAGACGGACAAACAGAGAGGCAGATAGACAGACAGATAGACAGACAGGCAGACAGACATACAGATAGACAGACAGACAGAGAGACAGACAGACAGACAGACAGGCAGATAGACAAACAATGACAGACAGGAGAAAACAGACAGAAAGAGGGGTAGAGAAGTCAATGCCTTATCAAGCACCGAAAAGCTACAGTTCCCGAGACACTGGAGCTCGAACCGTCAAAGTAATGAGAAAATCTGCAGGTTTGACACTCTACCACTAATGCATCGGGCTGAAAGCTCTAAGTTACAACTTGTAAGCTTATACGACTGTATTGATTTACACGTCAAAATATCTGATACAATTACATATCTGACGTTATCATGTCGCGAGATAAGTCAAATGTTGCAAATTGAACATTTTCATAGAAACATAAGATCGTAAAATGTGTGTGTGTGTGTGGGGTGGGGGGTGTTACAATTGACACCATTAGAACAATTATTTGTATCTCAAGATTAATTTTTCCATTTTAAAAAGTGGAAAAAAAAAGAAAAGAAACGGGGGTGACCTTAACGTATAATATAATGTAGTGGGATTCAGATGAGGTCAAATCTTCAAAGTCAACTCCTGTCTAAACCAGCATTAGATGGCGGTCCCAGTTTCGATACACGAATACTACGTCGTATAGTTATATAACATGTCATAAAATTAATGTACAATTGAAATTTTAGAACAGCGTTTAGACTTATGATCAATGGTTCTCGACTCTGACTGATACATTTAAAAAAAGAAATACACTACACTATGTTTCGGTCTGTTGTAAAACAACTTGTAAAGATTCATTTTTCAATGTCAAGCCTTATCTTCAAACACTTTTTGTTTCTTTTTGTTATCATTGAGGTTCATTGAGCCTGCTTGAACAGCCTTTTTGTGTGTGACTGCTCGACTTGCTTACTGATTCTGACTCACAAGGCACACCCAATGCTAACGTCTAGTTTTATGTTCGCGTATTTATTTATCTTTTAGGTGTCAATGTCCTTGGTACCCGGCTACCCGCATTGAACATGAGTGATAAATTAATCTTAGTGATACCTGCTGAGTGCTGTACCATTTACTATAGCAAATGCGTTTATTTTCATTTATTTTATTGTAACAGCATATTGATTTGTGTTTTGTTTTTTAGCAAGAAGTTCGATAAACCATGGGCAACAATAATACTAGTAGTTATAATTATAATCAATAGATAGATAGATAGATAGATAGATAGATAGATAGATAGATAGATAGATAGATAGATAGATAGATAGATAGATAGATAGATAGATAGATAGATAGATAGATAGATAGATAGATAGATATATAGATAGATAGATAGATAGATAGATAGATAGATAGATAGATCGAAAGAAAGATTAATGGTGGAAGAGAAAATAGAGAGAGGGTTAAGGATTGGAGGCCAAGATTAGGAGAAATATAGAGAGTGAAATGGCTAGAGAGAGAGAGAGAGAGAGAGAGAGAGAGAGAGAGAGAGAGAGAGAGAGAGAGAGAGAGAATGCCAAAGGGAGAGAGAGATACATAGAGTATGATTATGTATTTGCAGTTTGTGCATGTATTGGCTCAGGTCCAACACATTACATTCCTCCATCACTATCACTATCAATAGTATCATATCAGTACAGTCATGTACATGCAGGCCTGGCTTACATGAATGTGTGACCCCAAGTCGCGTGTTCACGCTACATCAGCGGGTACCGGCCGGCGACTTACAGGTCGCATTACATGTACACATGTACATGCATTAATTTTGGTTGTGTGCACAGTCATAATTTGCCAATTAGCTCGTACAGCAAATTAGTACAATAATTATTAGTACATGTCGTTAAGCACCCACACCCCCAAACCAATTTTCAAACAAAAAGTGGGGTGGGGGAGTGGGCGGGGGAGGAGACTTTAAGGAGAGAGAGAGAGAGAGAGAGAGAGAGAGAGAGAGAGAGAGAGAGAGAGAGAGAGAGAGCGGAGAAAGAGAGAGGAGACGCCAAAAAAA
>RQTK01000233.1:262442-278975 GCA_003991915.1 Elysia chlorotica | reverse complement strand
CTACTACTACTACTACTACTACTACTACTACTACTACTACTACTACTACTACTACTACTACTACTACTACTACTACTACTACTACTACTACTACGTAGTAGTAGTAGTAGTAGTAGTAGTAGTAGTAGTAGTAGTAGTAGTAGTAGTAGTAGTAGTAGTAGTAGTAGTAGTAGTAGTAGTAGTACATGTAGTAGTAGCCGGCAGGCGGACCACATACATCAAATCAGCTGCAGGTTTGGGAATCTAGGCTACTGGTACAGCAAGGTAGTCTACACGTACAAGGATGGTGTAAATTTATACGTCCGAGCTTACCATGTTCATGTTTAATTTACAAGTCATAGACTACATCTGGTAGCCGGCAATTGGGTCCATGGTACCAACATAGACAAACCAGGCCTAGAATTTTAGGGCACAAGGTACAAAAAAGACGTTTAGACACCCAACTTACCATGTTCATGTATACTTAAACATGTCATAGACAATGGACTAAATCTCCCTCGTACATGGAGCTAACTCAGTAAACCTGGTACTGGCACCACCACATCTACCTACAGCTGGACACCTAGATCGATACGCTCATGCCAAGAATGTCTGATCGTCTCCACCGACCGTCAAAACAACGCGTGGCCCACTGTTGGGCCGACCTATTGACCGGTCCACTAGGTGTAATCTTTACATGCCTGATATGTCGCAGTCTCACACTCGCTGACCAAAGGTGGTAAACATGACCGGTTCATTGTGTCATCTCTGCATAACCAGAAATATAGCATACCTGCACGTTGCAGCCACAACATGTACGTGTGTATATAAGTGAGAAACGTGCCCGGGCTGTAATAATTATTGTGAAAGGCTCTTGTACGAAAAGCTCTTGGATACATCGCCGTAAAAATTATTAAAGTCCTCCCCCCTCTCCCCCCGCGCGCTTCCAATGTAAGCGCCATGTAGCTCTAGACAAAGTTTAAGTTTAAGGCATTCCCAAAAGATATAATGGTTATAATTCTCAACATCAAATAATTATATTGTGCATTGATATGATTACAATACAATTATTGGTAAACTTCTCTAAAGAATCTCTCTCTCCCTCTCCCCCCTCTCTCTCTCTCTCTCTCTCTCTCTCTCTCTCTCTCTCTCTCTCTCTCTCTCTCTCTCTCTCTCTCTCTCTCTCTCTCTCTCTCTCTCTCTCTCTCCTTAAAGTCTCCTCCCCCGCCCGCTCCCTCACCCCACTTTTTGTTTGAAAATTGGTTTGGGGGTGTGGGTGCTTAACGACATGTACTAATAATTATTGTACTAATTTGCTGTACGAGCTAATTGGCAAATTATGACTGTGCACACAACCAAAATTAATGCATGTACATGTGTACATGTAATGCGACCTGTAAGAGGCGTCTTTATGTCAGACGCTATCGTCACATGGATCACAAAGCCTGCATTGTCATAGTAGAGGGCGCGAGCGGAGAGCTCGGACACCGAATCTACTGGACACAGTCAGTCGGCACGACTGGAGCATGAGGAGGGCGAGTGGTAAACACTAAACACTGAGTAACACTATCAGACCAAGGCCCATGCACTGACAAACTGTGACAGTGTGAGTCACCGGGGAGACCGGCTTTGTCTGTCGATAACAATGCTAATACATGTAATGACAATCACTATGGTTATTAGTGGAGTAAAAACCCGGCTTAGCCACTAAAATGATTCGTTTCGACGACTTGTACGAGAAGATTACTGTCTCAGTGAATTTAGTTGTCTTGTATTTGTAAAAAGCAGCCTCACGACAAAGGCTAAAAAGGCATACCAATTAGTGAAGGCCCTGACAAGTTGACAAGGGCGGACCACTACAATTCAAAATTAAACAAACAAAAATGCCTGACAAAAGTACACAATTGGAAAAGATGGATGGAATACTGCTCGGAATTGTATACCTACAAAACCAAAGGAAACCAGAAAGGGCACTCAATGTTCCAGCACCCAACATCGATGACCACCCAATCCTTTGAGAAAAAGTTAAAGAAGCATTAAATCACTAATTTGTTTAAAGAAGGGTAAATCAACACGGGTGAATACCATGGTCCCAGAGAGATCAGTGCATGCATGGGGTAGACCATGATAAGCGCTCTGTTGTAAAATGTATATCATGTGTCTGCAACAAGATTTGTTGGTAAACAGAAGAATAGCCAGCACCATGGTCTCAGTCATTAGACCGTGCAGGCTTTGCAAGCCATGCGACGACAATGGATGGCAGAACCGTGCCCCTATACATGGGGTTTTCTGATCGCTCATTGGCTCCGTAAGTCTAGTATGGAGCTATGATTGGATGCCGGTGCAGGATACTTTACGTATGGTCTTCGTTTCACTGTGTGTGCCGTTATCGCAAAGCTTCTGTTACCACCAAAGAAACTCAAAGATCAGTCTGGTGGGCTCAATGGTCACTTCAATATTCCTATACACATGTGAGCCGCGGAGATTAATAACACTACAGATTTAGACAAAAGGGTTCAGGCACAGAGATGCGATGTGACTGCAGACTCCTTGACATCTCATACAAAGAGCACATTTCAAATGCCGAAGTACGGAAAATAATCAATGAGTAACACTGAAGGGCAGCACAAACATCTTATGACTACATTGAAGAGGCGAAAATAAAAATGGTATAATTTTATGCAAGTCGCAAACTCCATAGTTTATTTGAATTGGATTTCTGGGCACTTATTTATGCCAAATGGACCAGAAAAGATCCGGGTAGAAAAGCTACCCGAAAAGACCCGAGAAGATCCAAAAACACCTGAAAAGACATTCAATACATGGTTTATTGATTTATTGTTTATTTATTTGTTAGAAACACTTCAATATGTTGGGGTCTGATTTATGTCTTGTCCACGGCTCCCAGTACACCTGAGATTTCTGCTCTGCTGAGTAGCCTATCATTATCGATCTGTTTGTGACAAATAATTATATAAACAATAAATCAATAACCGTGTATATCATTACGGCTCTTCTCAGGTCTTCTTTATAAAAATATAAATAAACAATAAATCAATAACCATGTATATTCTTTACGTCTCTTCTCGAGTCTTCTCTGTAAAAATAAGTACCGTGATTTCCCTGCATGCCATCGAGCTAGCCCAGAGACAACATGATTGTGCAAAATAAAAGGCAATACACATACGTGTAATAATGATTCACAAAAGAAAAGTGAACACCAAAGTCTTTGTTAAAAAGTCAGCAATATATCGCATTTATTTGGTTTACATGCAGCAGCATCCATGCCATTTTTAAATGTTGATTAAAACAATTAATTGATTTACAGGGTAATATCACTCAGATAAAGACAACACATAATTATTGTGTTAACTCATTTGGCTTGAAAAATGAACGAGAGTTTTCTTTCTTTACAGTCATCGAGCCATGTAGGCCTACATACTGTAATTGTTATGACAATGAGCCATTTATTTTTTACAAGTACATGTACAAGTTTCAAAACAAAATAGGAATTTTTTTTTTTCTTAATTCACAATTTATTTTTTAATGCTCCTCCAAATTTATTGTGCGCCATATTTGGATTTTGTGACAAAGAGCAGCAGACATTGAAGAGATAACATTTTTTTTTCATATCAGGGATAATAAAATTAAATCACCTCATATGAGATGCAGATTTCATCCTCCTTAATAAATGCTGTTGTCACAACTCTGCACATTAATAAAACTAAAAAAAAAACCCACACAATTTAACCAAGAGTAAAAAAAAGACAGCAAGGCAATTAAAGCAACATTGGCACTTGGCTTCATAGCTCCAATCAATCCTAATGAGTGCCATAAATTAAATGAGTTTTAAGACTAGTTTGTAAAAATCTGAGAACTTTCAACAATGGAACTCCTGCTGGAACAAAAGAAAAGAAGAGGAAATAAAAGTCCCAAAACCTGAACTTGGTTTTGAGAAAATCTGGAGTCTCAACCCACTATGGAAGGCAGGGAGGCTAGGGACGTAGGGTAGACTTAAAAACTCAAATCAGGTCTTGATAAAAACAAATTTAAATGGGATTTTCTAAAGTTAATGTTATGCCATTGCCTGCCTTATAAAATTTTAATCTTATAATTTGTCTCAGATTTTTTTTAGAGGTGAATGTTTTTTATTTTAGACATTATTTGGACCCAGTTCTTAGCTCATCTAATAGACTAATGTGATTTACAAATTAGTACATGTATTAGTCTATTACATGAATTCAGATGACCAGGTCAAAATTTTGTTTAAAATAAACACATCTACCTTTTCAATAAAAAATTTTGAGACAAGTTATAAGATTGAGATTTGATTTCTCACTTTGGAAGGTGAGACTACATTGTATCTAGTATCTATTTGCCCAGTAACTTTAACATGACCTTTAGTTTGAGCAATTAAAATGATTTAAATGTGTCTCATTACAATTTTACAATGATGTACATTCCAATATAAATACTGCAATAATTACTGATGTCATAATAGTCAATACTTATACATTTTACATGTTTGTTCATTTCATTACACGTAAAAGCATAAATAATAAGCTTATAATCTAAAGCTACATGCTTTTTTTTTAAACATAAAATAACACTGGCATAAATTTAGCAAGGGTAAAAAAAGCATAACAAACAAAGTCATTATATAAGAAAAAAATAGTTTCCATTTCTTGGAGAAAGCTTATAAATGCATTGTCAATAAAAAGTAAGCATTTCTGCACAAATCTAACATGCACTAGGGATATCTATACAGACCGGTATAAAATAGGTATAATATTAAAGCTTGAAAATTTTACAACTGTAACAACAAAGTTTGACATTGAGATTTTGATTTTGAACTGTTGCTCATTATTACTCTGTGTAAAATCAGGATGCAACATGACTGGATAAATTGTGATGTTTTGTGTCTAGTATCACTACCTTTTTATATCTTATAACCAAGGTGAGCGATAAAAGAAAAAAAAAGTGAGGAAGAAAGAGAAGCATATATGCAAAGAGAAACAATGTTAAAGTCATTGTCATCTCGTCACTGAGAAATAAAATTCATGTTCATGTATGATTAAAATTAAATACCAGACAGATCAAAGTAATTTCAAATGCATAATATATTCTGGTAGGGGATGAGTGATTCCATGTTAGATCTGCAGGCTTATATTCGGGATGTTCACAGTTGGACCCTTCGAGAAGCACATTCATTTGTATCCCCCCCCCCCCCCCCTTTTGGGTCAGTGTCAGTACATGCGTCGTGTGACAGCCTGAGACATAAGTCCTATATCCCGACAAAAATTCTGCGTTAGCCTTAGGACCGATCTACAATTTAGTCTGGTTGCTGGCGTTGGACAACCAAACAATCAACCAACCCTTCTTATCCAGTAAGAAGCCACACTGAGTTGTCCCAATATAGGCTCCGCTGAGGACTAGGAGGCTCTATAGAAAGTGAGAGAGCTGCTATTGATGCACTGTACCAAGGTAAGGAAAAACAAAAAAACAAAACTGTGATTAGAAAAACGGAACAAAGCAGACTGAGCTCAATCAAAGATTGGTATAAAATCCATCCATATCACCCATTGACGCTAAGACTCCAAGGCACATAAAAGAGGCAGAGCGAAAATTGCATGGGAGTTTACTTTAACCTTACTCATTAACATAATCTGGGACAAAGGAGCAGTTTCATAAACTAAGAAGATTTATGGGATAAGGAAGGGGGGAAATATCAGTACTGTACATAATGTAAAATTCATACAATTCAAATTTAAGGCACAAACAAGAGGCTGTAAATATAGCTTGAGTTAAATAGATTCAAAGTTCCATGCTTTACTTTATATATGAATTTTGATTATAATTATTATCAGTGTGAATGCTTATAGTATACTGCTTTCATAGTTATATGACTCATCAATCAAATATGCTTTACATTTACCCACAGATAAAATGATTCTTTAACAAAGCTTATCTGCACAATCTGATCTAGTTTTAGTGATTAGTGATGAAAACAGATCTGTGTGATGGTGTAAACATTATGCAAACACTACTGAAACACAAAAAGAAATAAAGTTCTTTTCCCTATCCTAGTCAGAGCAACAGTGAAATTTTCCCCGAGTCCATCCCTTGATTCAATTTTGTTTAAGGAAAGCTCAATTACACACATGTACCGTTATCAATTTTTCATTAGCACTTTACTGTTTTGTTGAGTTGGGGGGGATTTGGTTTCTTTTGAGGAATGAATGATTTTTTTATCCGAAACAATTTTAGGTTAAAGTCTGCAAAAAAATCCAATAAAAAATATGTTCAAAATAAAATGTAAAATGAATATGGATTAAAAATAAATTAAGTACAATGTCATACCCCTTTGACTTGAGCAAAACATAGATTTTAAAACAAACTTAACAAACTCCACTACAAAACAGTTGAGGGGTCAGATACACTTCCTAAATATAATTATTGCATACATGTCTATATTGCTTTTTAATAGAATTTGTGGTTTCCATTAACATTCAAACTTTCAAAAATCATTAATTATCCTTTACATTTAGGAAATAGAAATAAAATCAGGAAAACATGATTCATTGGGCATGTAAAGCCGATTTTACACATTTTCAAATGTTGCTCATTTTCACAGTGCTTTTAAGTACACATACATGTAAATTAATATTAAATATTATTAAAAACTGTACACAATTGCCATACACTGATGAGAAAAAGGGTCCATGGTGAATGCTGAGTATTGTGGCAGTACCATTGAAATACTGAGATTACCCTAGATAATATCTTTTGACATAATTATCCTTTAAGGGCATATAAATAAAGCTACGTTTTCTTTTTCGCTCAATGCCATGTTAAAAAACCAACAACAGGATAGCTAAATATTGCATAGCAGCCTTTCAAATATGCATTAAAATGTATTCATAAAAAAAATATTTCATACAAAAAACAATTCTATTCACTTTACAACAAATGAAATAAAATACTCATTGCATTGTATTAATTTGCATTCACTCAACTGTTTCAATAAAAACTGTTATGGTTAGTAAAAAAATTATACCAATGATCAATTGTATTTTAAAAACTGTGAAACATGTTTTTGTTCCCTGTCACATATATGCTGATTTTAGTGAATACTGTTTGTACACTTATGCAAGGAAACTGTAATACAATATCAATATAATCATTTTATTATTATGCCTAGTAGTAATGATGAAAGCTTTTTACATTCATCTTACCACAAAAATGTGCAACTAATTCGTTCTGCTATTGGAGGCGTTAGATAGGAACAGGAGGTTTTATCAATCTGACATGTAAAAGAGTGCAAGGAGCATATAGTGTCATTACTTTCTGGGACTTTTGAGAAAAATAAACATGTTCTCTTTGAAATTTATTGTCTCTACATCTATTAAAAGTTTATTTAAAAAAAAAAAAAAGAAAAGAAAAAGAAAAAAGAAGTAGTGATTGTTAAAATAAAACTAATTTGAATCATTTTGGTAGATGAAAAAAAAAAGACATACAGGTGAAAAAAGTATTGTAAGGATCAATAAACAAGGGACATGTAAAAAATGAGGCTCTACAGGCTGATATTGTATGGAAACATCTTACCCTGCAGACAAAAATTACATGCAGGATTATAATAAATGTATGTATACAGCAACAAAAAATATATTGATTGTTCCTGTAAACCGTGGCCAACTGGAAGAGCTTTTATTCAAGTGGTTTTTTGTTTTGATTTTGTTTTTTTACATGTAGACTGTTACTTTATAAATAAAGATATTGTAGGGTTTTACAGTTTCCATAATTACATGTACTTTAGTTAATAATATGTCATAATTTTTTTACATAAAATTGAGAGCCTAAGGGACATAAACCAAACAATCAAAATCAAAGAGTAAAATTTTGTTTTGTGGCTTTTCAATTTTCACAAATTGTGCATTTAATTTCACACTTTAATTGTTTAAAATGCAAAGTCACATTAAAGTCCATTAAAAAAAAAAAAAACCTAAAAGGCTGTTTCCTAAAACTTCATATTTGTCTTAAAATATTAGAAGAAAAAATTGACTACTAAGCTTCCAGAAAATCCTATAAATAGTAAAAAAAAATTTCAGCATGAGAAATTGTATTTTGCAATAAAACTGAGGAGTTTTGTTTAAAATAGCCAATGTTTTACCTCGTGCATGCATATACTCAATCCATTACGTTTACAATACAAGAAACGTACACACAAAAATATTGATCTGGTACATGTAAGGAAAAAGGCTTTGAGATTCAAGCGAATTGTGGAGAGTCTATGCTAGACCTGTATTTGTTCTAAAGGCACATAACTTATATCAACAGAGTTAAATTCTATGTTTTAAGTAAAAAAATTTACACTCACGAAGAGCATTCAATAGCTTATAGTTAGCTCATGCAAATTTCAATCCTATAATAAAAGCTATATGCATTATTATAAAAAAAAAGACTATGCACGCTACAATCTGATCACTTGCAATATATTCACATTTTCATGCCAAATGACAGTAAAATACTTATAAGTGATTACACAACCTTTTATTATCCAGTTGAGTCGATGCTTTTTGTAAATAAGACATAAAAAAAAAAAAACTGAAACTGATAGAAACAAAATCTATTCACAACACTTGTTAACCACCCCAATGCTTAAAGACCACTTTTCTTTTGTAAGGAAAAAAAAGTGACATAATATTTGATCCTGCCTCACCCGCCCCCCTTCCCCCTATAAAAGAACGTACAACCATAAGTATAAAATATATGTTTGGCCCCTGTGCAAATTTTGGATATTTCAACTCATGACAGTCATATTAGTGTATGTAGTTATTTGGGGTTTACCATCTATTCCAGAAAAAAACATAAGCAAACAAAAACAAATTATATGGGACCTAAATTAAAGCAGTTTTCTAAAATACAAACACATTTTTCATTTTATTTAAGATATTTTGTTTGAATGAATGATGATTTAAAATAATTTTTTTATGGCTTTCAAAAGATTTTGGCCGTTTTTATAAATGTAAAAAAAAAATTAGTTTAGAAGATTTTTTAAAATTCAGACTGAGTGATAAATATAAAGAAAACTTTAAAAAGCAACTGATTTGTGACCCTTTTTTTCTTTCTCCATGTACAGATAATCTCAGAGCAAGAAATACTCCTACGACTTGTTTGGTTTTTATCCTACAGTTTAGATTATGCCAAACAAAAGATTTTTATTTTTCTTATTTCTTAATTTGAGGTATTCAAAGATTAAACTGATTTCATACAGCTATCTACCCTAAATAGTATTACATGTATATGATACAATTCCTTAAACTAGTCACTCTCAGGATATGCCAAAAAAATTATGTTAATCCCAAGTAATTCGTTTTGATAAAAATGGATTGTTTAGACATCTAATGAGATTGAGTGTTTGACTTAAACATAAAGTTAATCATCCTCAACAAGCTGTTCTTTAGCAGTTTAGAGCAAAACAGAAAATAGCGGCCTTCCATTTCTCAGTTGCTGTCTGTCATTAGGATTCTGTATGTTGACTGCCTGGACAGGTTGATGCTGTTGTTGTTGTTGTTGTTGATGTTGATGCTGTGCATCATGTCCCAGAGGTTCAGGCCTCTGTTGCAGCTGTTGCCCTTGATGGTCTCTCTGCTGCAGGCGATTCTGTTCTTGCTGTTGCCTCTGCTGCCGTTGTTGTTCTTGCTGTTGCTGAGACTCGATGTTCTGCTGAAGCTGGTGTTGCTGCTGCCTGCGCTGGTGAAGCTGAACTCCTAGCCGCGGTTGCTGCGGTTGTAGCGGGTATTGCTGGATCAGAGGGTTCTGGCGCATCAACACACTCGACGGCTGCACCTGCAGGGAAGAGGAACTGGTGGTGGGAGGTAACCGGTTGGCCAACAGGGGCATGAGAGAAAATGGCCGCAACGCCCGGCCAACGCCACTCTCAGCCACAGCCCCGATACTCCTGCTGTCACAATTTTCCCCGGCTGGTCTTGACGACGTCTGAGGTGATGTGACTAAACCGTTGTGTCTATTTGACACCTGCGTTTTGTTTCCGTTTCTAGCCGAGGGGGCGAAAGTAGTTTGGAATCGCGGTCCCAATCTAGTTGATCGCAGAGCGACAGTGCCAATGGTCAAACTTGGTTTCCAGTTTGTCTGAGTGCCAGAGCTCTGGTGAGCTTTAGAATCAGATGTTCCCTCTTTTAAAGGCAAAGGCTCTGAACCTGTAGGCTCTTCCCTCCTATGCTGTAAGAGTGAATGGCTCTGCCTTGCTTTTACGCCTATGTGTACTTGAGAAGAAGGCACAGGACTATTGGCCTGAGTACCAGTTTCTCGACAGGATGCTGAATTTCTTTTGGCAGCTGTAGAGGTGGCCAAGCTGCTTGCATTGCTAACACTGATCTCATGGTCAGGCCTGCTGCTAGGCACTGAAGGGGAGAGAATAGACTGAGCCACCGCACCAAATGGACTTTTGCATTCCACAGTTGGGTCGGCCTGAGATTGGAATAAGTTTGAAGATGGTGATCTAGATAACGGCTGGGCAAGGCATGAGGGGGAGGAACCAATGTTCTTTAAAGGATCGGTGAAAGGTATGAACTTAGATGGCAGTTTGTCCTCTGGCTCACAAGAGGCACAATCTGTATTGTTGTAGGAGTGGGGAAGAGGGATGTTTTTCCATGACATATTTGCATGATCACTACTCATAGAGCTACATTCTGTGTTTGCTCTAAAGGATTTTGGCCTCGCCCCTTGCTCCTCATATCTCTGAGAGAGTAGGGCAGAGGACTCTGAGGGTGATTGTAGTGTGCCCTCTCTAGTCACAGGTCTGTGGGCTGTAGGGCTAGAGGATGGAGGGGTTTGGGGTGTGGATGGACTAGATTTTTTGGGAGAGGATCCCACAGGTTTAAAGGCTGAAAATGATGAGCTTATATTACTGTGAATTGAAGTGGGTGAAGATATAAATGGCTCAGCTTCAGGCTGGGTGGAAACAGAACGCACAGCAGCAGCAGCTGTGTTTTGTGATGAAACAGAGGTCCTCTCTGCACTTTCTGACTTAAAACCGGAACTTAAACTGGATGACGCTGGTGGTTTGGAGAGTTGGTTAAGTTTTGGAGTCTGACCAACTTGTTGACAGTTTTCGTAGCAAGGGCCATTTTCATAGAAATTCTCCTTAACTTTGTGTGGTAGGTGTGCATCTGGTTGGATGGGTGGAGGGCTTTCTCCGTTTATGGCACACACTTCCGGCGACACTGCCAGCAGTCTCTCATACTCCCCGGCTGTGTCATCTGGGTGGGCAGCGGCGTATCTGAGCACACACCGATCGGACCTGGATGTGTCTGACGCGTTTACTCGAGCAGAGCTGCTGATAGAAATCAAGTTTACTTCCTCTCCGTTGACAGCCAAGTGAATAGGGTGAGAATCTTGGACAGGTGTTGAGGAGCCTTCACAAAGCTGTGCAAGAGGAGAGTTTGAATATATTGCAGAATTATCCGGAAGAGACACAGGCGGAATTATAAAGCTAGTTATGTGTTCGCGATTTGAATGCAGCTCTGAATGGTCTCTTGGATTGACACGGCGATGCAAGTTAACCATGCCAACTGCCTCTGCCCTGCCTATTCCTCCGTCAGCACAAGAAGCATCTGCATCATAGCTGTGAGCCTCCGTACTAGACGAGTTCTCTGTGTCCGACTCATCCCCGCTGTCCACGGTTGAAATGTTATGATCTGCCTGGGCCTGGGAGGCGGCCATTGGTTCATAGGGAGGCAGCTCTTCCTCGTCAAAGTCAGTGGGCAGGCGCACCGTGGAAAACGGAGAAGATACATTCTTGGGCATACACGAAGGTAAAAACTGGCTTGATCTAGGCCTAGTGTTACTTGAGCTGGCTACATGTCTCACAGGCTCTATGTTAAGTCTGTCCCTCTCCTTACTGCTGGCCCTCATCTCACTGGATGCTGGGTGCTCCGATACTCTGGTGTGCGGCCGCCTTTTGTCTACACTGTATCTGACACAAGCAGATGCTGAGCTTGGAGACAGGACATTGAGCCGAGGCTGAGCGTGGCCCTGGCACTGTCTGTGTCTGCGTGAGTGAGCGCCCTGCTGCTGGTCAGAGGCAGTTCTCCTGTGTGACCGCCGGTACTCCATCTGGACAATGTTGATATCCACATGGTCTGAGTGCCTGCGGTGTGACGGCTCACTGCACTGCAGGGGAGTCCTGCTGTCTGTTGATGCACGTGAAGAGACTGCACGTGGACCTCCTCCTCGCAACACTGTTGTCGTCCGTGAAGATCCTTCTCGAAGGCTGTGGCCAGCTCTATGCCTACGCCTGTGTTTTGATTTGTTATAATGCTCAAAAAATAAATATTTACAGCATACGATGACGGCAAGGACATTTCCCGACAAACAAAACACTGAAATGACGAGCAGAGATGCGTGGATGAGGTTTGAAGTTCGCTTGCTGTAGTCTGGGGGGTCTATGCGACTGTAGAAACCACTGTTCAGTGTGAGGCCACCTGCTGAGAGGATCAGCATAGCTAAGGAGGAGACAACTGCCGCGGCTGAACACAGGCAGAAAGTTTTGACGCTGATGAGCGACTTGAGTCGAGAAGCAAACACTGCGGCCAGACCGGACATGAGGATCATAGCGCCTCCCCACATGCCGGTGCCAACATAGTGGCCCCAGGACTGGGTCACAAACGACACCACGGAGATAACCATACTGGCCAGGCCGAAGAAAAAGAAGATTATTCCGAGCACAAACACCCGGGTGAACGGAAAGCTGGTCTGCATCTTCCTGCCAGTAACATATCTTTCACCAAGAAAAAGCAGTTAGAGATCTTTCAATCACTTTCAGATTTTGTGGCAGTATGTCTTTGTCGTCCAACCCTGAACCATGCGGGCTGGGCAAGAAAGTCATTTGAATGTCCATTTTTTCTCCCTAGCCCCTGTCCCAATTGACCACCTTGTAAGGATCTGGAGGAAAAAAAACAAACGAAAAAAACCCAATAGTGTTAAGATCAATTAAACATAAGTCACAATATAGATCTGTAATAGTGTAAATATTTTGTTTTAAAAGTATTCCAGATTATAATTTAACTAAATTATGTTAACCCATGACTTTTTCATCTTTTTCTATATTAATCTAATTCCTGCACAGTTTACTCTCAGAAATGTTAAATATCTAAAACATTTTAAACCAGTGATATTTCAAGTTTTTGTTTTACTTACAAAGTTTTCATGGTACTTTAATTTTTTTGCTGAATTGAATTCCATCATTCTTCGCAGAGTGTGGTATATAGTATCATACTGGGAAATACATTTCTATTTCTATCACCTTTACAAATATTTATCATCAATGATCAGATTGTTCCCTTCTGTTACTTAAGTTCAGTTTGATTTATGTGAACGTTCTATAGAAAAAAACACCACTTTACATTCTTGGTTAGCACTGAAACATGCCATGATTTACAGGAACCTGAGATTCATTAAACTACCACAAAGCTTTATCTACTAATAGTGTTTAGTTTGACACAGAGTTTTTAGAAAAAGAAGTCAACAAAGCCTATAGATAGAATCACCAAAATCAATATATCATTTCAGATGCAGATTGAAGTATAATCATATTCGATGAACATTTTGCTATGTCACAGTTAATCTGAACCTCCATATTTCTTTTTAAATCTTTTAGTTATGGTTGAAAAATAAAGACTAATCAACATCCCACATAAAACTTTGTATGTGGATTGACCCCCCCCCATACACAAAAAGGAGGGTTATTAAAGACAAAGAATTATGTTTCACGGGGGCAAGCATGTTCAAAGACAGAGTGGGTTTGTAAGTGGAGGCCATGGTAGTTCTATAATTTTTTAAATGTTCTTAGTTAATTTTGCTAATCAAGCCTGACAAGTTCACATGTGGGAGCAAACTTTGTGTGTAGTCATTTAACTACTGTACTTTTCTACCCCTTTCCACTATACACACACAAACAATTTCATTGCAAAGATCCTGAATTGCTGCTTTAAAATACAAAGAAATGGGCATAAAACGCAAATGGGTGTAAGCACTGCGAATTGCGATTATATCACTTAACATTATACACAGCTTGTTTTTTTTTACGTTGCAGGCAGGCATTCAGTTAAGGCAACAGTCTAGAACTGCCTTTCTTCTTAGAAGGAGATTTACAGGAAAAAATGGTCAGAAAATAACACATTCTGATTTATTAGTTACCTAACCCTAATCTTTAAGCAAAGTCAAGTAAAGTAGCATTTAAAAGATCTTTTTCTGCTGCACAGGACGCACACAAAATTGTTTTCATCGTTTCTTTTACTGTGCTTTTACTGTCTTCTTTCTTTGGTATGTACCAGTGATATCTTCTGTTTGTGCATTTGTGACTGATCTCTGAACTATTAATTAAGTTTCCAGATATGACCAAGAATTTTAACAAAAGTAGTGTTATTATTTTGCGTAAGATTTGATAACAAGCATATGAAAATAGCAATTTTGCGTCACCAGTAGCTTTTTTTTTTTAACGACTTTTTTGTTCCTCTGTACTTAAGATTGTAGTTTCACAAAATGAGCCAATCCTCTGTAACAACATTTATAACACAAATAGAGTAGACAATAAATCAGTACATGGAGTTTTACCGCAAACACTTTCCAGACAAGATTCTCCCAAAATAACATATATATATTTTAGAGCTTCAAATGTCTAAACAACGACAGTCAACAATTTTTTTTTTTAGTGACGGAGAAAGAGGAAGAGAGAGACAGGGAGTACAGACAGAAAGAAAGATAGACCAAAACGGACAGCGAGGGATAGGCCAGGTGAAAACTAAACGAGCGTGGGCAGACAGCTGTGAGTAAATAATCTTTCTTAAAAGCTAGAAAATTATGTTAAATTAGGAGAGAAAAGCTTTATTTGTCATACATAAAAATTTCATTTGAACAGAAACACTTACATATGTATATATGTATACAGTGCACTTTGCTTAATTGACATCTGATCATTTGATATTTCACTTAATTGGATAATTAAAAAATAAAATCTAAAATTGCATATTTTTGCTTTAAATTCCAACGATTCACTGCTTCAGCTCTTTTACTTCAACATGTTTCCAAACAAATACGATGTTAATACTAATTTTTCATTTAAAAAAAAAAGACAAAAAAAACAAACAACAACAGTTGACTGTGACTGTATTAAGATTGATAGATAACTGATAAGTATCAGGATCTATAGGAGATAAGATAAGATAAAACTTCATTGTTCAATAAAATATTTAGCAGTTATAATAAGTTACAAGTATAAAGGACTTGACAATATTAAAAATTCACACAAGATCAGAAAAGAAATGTTGATTAACAAGATTTGTTACGCACACACAGGTAGTGACCACAAACTCATTTCTCTGAAATGGATATATATTATGTAAGAGAGGACAAAGACAAACATGTCTTTACTTATTCAATGATCAACATCTAGAAAGAATCTAGATACATGTATATACGGTGTGTTTTAAAATAACTTCACCGTAACAGGAAGAAAACTATTCTTAAGAATCTTATGATAATTATCTAGATCGCTGGATTTAGAAGTGTAATTTGCCAGCTGTGCTGTGATCACTCTATTTGTGTGGCGAGTGAACGTGACTTGTCTTCAACTATCACTGACAGTTTCTTCATTCCGATATTTCTAAAACTATCAGTTATTTGACAAACCAGTGTCACCCAGTTTGCCAGCTTTGATAAGAGTTTAAAAATCTCTGGTCTTTCATTGAGCAGTTACCACACAGGTTAATACAGGTGAATAAGAATTAGAATCTAGGATTATTTATAGGCCTATAGAGATCCATCTAGGTCTAGATTCTAGATTAGTGCGTAGGTCATTCATTCTAAACTCATTTTCTCAGCAATTTCACCACCTTACCTTAGAAAATTGGACCTAGGATTCTTGATCTAGTCTACAATTGGTGGGAAACAGGTGAATACGAATTTGAATCTAGATATAGATCTAGATCTAGAATCTATATGCCTAGGAATGTAAAAACCGAATTAAAATAAATTGTGTAAATGCTGAAACACCAAAAACAAAGTGGAATTTCCAAGTTTCAAGATTTACGAGATGATAAAATGATAATCATATCTAACCTGAGTCACGTCCCTTGGTTTGATGCGCAAAACTTCAGAGCAACACGGTGTGTGATTGTTGCTTGTTGCGAGGTGTGCTCAACACACCTTGTTGGCCTTTGGGTCAATGGGTCAGGCCATTCGAGACTTGAGTTACGGGAGACTATCCAGAATTCCAGGTAAAGCAAACATTAGCAAGGGAGATCACACACAAAAAAATAAATAAATAAACCAAGACAAGAATGTGAAGGAGTGATAGAGAGAAAGAGAGTATTATTCCTAGAGATACATCCTTCCAATAAAAAGGTTTTGAGTTTGAGCCTTGTGCCCAACAGAGACCGCCACTTTATTTCTAGTTGAATCGGCGTCAGTTAAAAATACACAAAAAAAAATAATTATAATTTAAAAAAAAAAAAAAAAAAACAAAAAAAAAAC
>RQTK01000233.1:242057-262093 GCA_003991915.1 Elysia chlorotica | reverse complement strand
AAGAGAGAGAGAGAGAGAGAGAGAGAGAGAGAGTACAAAAATTACCCACTAACCCTGTCACACTGATGCTTTCATACGACATGACCATATTACATGTATTCATTCCCATCATCGATATCAATATCATCATCGTCATCATTATCATTACAATCACCACGACCACCACCACCATCGTTATCATCATCATAGACATTATGACAAGAAGGTGGATGGGTGACATTACCGACTGGCAATCACTACCATGGAAACCCAGCGAGGCAGGAAGGATCGCTCAAGACAGAGCTCTTCAGGCAGATTGTACGGGACGCTATGTCAGACACTACTGACAAACCAGCATGATGATGATTATGTTGATAATTATATTAATGATGGTGATTATGATATTGTTTGAACTGTTCCTCCGCCTCCTCCTCCTCCTCCTCGTCGTCGTCGTCGTCGTCGTCGTCGTCGTCGTCGTCGTCGTCGTCCTCCTCCTCCTCCTCCCCTCCTCCTTCTACTACTACTACTACTACTACTACTACTACTACTACTACTACTACTACTACTACTACTACTACTACTACTACTACTACTACTACTACTACTACTACTACTACTACTACTACTACTGTCTGATCTGATCATGGGTCGTACGGCATTGGAAACCTAACTCAGGTTGGCACACAGACAGACAGTCTGATATAAATGAGGAAAGGAGAGAGAGAGAGAGAGAGAGAGAGAGAGAGAGAGAGAGAGAGAGAGAGAGAGAGAGAGAGAGAGAGAGAGAGAGAGAGAGAGAGAGAGAGAGAGAGAGAGAGAGAGACAGACAGACAGACAGACAGACAGACAGACAGACAGACAGACAGACAGACAGACAGACAGAGACAGAGACAGGCAGACAGGCAGGCAGATAGACATACATACAGACAGACAGCCAGAGTAACACACACACACACCCATAAACACACACACACTTACAAACACCAGCACTAGAATTTACTTTCAGTCAGTGGAAACCGAGCTTGCACTTGCAGTGTTTCCATAGTTGTGTGGGTAGGGAAGGGTCTGGTATTCAACCGGTCCGGTTGGTTTGCAACAGGGGTTCTAAGGTTGTTGTAATTCGAGCATAGTTTCTTTTTATGATGTAAAACATAGTGTTATACGTTACATTAAAAAACAACTACTAAGAGTTCGAATTATGAATACAACTTTAAAACCAAGTGTATTTTCTAAAACATTAATTTTACATAATTAAGCCTTAAGACATTCAAAAGAACATACCGGGATATTGACAGGAAGAAAAAAAAAAGCCAGCTACATGCTAACTTTTCCATTTTATCAAATCATGTTATATTATTTAATTTATTCCATCTGATAGGCCTATGATTTCCCTATGTCCAATACTAAAATAGATTTCTTACTACATAGTTGGTTCAAGCGAATCAGTGAATTTTCGGATTTCCGAATAACACAAGATGGATTATTATTGTCGTTTGACTCATTTCTTCAAAAATTACTCTATAAAGAGAGTTTGTGTCGTGAGAGGTCGTAAATGGAATTAATTCTATTAAATGTGGGTTTTTTTCCATCATGACTTAGAAAGGGGATGTCAAATAGAACAGTCCGCAGACTAACGAACAGGAGGGCCGTTCGCGGTTCGAAGTTGTTCCGCTGTTTCAGAACCTGAGAACTCCGATTAATGTGACTAAAAATAAAACTGAAACTGAAATTGGGGGTTACCCAAAACGGATATTCCCACTTTCTAGGAATTCAAGCTGAAATTAGACTAGAGAATCACAGAATTTTATAAACGTGAAAGGATTAAATCATTAAAATCATAATAAGTTATAAAGTTAGTACATGTAACACGTGCGAAGAATGAAAATTCAAGCGATTTGAAGGAATAATTTTTGTTACACCAAATGATTTTTATAAATATAACCTTTACCTTTCTATGCACCCCATTAGTTGGCTGGAGTTTGTAATCGTTTCTGACTAATTATTTCTAGACTCATCTAGAGGCAGAAATATCTTGATCTTTCTAAACATAATCTTTAAATCCATCGACATTTTAGATTGAAAATGTCACAGGTGAGTGTATAGATCTAGGCCATGCAGACTGATATTTAATACAACTTAAATGCGTCCAGTGTTTGGTGCAGTACAATTTATCCAGATGGTAGGTCTAAAAATATGCCTTCAGGTTTGATTGTTCAAAAGGAGCAATATCTATTTCCATCTAGATTTTAGACTCTTCTTTATATAAAAAAGTTATTACTTTGAAATAAATATAGAAGTGAGTTTGGGTGTAATACTATAAAATGAATCAATATCTTTCTTTAGAAGGACAAATTTCCAACATTGAAAAAGCTTGCTTTTTTCATTTTATAAGAAAGATTTAAATGTCTAGATATGATCTATATCATTAGAAGGTCAGAGTAGAGATAGACAAGATTTTTTTTTTTTAATCTACCTGGATTAGATTATACAAAGCCTAGGTTGGCGGCCTTCCATTGAAGCAGATTCAAAGTTATGCAGCCATGATTTTTGTTAAGGATCTTTATTGGCTCTCAGAATGAGATAGCGGTAATATAAATATGAGAATCAAAGATTAAAAACTTTACTATCGAAAATACCATCACTTGTACATCTACAAATTTTTTTGTATTTGAAACACACGATTTAAAAAAATGGAAAAAAAAGAATCAAGTGCATATTGCTTAATTGTTGTCACCCGGATTGAAACTTGTTTATAAATGTATGATCTGTCTCAGAGAACGTTTAGGTACCAAATTGCATTTTTCTGGAATAGTCTCTCTAATGATCTAAAGAACCCACCCATTCCATCTCTATTTAAAAAAAAAAAAAAAGAGAATTATGTTTTCTTGCAGTGATTTCCACATTTCAAAACTTTCATTCTTGTTGCTGGCAAGTCAAAAACACAGGTTGAATTTTAATTAAGATATTATAATTAAAATAAAATTAAATCTTTAGATCAATATTTATCTTATTTAAAAAAAAAAAAGATTTTTTTTTAGTTCTGTTTGCACTAATTATAAATAAGTTTTTAGTACGAATAAAGAAAAGTGTTCAATTAATTTAAGAGCTAGATAATATTAGTAATTGATCTTAACTTACATAACGTTTTTACACCAGAGTTTTGGAGGGCGCCATTGGCCTGCACCCAGGGCTGTCTTCAGAAAATTTGCGTGGGTCGTGCTTTGCCTCCTTTGTTCTTTTTTTGTGTTGATTAATAGATGCTTTCTTCTGTGCAAGCACGTAGACAGGATTTCTTTTCTTTTAGTTAGGCTGTTTTTGTTTTGTTAAAATTAAACATTTTTGCTTAAACGTAGTGCGCATTTTTCTTTATGATGTTGAGTATTGTCTTTGTTTTTCCAGTATTTGCCACCAAGAGATGGTGTAATTTTTTTGTTCTCTTTTAATTTCCATATGTGCTCCTTAAGGGTCATTTGTAATCTATCTTTTTCCAATCTAAAACTACATTTATGTTGGTTAAACCTGGTTTGACAAAAAAGAAATTAGGAAATGAAGGATGACCCACAACAGTTTTCTGAAGAGGTGAGCGCAATGGCGCTCTTCGAAAAACTAGAGTAAAAACTTTAATGTAAGTGAAGATCAATTATTCGTATTATATATTCACATGTATATTTGTAGCAAGTCATTCTCTCCAATTTTACATTGCATAATATTTACGATTATGCTATGATACATTACACCGTACATTTCTGTATTAATTTTTTTTATAAACTAGATTATGCAGGGCTTTGAGCTTTTGCTACAAAGGAAGGCTTTGTATAAATATAGAAATATTTTATTACTACTGTATTAATATATATATTTATTATTATTATTATATTTATTATTATTATTATTATTATTATTATTATTATTATCATCATCATTATTATTATTATTATTATTATTATCTATCGTTGTTGTCATTGTTTTGTTTTTGTTGTTGTTGTTTTTATCATTGAATAACACAAAACAACCCAAAAATTGTGTATGTTTATATTCACAAACAGAATAAAGAAAGCCAATTAAGTTTTAAACATATAACATGTGTCAGGTAAGAAATGGTATCCATCATTTTCACACGTTCCTGTGCTTACAATCTCAAGTTGTTTCTTCAATTATTTATTTCAGATGAAAGATCCCCATCCATGTCGTAAAAAACAGAAAAAGACACTTGATTCATTTTTGAAGGATTGTTTGGAGAATGAAAGAATTTCGGGTTTGTCTTGGATGGATAAGAACAAAGGTATTTGGAAGCTGCCATGGAAGATTCATAGACTTACTGTTTGGGGCGAGCCAGACGCTACAGTCTTACATGCCTGGGCTGTATACAAGTATGACTACAAGGGTGAAGAGCCATTGAGGGAAGAGTTGAAAAAATGGAAAGAAAAGTTGCGAAACGCTATAATCGCCAGTCCCTGTATAAAGGAATTACCAGATTGTCATGAACAGAAGATACCCTACCCTTACAAGGTATACCAATTTATTGCCCCAAAACCAAAAAACACTGAGCTCAATAATAACACCCAGAAGCATGAGGACAATTTGCAAGACAGTCAGTTTTTCAGTTGTGTTGAAACTTTCAATGTGCCAAATTTTAATGTTTTATCACCTTTGTCTGATTTACACCCTCTTGTTGCTGAAAAAGATTCACCTTCCAGTTCCACATCATGTAGCTCACGCCCTCATGATGACGACGTGTCAACTTTGAGTATGCATTCCTATCATGATACAGAAGAAATTTTGACTGATTTAAGTCTGACTGAAATTGAACAAGCATTTAATGAACTCAGCAAAGAAAATATTAACTTTCCAAATCATGGACAAATGTTTGGGCCAAAGGCTACTAATTTCTCGCAAATTCCAGATACTTTCAATTTCACACACAAAAATAATGAATTTTGTCCTCAGTCTAGAGAAAGAGAAGGTTGTCACTTTACCATCAGTGACTTTAGAAGCAGAAGTCCTATTGGACACAAGGAGAATCATAGCAATGGTCCTATGAGATTTGATTGTCAAAAAAGAAGTCCGGATGGTTTTGGCAACTTCAGAGATATTAATTTTGATGTCAGCCAAGATGTGTCATCTGAACAATCTGATGAGACACAGAATGAAAGCCTGATATATACATCTCCCTTTCTTCCCTTGGATGTGTCTGTTTCATATATTTCTCATAAGGTAATATCTGATCTAAAGCAAGATAAATTCAAATTGTGCTATGTTGAAAGTGATGGAATGCGTGGCTCCATCTTGCAGTGTCCAACACCAGCTCAATTTGGTCCCAGTGATGCGTTTTTAGTGGAACTGCCTCACTCAAGCAGCATTCAGTCTCTTAACTCAGAAAAAGCAGAAATTATATCAACTGTTCTTACAAAAATGAAGCGCGGAATTACTGTGTCATATTCAGGCGGAGATATATTTGCAACAAGGTACTGCAAAGCAATAGCTTATTACAAAACCCAAAATGGTCATCAAGCTAAATTAGAACGAGATGAAACAACAAAAATATTTGACTTCAATGAGTATTTTCAGTCCCATTTTAAAAGTGATCAGTGGGCATCACTGACTCCATATGTGAAGATTAATTTTGGTGTAAAATCAAGTTCAGTTGAAGTTGTTACTATCACCATTACACACAGGGAGGCTCAGAGAATGCTGCAGGAAAGAGAAAACCATGATTTGCTGGTCTACACGGAACCCGATTGCTCAATCTCTAATGAGTTTGATACTCGCCTCTCAATTGAGCAAAAACTTCGGAATGTACAGGTTTAATAGAAGAAAATAGTTGCTTGGTAATGTCTTTTTAACCTTTTGCCAAAAGCTTAACTTGTCATACCAAGCAGCACATCCTTGCGTGGATCTGCACACCTTCCATAAATCTCTATCTTAGCTTATCATCATGGACTTTATGTACCAAATACAGTGTAAAAAATTATTGTGGAAGAATATTGGCTTATCATTATTTTACAGTAAAACTTGTAAATGCCATGGTTTTGATATTACAGACTTGCCTCTTTTTGACATGTTATTGTGAAAGAAATGACAAAATTTTGACTCCTGGCGTATCATTATTTTACAGTAAAACTTGTATATACCATGGTTTTGATACTACAGACTTGGTTCTTTTTTTAAATGTATACTGCTATGTGAAAGAAATTACAAAAGTTTTGAAATATATTTTTATGAGTAGATATCCCTTGTTAAAGATTGCTTAGTAATAAAATAAAATATTGTTTTACATAAGAAATATTTAAATTTCTCCTTTAGCATGACAACTAAGAGTAAAGATGGTCATTTGAAACAATGATTCATGAACTCCTACTAAACTGATTGTTGTTTGATAGTTGAGATGCTTGAATTTTTTTTGCCATTGGCTAAAACTCACATTACTATTTCAGGCATACATTGTATGTGCTCTGATTTATATATATTTTTAAGTTGATACTTCCAATAGTTGATTTGTTTTTTACATTTCCTTCTCTTTTTATTGAGTTTCTGCAATCTTTTAAAAATGATCAGTAGTTAAAATTCTTTATCTCCCATTCTTGAAAAGTTATTGAGATGGAATATAGTTGAAATGTAACTCTTTGACCATCATCACCGTCATCACCATCAGGTGCCTAGCTTTATTTTATGGCACTGGCAATCATTATCCATCCAAACTCCCCGATCTTTCCTTGCCTTTCATCTCATAAGGTGTTCCAAAGCTTCCCTTCTCATTATGTAACTATTGAAAACTACCTTATTCTTACTTTTTCTACTAAGCAATGATCTCATAAATACTTGAATGATAGTCTTTTTTATGTCTGTCGTATTCTTAGCATTCTCGTCCAAAACCACATCTTCAGTGCTTCTATTTAATAAATTTTCTTTTGTTTTGGTTTAGTTATTGTCCACACCTTACATCCATACAGAATAGGTTCTTACAGTTACACTGAAGGGCTCTTTGTCTTGTGGCCCTTGACTTATTTTTCTTTGTAAGCAGAGTTTTCATTTTTTGAAATACCATTTTTGCCTATGTATTTCTTGAAATTACGTACTTGTGGCTTCTGGATGATGAGAGTGCCCAACATTTAAAGGATTTTGGTTGCTTTATTTTAATACTATTGACAAAAATATTGCAATCTGAAGTTGTCTTTTTTAACTGTATAATCATATAAATAGGAAATGAAGATGTAACTGTCTGAAATATTCAGTTACATGAGATGTGGCTTTATAGAAGAATAAGAAGAGCCTCTTGGAAAGAAAAGAAAACACCTTGAAATACTAGAGATGGTAAATATCAAACAGAGGCAGCTCTTCAAAACAGTGAAAAAGAGAAAAATTAAATATTACGGACATGTAAGAAGGCACAGTTCCTTGCAGAAGAAGATTGTAGAAGGCACGAGTGTTGGTGGCGAATAAGTTTGGTCAAGAATGTGGAGGACTCAACTGGAATGAAAGTCCAACGAATGTGTCGAGATTGCCCTTGAACGAGAAAGATGGAAAACCATGGCATCCAACCTCTGGAAAGAGAAGGAACTCTGACGGACTGACTGAATGGCACCCACAATGAAACTCAACTGATGGTTATTTCACTTTCAGGCAACTTTAAATTTTAACTCAGGTGATCTGACAAGTGTCAGAAAATTCATTTGAAATTTTAAACTTTATTTAATTTTAATCTCTATCCTATTTTTGTGTATAATCAAAATATGCTAATAAAATAGTTTCAAAATCGAAGGTCTTTACCGTATTATCAAGTAGTTCTGTCTCAGCATAACTCTATTTCAAGCTATAATTTATATTGTATGTTGTTGTTATGTTGTGAGCAATTCTTCTCTACAAATACCTTTTTATTTTTAAATCATAGAAGGTCTGTCTTGGACAACTTTAACATAAAAACGGTACAATTTTATCACTGTCTGATGGCAGTTTAAACTAGAAGTACTTTATTAAAATAAATATTTCAAGAAATCATAAGAGTTTACTAAAACATTTTCAAACATTTGTCATAAATGTAATTTAAATTAAAGCAACATTAAAACAATTATGTAGTTTTTTTAAATTCTTCACCTGTTAACACAATGATTTTTTTTCCTTCTAAATTTACAATACTGCACTCCTTTCAAAACCAAACAAATTGTAGTGCAATAGAACACTATGATGAGAAAAGCCAGATAAAATATATATTAATATCACTCAGGTAGAGTAGGCCCTAAGGGATTTTTTAGACATAGAGAAAGTTGAGTTGGTGTCTTAACACCCAACATCAGCACTATATAGATATAGGCTATATTGTGGACGGGTCCTAAGAAAATTTTCAGACAATTTTAGAGACATTGTGTGGAGACCTGGACTTCTGTCTGAACCGGTCACATTATGTTGACACTGGCCCAACAAATAGCGAACAAAATCAAATACGTTTTTGACCAACTAAGATTTTAAAAAGTTAAGATTTAATGTAAACCAAACCAATTAAAATGATATTGAACTGTTCCAAAAACAATACACCAACCAACAAAAATGAAAAAAATCAAGCCACATTTCACTTTATTTCATTTATAATAGTATTGTTCCATTTTTATTTTTTCATCATACTCAAACTCTCGATATGAAAATTTCATAATGATAACAAAAGTAATTGTTTTTTCATGTGATCATGCAGCATTGATAAAAACTAATCTTAACAATATTTTCAACCAATTAGATAGTTTTCTTATTTTTCATGATTGTCCATATAATAAACTTTTTAAAAATTAAGAAGAAAATGTGTGTAATTCTTAACTTTTTAGAGCTCTATAGAATGATGTGGACAGTCATAAATTAAAAATTTTGTTATTGTATGATGAACAAGATCACTGTTGCTTTAAACAGTGATTCAGAGTAACATTTGCAAAATATCTTTATTTTTTTAACAACAGTAGTCAAGCTAATGTCTATCCCAAACTTTATCACTGCCATGAGTAATGAACAGTTCTTAATCACAAGTATACTAACTTCCAATACTTTAAAGTCTTCAAAGATAAAATTGAGACACTTTCTTAACGAATGCAAAGTGGATGATTTAAAAAAAATCTTTCTTTTCTTTTTTTTGAGGGATACTTTACATGCAAAATTTTATGCAAAATATTTATTTGTGTGTCAATACATCAATTAGACATGTCTTTTTATGTACAAGCAAAGGATTTAAGCTTCCTCTATGATTGGATTTCGTACTTTTGGCTTATTTGGGTTGTTTTCTAAAAGCCAATCAGCCAGCCACAACTGAAAATAAAAAAAAAATTTAAATGATACACAACAAATAAATAGTTAATGCAGTTTTAATTTACAAAAATTATATCAAAACCAAATAAAATATTAAAAGTTAATAAAAGGAAACCCCAAATTGGTAATAATTTATCTTAGAACTTTTCATGTAGGGCCTATAACATTTTAAGCTGTAAGGATTGTTTAAACACATTACAGTAAAACTCGGTAATAATGAGATTTCAAGTTGTTCTTCATAACTCTTGTTATAGCAAGGGTTCTAGCTATTCCTAAAAGAAGACCCAAAAAGGATTTTTATTGAAAGAGAAAAATTGTGCCCTCATCATTTTATCATGTGCCTCTTTTCAATTACAATGTCAATGTTTGGTGTGAGGAGACAGACCCTATCTAGATGAAGATCTTGTTTTTACACATTCTTGTTTTTGTTTCTAATGGTATTATTTTAATGTATAGACCAAGATCTATAAAGATTATAAACCACCATCTAGCATTGTATGATTAGGCAGCTTTGTTTACTTTGATAATGGAAGAAGAGTTAGGTGCAGTGGAGGAAGAGGGTATCACTTACGTCAGGGACGTCAGGGAAAGGTGAATTATTGTTGCAAGTTTGAGTGCCGAAATTAGGTGCTTATTTTTCTATACCTTTCTCAATTTTTTTATGTTAATGGCTTTAGAGCATATGTCTACACTTAAAATTATCCTTATTAGCAGGGTTAACTGATTTACGTTCTCGTTATTTCCAAAATAAATTATAGGGCGCAAATAGAGAGAAAAACGGGGATTTTCAAACCTCTCCTTGTTCTAACAGTTCTGTTTATTTTGAATGAGGACTACTGTACTCAGAAAAGTGGTGCGACATTATACAATTTTATAGATAATGACATTGAGGTTTCTTTTCAACCATAAACGTACTGAAGAAGGAATGACTTCATAACATTTTTTTAAATTTTAAATTCAGGATACATTTAATTAATCTGTTTACATTCTTTCCTTTAAAACTACTACACTAATTGAATTATTACTTATTTTAATCCACTCAGATCAAGTATAAAGCTGTAATTTTTAGATCTTAACCCTCCAGGCATCAAAAGTAAAGAATGCTTTTCAAGTACTGCGGAAACCGACAATAACCCTTTTTCTCAGTCAGCTCATGAGATAGTATTATTTTATTTACTTATAAATATGACAAAATTACACACAACTTCGCAGCTAATCTCATTGGATGTAACACCAAAAATTGGATTTACTGCCAATTGAACTGATGATCAATAGATACTCAAATCGTCTGTCAACACTTTGGAGGTTTTAGACTCACCACTGGGTCTTCCGGTTTCTTCTTGGCCAAGTCTGTTAATCCCTTCAGGAGGGTCGGGTTCACAAACTTTGAGAGGTAGTCTTTGGCAGCCTGACCTGTGGCCACAGGCTCCACAATACCTGTAGTCAGCAAATATAAGAAAAACCAGCAATGCAATTAAACTGTTCAAGTGCTCTTAAACTTAATTTTAAAAAGAAAATGAGGTAAAAGATTAACACATGATGTAAAAAATCAGTGATTTAAATTGCAGTAGCCGCAATGGATTGCCAATCATAATAGAAGGTCAAAGGGGCCAAAAAATGAATGTCTGTGTGCGTGTGAATTTAGTTGGGAAAATTGTAGGCAGAGGGGGAAAGGGGGTGGGGGATGTGGTGTTGTGAATAAATCAAAACCATCAAGGTACAATGGATAGAGACACTGTGTTAGCATTCCTGAGTCGTCCAATAAACTATTCAAATAAAAAGATAGTTTGTTGAGTCTGCATTATTATAGGAAATAAAGGATGACCCAAGCTAAAATGTCAAACATTGCACCTTTAATTATTTGTTTCATCACATCTAACTGCAACTGCCATTTTAAGACCTCATACTTTTAGATCACTAACATTTCATTTTTTATTATTATAGCTACCAGTACTCACAGTCTGGAAAGAAAAACCTAATCTCCCTCTGAGCACTGCTGAAACTGTCACTCCCATGAAGAGCATTTCTTTGGTCATCAGTGCCGTAGATTGCGCGGAGACTGAAATAAAGAGAAAATGAGTGAACAGTTTGAAACTGAAATATACCAAACTACTATTAAATCATTATAAAACGAAAAACATAATATGCCAAATAACAATGTTTAAAGAAAACCCCTTAGGCCTACCTGATCCCAAATTATGCTCATTCTCTTTTGTATTATAATCACACCTAAAAACAACAACAACAACAAACAAACAAATTTTTCTCTACATTGTTTCATACTGACAACTAATTAGCATTCAAAACACATTTGTACCTCCGATAAAAATACGAAATATTATTTCCAATTTTATTATGACTCTTTTCCGAAAATATGTAACAGATGCATTATACAAAAAAAAATCAACAAAAAGGAAAAGAAAAAAACAACAACAAAAACAAGTAACACAGCATACCACTCTGGATGTGTTTGTCTAGCTTTGATTGTGTTTGTTGGGCCAATCAACTCCCTCCAGTATGAGATGGCCTTGTCTTTGGCAATCATCAATGTAATGATAGGGCCACTGCTCATGTAGGCCACAAGACTTGGAAAAAACAACTTGCCATAATGCTCAGCATAAAAGTCACTGGCCTGCTCAGGTGTGAGATGCACACGCCTTTTCTGTGATAGAAATATAAATAAAAGTTAAAAATTGGATACAGGTCATGTACCAGTAAAATGAGGTGAAGATCACGGACAAAATATTTCTTGATTTTAATCTTAATGCTGACCCATGACTCTCAAGAGGGAAGCAGTTAAGTTCCTACTTTTAACGGAGAGCACAGTAAATGGGAAGCACGATAGTATATAGGATGATCTACTAGGCATTAACAGTATGTCTGTTATGCTTTTTATAAATAAGGTAATGTAAAGGAAAGAAGATATGAGAGATAGATAGATAGAATAGATAGATAAAAAGATATGATATGATATGTACAGAGAGGGGGTGAGGGAGGGAGAGAGAGAGAGAGAGAGAGAGAGAGAGAGAGAGAGAGAGAGAGAGGAGAGAGAGGGGAATGAGAGAGAGAGAGAGAGAGAGAGAGGGAGAGAGAGAGAGAGAGAGAGAGAGAGAGAGAGAGAGAGACTCCTTCACTATGGAAATGACATTCTTTTTATGTGTTAATGAAAGATATGTAAAAGTGTACTATTTGCGACCTATTGTTGATGGCTATAGTTTTACGAAAGATCTTGTTTTTAGAGATCTAGCACTCTAGGTTACCTGCAAAATGGCAAACCCTGATCTCTGGATGATGTCTTCAATTTCTTCTGCTTTGTGAAGAGCGTCTGGTTTGATAATTGCTAAGGTTCTTTCCACATAGATATGTGGTGCCTCCATGGAGACTGGTTCATCTGCCCCACCAGTCATTTTAGATTTGTAAAGAAATTTGCTATTCTCTCAAAAGTTCGAACTCAACGCAATCGCCTTCTTCGGATTCTCTCACCATTCACCGTTGCTAAGAACACATGTTTACATCACGCGTTATTTCCTAAGTGCCGCGAGATAGCTTCGGAGCAACGAGATTGTTTAAAACAATCATGGCCGCCTTATACCCTACTTTCAGATTTTGAACATAATAAACAAGTGCAGACTCGATTAGGTAGAAGCGACTGAAGACGAAAATGAGAAATTTTCAATAAAGTCGGCCCCACAAAAATAATTTTAATATAAAACATGGATTTTGTAAGTTCCAATTAAACATAAAACCTGTTAATAATGTTCAATTCTACAAAAGACTGAATAAAAAGACCAGCAAAAGACCAAAAGGCCTAATAATGCTGAAAAATATCATATCTTAGCAATAAATTAAGCAGAAAATAATAGGCATACCGAAGACTAGATCGACTTGATTAGCTGTGACCACCTAACAAATTATATGTCATTTTTCATAGGGATTAAGGTATAATTCAAAATCCTTTGACTCACTGTATCACTATGATGTTGTCCAATTATTCCCTGTAGAATATTTTTGAAATCTTTCATATTTATGTTTTTATTTCGACTAAAAAGTATTTACCAAAATGATCTTGATGCGACCACTCGATGTTGGTGGGACCACTAGATTAGATCTAGATCTAGTAAGAAATCATGTAGATATAGATCTAAATCTCTAACTATAGATCATAGAATTGATAGTATCAAGTCATTAAAACTTAAAATATATATCTTATTTGAAATTAGTTGGAGGCTTATGTACGTCATAGGGAGTGTCTACAGGCATTATATAGGCCTAGATCTAATTATACTGCTCCCGTCAAAATATTGGCGGCGTAGCACTAAAGCTTTTAAAAACTAAACGAAAAGAACTTCTTCTGAAATACTTTCCTAAAATTTTTGTGCTTTACTGCATTGATGTCGTGGGTAAAACATGCATTGTTCATGATATTATTGCGAAATCTCAAGGTAACTGCATTTTAATTATCACATAATTATAATATCATAAAAATTGTCACGCTTATATAAATATTATTTATAATCACATTTTTTTGTTATTCTTTTTTAAACCAGGGATCCGCATCAAAGAAAGCCTTGAGTAAGTAAAACAATTTATTATCTGCTAATACTTATTCAATCTTGAAGTTTAAGCAAATGATTTTATATTGTCTTTCTCTAATAACAGAGAATTAAGCTTTGTTATTTTGTTTTTCTTAGTTGGCTTTGTTTTTTATGATTTGTGTGCCTTACCGTTTGTACTATATTTTGACAGAGAAAGACAGTGATTCTCTTGATGATCTTCTCGGGGATCTGCTATCTACCGGTGAGTAAATTTGTTTAATTGAAAAAGTTTTTTTTTAAAGACTGAATGATTTTTCTATTGTAAAATTTAAAAAGATAAAACTACAACTAGACAAACAGCAGATTAAAGGAATAATAGTAGCATAGTTTCACAAAAAATTTTTTTGCATAGAATATGTATTAGTTAAAATTATTATGCATTATTTATTATAAGTAATGATGGTAAATGTGCTTTACGTTAACTCATAAAACATAATTTATTGAAATATACTCCTCTTTATTATGGTTACACTGGATTTTGTTTGATTAATAGCATCGTTTAATATTATGGCAACTGGCATTTTTATTAAGTGATGGGCATATCTATGTCTCTTTTCAGTTGTATGCTTAATACTGTTTCCATTTTTTTAAAATATAGATACACCTGCCAAGAAAAAATCTGATCCGTCTGTGAGTATTTTGTTGTTGTATTTTTTCATATGATTGTTTTTTTGTACACAAAATTTTATCTCTTTTTCATTGGTAATATTAATTTAGAACTTTGAACTTTTCAAACAACCAAAGTATTATTATATTGAGGTCGAGATTGTTCAAAAAATAAGAGAAAAATGAGATCCAATATGGCAAATTAAGGACGGAATTACTTTTTTTTGTGGGGGTGTGTGCATATTTAGCATGTACTATGATTCATTTGGTTTTCCTATATTTTCCTCCGTGCTAATGCACTTTGACAGTATATTTTGCATTATTCATTCTGTATTCCATACATTTTAAATGTCAGTTGCTCATATTATTTTTATGAAACTAGGCTGTTACTAATTTAGAAAATTTAAATAACCAATTCATAATATTTAGCTTCTAACTTTTCTTTCATGTGTCAGACACCAACCAGGCAAAGAACACCTGCAGGAAAGGGGCTGAAGAAAAGGTAGTGATCTATTGTAATTTTTTATTTATTAGATTTTTTTTCCATTTTTTTTTATGCAAAACAAAAACAAGTGATCCCAATAGTATGTCTAAAAGACTCTACATTCATGAAGGTAATTCAAAAGTACTAAAATCTGGGATATCAGCAAGGGATCAAACCAAACTAGAAGGAACTGCATCAGAGAAAATAGAATCATTTGCGTATCTTGGAAGCATCATTGATCTTAAAGGAGGATCGGAAGCAGCCATGGATAGGAGACACTTTAAGAAAACCATAGAACAGCAGTACAAGGCAGGTGCTACAGCAGAGTCCTCAAGAACAAAGAGGGGTAGGCTTGGAGAAGATGTGTTAAGAAGGATGTGGACGGGGTGGACCTGTGAAACATGCACAAGATAGAAATGGATTGCGCTCTCTGGTTTGCGACTTGTTCTCTGCTAAGGCTGGAGGGCAATGATGAAAAGGCTTTAGTGAAATCTTTAAATAAAAAAAATTCAAACATATTTGAGTCTGAAGTAAAATTTGAGTAAGTCTCGTAGGTAGCAAGTAAAATGGGGGGATAAAAAGATAAAAAAAACAACTAAATAATATACAAAATGTTGTTCTGGGAAACTGCATTCTAAGATTAATGTCAGGTAAAAAAAATGTAAGAGATGCTCCTAGATTTCTAGTCACTCTTATTGTGTTAAATTTGCAGCGGAAAGGATGAGAACTTTTACAGTTCTTTGGCTGCCATGGCAGATAGTGACGGAGCATCAGATATCTCGGAGGCAGATGTCAACAAAGTGGCCCATTCTATCGGGGTAAGTGCTATATTTTAATACATAATTATTTACTTTCTAACACGAGTAATAGCAAATAAGTTGCTCCATGTAAATTTGTTGAAAAAATATTTTTGGCCATCAAAATCAGATTTTCATGCAAACAGAAAGATTGTTTTATATACCTTCTGTATTATTTAATTCTTTTTCTTTCTTTTTTATCTTCAAATTTGTGTGGCTTCTTAAAAGGTTATTATGTGTGTTCATGAAAATGAGATATCTCAGCATTTAAAATAAATGGATTACAAACTAATTCTTTTGTTGGAATAATTGCAAAAAATTGTTTCCATGTGTGACATTATTGAGTTACTCTGGTTTAAAAAGTTGTAGATCAGTTCCCATAAGATCCAAAATTAAAACTCATTGATAAGCTGTGTTGATTCATTTTTTATTTATTGTCATAAAACTGCAAATTATTATGTTGTCAATCACAATTTTTTTTTTCTTTCTCAAATTTAGGGCCTTGATGATATGGATGCAGACTTATTCGGAGGGAGCCTATCAAAGTCCAATGGAAAACCCACAACACCGAGACGGAACACACCACCAGGAAAGGGAAACAAATCTCCCACAAGAGGGCATGTAAGTCTTTCTGAAAACCTCATGTCATTTTGCGGTGTGCGTTTTTTATTTTTTAATGAACTTCATAACTTCATGTTTAGATTGGATTAATACTGCATGGTTTTTGGAACTTTGAATTGTAAAATAGGGTGGGGATAATTCAAAATGTTCCCTTTTTTAAATTTTGATAATTAATACATACAGGTGTAAATACTTTTTTTTACACAACATAAAGCATTTCACTGTTTACAGACATTACATACAAGAATGTTTTACTTAACTCTCTTGCCTCTAACAAATGTTGCTGACTTGGTTGAAAATTCAATTTAATAGAAAAAAATTTGTCATTCTTTGCTGCTTTGGGCATCCAATTTTTGATGGGTATTGTAGGGGAAAAAAAGATCAATAAAAACTGTTTTATTACCTTATATCTGCTTCATATTGAACTCAAGTTTCTATAAAGATTAAAAAAAAGTATATTAACTTATTTTTAATTTAAAACTTTAGTTGGATAGATCTCATTTCCACCTTTACAATAATATATCACTTGCATTTTGGCATAGTCTCAATTATGCCATAATCATAGCCCTGTGATGATATCAAGCTCTTCCAACTTACAATTATCCTAATCCAACTCAACTGGTCTAGTTGCAAGATTTGTAATCCTATAAATTACTTTTCTTTGCTATTGAATACCTTTTGTCCCGCACATGTTCCCCACCAGTCTCCCAGTCGGAGCGAGACCCCCACCAGCCCCCCAGGAAGTGCCCGAGGCAGTCTCAAGCGGAAACCCGTAAAGCCGCCATCACCGTCCACTCTTCCAGCAAGCAACTCACCAGGACCGTTCGCTCAAATGCAGTCAGAGCCAAAGCCTTTGACTGCTCCGGGGAAGATGTCAGGCAAGAACCACTTACTCACCAACGTGTTCACACACTTAGTGGGGGAGGGGGAAATTGGCCTAAGTGGTAGAGTGTTGGTCTCCCATTCGGGAAGTCAACAGTTCGAGCCCATGATCCATCAACAATTTATTTCTCCGATTTCATCCCCCACTGGATGAGTCGGGGTCAGTATAATCTGGTCGAATGAGACAGGTATCCTCGCCCTGTCTCATGTGTGGCAGCACATAAAATTATCAGACATCAGTCTTGGGGCCCATCCACAACACAGTTAAACAGATGTTGGACATGAAGCAAACAACTCAACTCACTCACTACACAGCGCTGGACGTTAAACCAACTCAACAACTTCTGATCTCTTGGGGTTGGTGAACTTGTCTATTGCTTCTGGTCCATTCCTTGATGTTGTCCATCTACTCTACCTAAAGATTTCCTCTACTCTTGCCCTTGATCTTTGTATGCATGACATCTTTCATAAGCGTGTATTGATATCTTCAGGCTTGTCCAAGGAATAATAGTTTTCTTTTTAAATACTATTGTTTATTCTTTGGTCTTTCCATCTTATCCTTAGTAGTCGTCTGGAGAGTTATATGTCAGCAAGAACCGTGAAGTGTCAAATCATTTCTTAGTCATTAAGCCAATGCCTGCGGCTCAAGTTTTTTTCCTTTCTCGATAATTTTATTTTTGCAACTGCCCAACAATGAAGATTTCATACAGTAGCAAAGAAAATTACTTAATTTTATATTCTTGTACGTTGTGAAAAAAAGCCTTTGATTTTATTGTGTAAGGCAAAAATTGAATTGCAGACAGCTAATTGGTCAAGACGTTTATAAAGAAAGAGATGTTTTTTGTTGAAAACATTTGAATTATTCAGTTTCAATTTTATCGTAGCTGTAATGCTCCATGATTTTGAAATATTATACTGTAAAAATGTTAATCAAGAACTTTCATGACTCATCTTTTAAACTTTCAGTTGCGCTTATAGGTTACCTCCTCCTTTTCTGTCCACTTTGTCACTGGAACAGCAGGAGAGCATATCTCAGGCGTTGAAATTAAATAACAAAACACAGAATAATTTATATTGCTAACACAGAAATGAATAATTCTTCTTTTTTAGTTATCTCATTACTACAAAAAATTATTTTCTGCAAGTGCAGTGATAATGTTTATTTTATTATTTACCGCTTATGCCTTCAGATTTAAGTTTGGCAAGCGAGTCACTTATACCTGGACAGAAAGCTAAGCAGAGACCTGACACTGCCCCCAAACTAAAGAAAAAATATGACTTTGGAGGTAAGGAGTTTATCAACTTGTTTGAGGGGCTATTCTTTTCCTCTTTGAATGAACTCCGTAAGCTTTTAAAAAATCAGACACTTTAATCTGGATGCTAAGTTTTTTTGTATTAAAATTCATCCTCTTACTTTTAGACAAGACCTGTATTTTCTGATTGCCTAATAGTTTCAAAATAAAGCTAAGAAATAACAATGGAACTTGTTCTTTGAAGCCTTAACAACCAAATGCTAAACATGTATGAATAGTTGTCCTTGCCTGCTAAGAAATAATTCAATACATAAGCTGTAGTTAGGGAAGGAATTATCACTAGAAATGTTAAGCATAGTTTGAATTTTGAAATGGTTTGATTATTTTACCAATCATCAGTTCTTGTCTTGTCCAAAATTTACTAACATCTCTAGGTGTATGTGTTTTTTTTTACTGCTAAGTCTGAACTACTGCTAGTCTCATTCTGTGGCACATTTTGGCCTTGACAGACTTTGATCCAGACGATCCCTTGGCTGGCGTGCTGTCCGACGACAACGAGGATGATGATCTGTCGGAGAGTGACAGACCAAAGTCTGCTACCAAGAAACCTGCGATTGCCACGGATCAGACCAAAAAGGCAGAAGAAACAAAGTCTCCAGGGTTAGGTGGGCAGATTTTCGTGGTCATTGTCAGATAGAAAAACAACTGATGCTTGCTCAAGATCACTAGTGTTTGTTAGTTTGTGTGTGTGTGTGTGTGTGTGTGTGTTTGTGTGTGATATGTGGTGTGAGGGGAGGCTCTAGATTTTTGCCTTGTTTGGACAAAGCAGGTACATAAAATAATCATTAGGTGATTCTTTGACTTTGGTTGACAAATGTTAAGCATTTTTTTCTTTTTTGGTTTCTTTTAATCCAGATGGAAGTCATTATTTAACATTTGATAACATTTCAATGCAATTGTTATATTACATGATAAGAGATATTGTTTCACTTTCTTGTAATTTGATGTTCTTTGCATCACTTATATTTTTATTAATCAATTTATATCTCTTGTACTGTTAATGTATTTTTAGAGTAATTCTTATGCAAATAATCATGTGGATTGCGCTGGGATCTTTAGTCATGAGTTGCCAGTATAAAGTTTGAGCTCAACCCCTCTAACCATAGAAAAGTACTAGATATTGGCTTTTTTAAAAATATTACAAAAAAAATAAAATTGATTACCTCTGGTTCTAGAAATGATAGGAATATATAATTTTTATCAATTAATAATGCATTTAATTTCATGCTTTTTAAAACCTTATAAATTACTCCAAAGTTAAAAATTCCACTTTTCGCCTGTTCAACCCTAGTTTCCTTTCATAAATATTCATATATAATATGTATGACCTGTCAGATTCCCCGCGGAGACGGGGCCTGATGGAGAGACCCCCGACCAGGAGTGGCAGCAACATGCCAGACACAGCGCCACCTGTTAGAGATGCCGCAACGCCAGCAGCGGCCAAGCCAGGTAACAATAATAATAATAATAATAATAA
>RQTK01000233.1:215048-240927 GCA_003991915.1 Elysia chlorotica | reverse complement strand
TAAAGCCTACATGGGAGATGTTATTGTGTTAGCTTGCCTTAAGGCTGTAGATCATTAGTGTAAAGCCTACATGGGAGATGTTATTGTGTTAGCTTGCGGTGATGCTGTAGATCACTAGTGTAAAGGCTACATGGGAGATGTTATTGTGTTAGCTTGCGGTGATGCTGTAGATCAGTAGTGTAAAGGCTAAATTTTCTCTCCTTTGTTTGTGTGCAGCCAAACCGCAGCCACAGGCGTCGGGTCTGTTCAGCGACTCTGATGGAGACATGCTGGATGACCTGGGGTTCGATGCTGGCGCTCCCGCCAAGAAAGCAGAGGCTGCTCGAAAAGCTAAACCAGGTTGGTTTGTTATTTCAGGTCCATGGCCAGAAACTAGACAGGTCCCAAGACTTTTATTGAGATTTTTATCTCAATAGCAAGGCAGTTTGAAACTGAAGTATGTATGACATGCAGTCATTTTTCAATCATTTCCTTTAAAAGCCTGTTTCTAACTGTGCTGGTTTCTATTTTCTATTTCTAAGTAAGTTTTATTTATATTTATCCCAGCGATATGCTTTCTTGAAATCTCATTTAGACTCGATCATAGTATAAAGTAAATTAATTGGTAAACATAATCTCATTGTGCGTGCATTCATGGGAATAGACATTGAATTTTTTTTTCTTAAAATGGAGAGGCTTACAGAGGAACGAGTTTAAACTTTTCATATCGCATGGTTAAAGGTCTAATCCTTGTGTGCTAAATATTTTGGGGAATTTTTCGTGTTGACACAACAAATGTGTAGTATGATAGCAACAGGTTGAACTGATGGTTCTTTTATATTCTGATAGGACTAAGATACAGTTTTTTTCCATAGACACACGACTATGGGACCTAAATACAAAGTATAAGTCACTTGACTAAATCTACTACCTTGTTGTACCTACTCCACTTGGTGAATAATTCACATGTTTCCTAAAGATGCTCAACTATGACACCTGATATAAATCGGGTGACTAAATCTACTCCCTTTTAATCCCCCCCCCCTCCCCCCATCCCTAGAGACTATTTCACATGCAGACGGCACACTATGGCACCTAAATACAATTGCAGGAATCGCATGTCTAAATCTACTTCCTTGCTTTATGACTATTTTTTCATGTTTCCTGCAGACGTGACTAAACCTACTCCTTTGTTGTACCTACCCCCCTCCCCCTGATGACTAATTCCGTGTTTTCTGCAGACACGTTTGAATCTAGTTCCTATTTATACCCCCGCCCCCCTTAATCCGACTATTATCTCCCCTGTGTCCCACAGACGGTGAGAGCCTGGCCCCTGCGCGCTCCGTGTTTGACAGTCTCTTGGGGAAAAGTTCCAGCACGGCCGCACAGCTCCTGGAGCCCAGGGCGAAGAAACAGTTTGTGTTGGACAGCAAGTACAGCAGCTCTCTGGCTGGTCAGTTTGGTGGTTGCTTGGGTGGTTGGGTGGTTTGGTTAGGTGGGTGGTTGGTTGAGTGATTGATTGGTGGTTGGTTGGTTGGTTGGTTGGGTGGTTGGTAGGGTGGTTGGATGGTTGGTGGTTGGTTGGTGGCTTGGTTGGTTGTTTCAATTTATTTATGTACAATTACACAATGTGCGCTACCACTGAACTACCTTGCCCACCTCTGGCTGGCTAGTTTTGTTGGTTGGTTGGATGTTTGGTTGAGTGGCCGTTTATGTATTTATTTATGTCCAATGTGCACTATCACCAAGCCACCTCTCCCCCCCCTCCCACTCTTTGGTTGATCAGTTTAAAGTATTTAACTTACCAAAAAAAAAGACAGAAACAATTTGTGCAGAGCCACAAGTATAGCAGTTTTCTGACTGGTCAGTTGGGTTGTTGGTTGGTTGGCAGCTTTCTTTGTTGGTTGGTTGATTGGTGACCTGATTGGTTGCTAGCTTGGTTGGTTAGATCTAGTTGGTTGATCAGTTGGGTTGGTAGTTGGGTTGGTTCATTGGTTGGTTGGTTTACTTCCAATGTGCGCTACCACTAACACATCCTGTCCCCTTCTGGGTGATCAGTTAGAAGTATTAAACTTACTAAAATAAACAAGAAACAGTTTGTTTGAAATGATTTAATTTGAACCTTTATTCAGTTTAAATGTAAATACATACATATAAAAAAATGTTGGTTAATTAGTGTTCAATGTCAGTAACTATTATGAATGGATCTCAACAAATCTTAAATCCTAGTCAAATGTTATGTTCTGTACCTTTTTCCATACATCATGAGATCTCTGTAGACCCCCACTTTTAAAACAGTCAAAACGAATATTTGATGAACGCATACAATTTCAAATAAGTTAAGGCGTAGAACTTAAAAAAAAATGTTATATTTTATGTTTTTTAATTTAAATTAAAAAAAAAAAACTGGAGGGGGAGTATCTATTTTTGCCCCCCAACATGCAATAAGGGTCTTTTAAACTGATCAAGTGGATTTGTGGCAATCGCCAGTCCTTCTTCTTTTTTTTATCTTTTTCTTAATGTAAAATTGCTCTACGAACGTCTTAGCTTAGAGAAAACAAAATGCTGTGTCAAACAGGGAGCGCTGAAGCCAAAGAGGAGGAGGATTTCAACTTTGGCAGCTACCAACCATCAGCAGCATCAGGGTCTCGGCCAAACTCACGCAGATCCGTCAGGTGAGTGTCAGAGTCCAGGCCTTGATATATGTCAGGCAACCAGGGTGATTCAGACACAAGTCGCTGATATGAGTAATGAGCTAGAGCTCTCTAAAATTTAAAAAGTACTCTATAATGACTTTTTTCTCATTTTGAAATAAAAATAAATTAATACATTATTTCTAGTTTTAGAGTTGACAGAGATATGTTTTCAACCCCTTAAAGTGTACTTGATGCCTCTTAACACACTATTAATAACTCAAAAAGTCTAATTTCTGATTTGTATCTGACTCGGCCTCATCTCTTCACACTTGTTGACTTTATTTCCTTTACATCATCCCATGGTAAGCAGGAAGACCTGTCTCAGAGAAAATGAAATTAAAAAATTAGAAATAAAAGTAGCTCATTTAAAGTACTTAAATGTTAAAACTCTGATGATTTATATTTTGTTTTAGTTCAGGGCTAGCACTGCTTGGAATCAGCAATAGTTGCTGGTGAACGGTAACATCTTTTAATTTTTTTAGATTGTAAATATAACACATATAGATTTACAGATATATGACAGCATATGTTTGTTTGTGTCATGTAGATTCCAGGACGACGATGACATCTTTGGCCTGGACACTCAACCCAAGTCTCCAGGTGGGGCCGGCAAAATTAGCTCCGCCCCTCAAGGCATGGAGTGGCTTGAAGCTGCGACAACAGACAACCGGACTCCGCCTACGACAGCGACTGCATCATCTGCCACGCCTTCGACACCAACAGCAGCTGCTCCCACAGGATCTGCCTCACCAACAAAGCCATCCCCAGCCCCTGGGGCTGTAGTCACTCCAGCCAAACCCCCGACCCCTCAGAAGAAAACCACAGGGGATCCAGCCCCTGCTCAGGCAGGGTCCCCTCAGAAACCGACCGTGTCGAACGCGGCTCCTAGTCCCCGAGCGTGGCTGGGCCTGGGCTCAGACTCAGACGACGAAGATTTTTTCAAGCCCAAGAAATCGTCGGCCCGGAGTGCAGCCCTCCCCCAGAGCCCAGCTTTATCTGGCACAGCCTCGGCCTCTCCGCGCGTCTTCCCCAAGAAACCTGGCAAGAAGGAAGGCGGCTCACCAAAGCCTTCCCCGTCAAGCTCAACAGCGGTTGTCAAGGGCGACAGTGATGACGATGCCGGAGAAGACGATTGGCTGGCGCGTGCCAGGAGCCGTAGGCAGCAGATGCTTGCCAAAGATTCGGCCAGGTCTACAGGCAGCGTGGAAAACGCAACTCCCAACGCATCTGCCCGGAGTAGGAGTGCCGACAACGCCATAGAGGGAAACTTTGGCACTCACGATGACGGCCAGAGTATAAAGGTGGACTTGAGTTCTCTTGTGTAAGTCTGGTAAACAATAATTAGAAATAAATGTATTATTTTTAAAGAAAACTGTATTTATTAATTGATAGTATAATAATATTAAACATGTAATAGTGTTAACAATAATAGCAAAAACAACAACTAAAACAACACCAACACAACAATATATAATCAAGTCTTTTCATGCAATTCTACAACTTTCAAGTTGTACAGTTCTATTGATGTAGTTATTATATTAAACTAAAGGATGTGTAAGTTTTGATATCTGAGTAGTGTTGTGTATATAGACTCATTCAGTATGATAGCTCTTTAAACCTTAAGAGGAACTTACTTTGACCAGTATGTCTAGCTAGTAGCTGGCTACAAATGAATATTTTTTTTCAAATTCCTGCAAAATATGAAAAATTAGTTCAAGAAAAATATTAATGCATTTTATTTATTTTGACATTTTGTTTTAGAAAATTTTTTTTAAGTCCCTCTTTTTAATCTTTGATATGAATGTGTGACGTAATGGGATTGAAAGTCTTGTAATTACCTGTACTACAAAATTTACAAAGTCCTTCTTTTTAATTTTTTTCCCAATAATTTGAAAGGGTGTTTTGAAACTTTAACAATGTAATCATCAGAATTATATTGTGTCAGAAATGAATTGTGGTCTTTCATAAATCTTGCTTGAACTTTTTTTTTTTAGCATGGATTCTCCCAAGTTTGGAGGGTCTGCCAGGAATGAGATGTCAGGCGATATTTTCTCAAGACCCTCAAGTCAACGCCAAGCACAAGGGTAAGAAGAGAAACAATTGAAATGATAGTTTATCAGTGTTGAGTTTGAAAAAATGTAAAGGGGTTGGGGCAGTTTACTTTCTTTTTAAGCACATGCTAAGAGAAGGTAATTATCTACATTCTGATTTGAAACACGGTATACATTTTTTTTCAAATAGTGAAGCTTTTAACTCAGTATATTAGTTTTCTAGTTTGAAAGTGATGTTTAGGGTGAATAAATATTCATTGGAGTAAAAGGACAATGAAATAATTTGTATCAATAAAATTTGAGTTGAAAAATTGCCTAAAAATAATTGTATAGTACGGTATACTTCTTTGAAGATATTGCAACAGCCTATCATAACATGAAATTATTTGATTATTCTTCCATTCACATAGAACCTGTTTTTTCTGTAAACCTTTAAACCTCGTATTTTAACAAACGTGTAGACAGAACCCTTGCCTCACGATCATTGAAGCTTTACGTTACCTCCCTCTTACGTTACCTCCTTCCCCCAGAGGTGTCAGCTGGGAATCCCCAAGAACCGCCCTCAGTAGAACCATCAACGAGAGCCTCATAGACAGTAAGTCTGGCCCTAGCCATATGTTATGTTCTGAACCCTTGGAAGTACATCTTGGCTAGCTTTGTGGGCCTCCACTTTTTTATATAATGAAAGTGTATATTTGAAGAAAACATTCAATTGCAAATGAGGAATACATAGTTTTTTTAAAAATATCTGTTTAAAGTGTTTTAATTTAAATTTATAAAATACTTGCTTTTTCGTTTTTGGAATTTTCATTTCAGTTTCATTCTCCTTGGTTTTAAATATGAGAAGTTGTCATAAACTGAGCTCTTTAACTATATTTTCACATATTTTTTGTGAGATGCAACTTTATTGAACATTTCTGTATAATAATGCTCAATGCCACACACGTGCTGTCTTGTAAATAAGTTATTTCATGAATTACTTTTAAGGTTTTGATGACTCCTGTTTTTACATCCTCAGACCAGTCGCCCAAAACGCCCACCATGCAAGGCAATGGAGGACAGTCCAATGATGTTAGATTAAAATTTGCTGCCTCAACTTTCGGCCAAGATCAAGTACGCACACAATTTCCTTTTTGAGTTAAATAATAATGAAATATTACTCATGACAAGCAAATCTAAAACAAACTGTTAACCAACCTCACAGAATGTGTCTATTTGCGGCTCAAATGTATCAATGAAAAAGACATAATATTAAGACTAGCTATTGAATTCAGGACAAAACCTGCTTTTTATTGGCGATATAATTGTATCATTTTAAAGTTAGCTTAACATTTATATTATTTTCTGCTCTAATTGAAGTGTTCCTCACGAAAATTTTGGACTTTAACCCTTTGAACTCTATTGCCCTGACCTCATTGACCTATATTCCTGGCCCTTAACTGCTCTTACTCAAATACCATCAAAAACATGCCTGATGGACGCGGACATCTTTAACTGACGCTATTTATAATTTTAAACAGGATGTGAATCTTATTGGTAGTTATTTATAGCGCGTTAGATCATACCCCTCCAATCCAAATCCCGATATAGCGGTACTACGGCCTAGAGTCAAATAAGGCAGATACCGCTGTAGCGGGATTACGGATAGTTGACAAATAATGACATCCCGCTGTAGCAGGATTGCGGGTTCAAAGGGTTAACCAGACTATTCATGTGAAATTGTTACAGGCTAGTCAATGTTTTTGTCACAGTTTGTAACTATTATTTGCAAGATGACATTAAAAAGGTTCCATCTACTCTTTTTCTTTGTGCTTTTTATAAAAATTCTTTCATGAGTTTGGACTATAACAAATTTTATGACCAGGCCATTATTCCTAATGTTTCTTTTATTTTATAATCAGGCTCCTAATCTCTGCAGTTTTTGTTTTTATGATTCTTCAGTACAGATAGAACACTTGCATGTTGATAACTCTAGTTTTACCAAAACTGCAGATGGAATTTTACCATTCTGTTATCTCTAATTTTACTAAAACTACAGATCTATGGAATCTTATCATTCTGTTATCTCTAGGTTTTACCAAAACTGCAAATGGAATCTTATCATTCTGTTATCTCTAGGTTTTACCAAAACTGCAGATGGAATCTTATCACTCTGTTATCTCTAACTTTACTAAAACCCCATATTGAACCTTTTTAATGTCACTTTACAAATTACGATTCACTTTTTTTGTACAGTTTCCAGCACCCCAGAGTCAAGACATGGCCCAGCAGCAACAGAGACACCTGCAAGCTCAGACCTCTCAACTCCCCCAGCAGCAGTCAGGCCAGGGGCAGACAACTCTCAGGCTGGAGGAGCAGGCGCAGCAGCTGCAGCAGATGTTACAAACCGTGCAGGCCCAGCAGAGGGCAGCAGCAGTCTCGACCGTGGTGAGCCAACCAGTGTCCTTGAGGACAAAAACTGTGGCTGATCGGGAAAATAAAAATTTCACCTTCTTTTTTTGCTTCTTTGTATGATTCTTTTCCTCCTTGTCATCATTATTATTATCCTGTGTCTCAGCGTAAATATATTTCTTTTTGTCAATCTCTGAGCTGCCACTCTTGCTTTGAGATTTAAACGTTTTCAGACTGACCCCTCACCATATGTCTCTCTCTCTGTCTCTGTCTCTTCCTCTCTCTGTCTCTCTCTTTCTCTCTTTCTGTCTTTCTCTCTCTCCTAGTCAAGCATCTCCTAGGTTCCCTAGAGGATGCTATATAGTTATGGGTCTCAAGATACCTCCCAATTGGGACCTGAATGCTTTACGACTTGTGCCGGTTCGCAAGTATAAAAGGGTTATTATTTCTACCTTTTTAAAGTTAATGGCTTTTTTTTTAGCAAACTCTCCCCTTCCTATTATAATTTCATGTTATAAGCTCTCAAGGCTCTTATGACCAACCTTTTTTTACTACCAGTAATGAAGCCAACCACAGCCATTCAGTCAACTTCAGACGCTCCTGTAAATCCTAGTCTTGAATAAGTAAAGCAACTTTTGTGTTTGTTTATTCCTGAATGACAGGCCCCAGGCCCCACTGTCGTCCCACCATCTTACATGCAGATGTCTGCACACATAGAGTTGCCAGACTCCCTGGCAGAGGCCCATGCCAAGGTAAGAACCTCCACTTGTTTTGTATTTCAAACTATACACTTCTTTAAAACATACTGAATTAATCTCATCAGTTCAATTAAGCAATTGTTATCAAATAATGCTCTTTGTGAAATTTCGCAAATCCGTCTCAACTCTTGAAATGGGATTGGTCGTTGCCAGCAGCGACTATAGATTCAATCTTTTTTTTTTTTAATCTAATTTAAAAAAAAAATTTCAGTTTAAGAATATTCAGAAGGGTGTACTGAAATTTGTGTCGCTGTTATAAGCCACTTTATAATATTCCATGTACACATCATTATTTTAGATTTCTAATTTAATCTTTTGAATATTGAGAAGGGCACGCTGCAATTTTCAGTAAAATATTTATTCGGCAAAACCCTTCCCCTCTGTGTTTTAAGAGATGAGAACTATTTTATGTCTGCTAGAGAGACCTTGTGTCTGTCTACTGTCTGAAGAAGCTCTGCAAACATGACGTATATTTTGTGTGTCACAGATCCGTAAACTGGAGTTGGAGAGGAACTACACGGAATCTTTGCTTGAGAGCGTGAGAAGACGATATGAGGAAGAGATGATTGCCGTGGAAACTTCTTACAAGTATGACACCTGATTAGGCCCTACGTAAATGAGAGGGTAGTGAATGTCAAAGTCTGGCTCAAATAATTTTGTCTGTTTTACAGTCAACCAAAGTTTTCAAGATTTTCATCCTATAACAGAGAAATAGGGTAAAAATATGGTATTTTTAAACAGAAGGAAGGAAATTCTAAACACTGTGTTTTAAGATGTGGTGAAAAATGGATTATTCTTCCCAGTATTATATATTTTTTGCCATTATGTAAAAACAAACAACAAAGGATTTAACTTGATGTTTATGTAGATTGTCTTGCCTGATTTCATAAGGCAAAGTTTTTGATGTATGACAAAATGTAAACAAATGCATGAATGCGTTTATACTTTTTTTTTCAGGAACAGACTCCTAGTTGTGGAAGATTCCAATAGAAAGAAAGAGGCAAGGTGAGGAAAAGAGGAAAAGATACCCTAGTGGCTTTTTTTTTAATAGTGCATGCACCTCTAAGACATCTTGTTTGAAGCAATGTACAAAATCTGTCAAAGGAAGCACTGCCACCCATTCGCCTTTCTTTATCTGCATAAAAGTGGGAATTTTTATCAAGTTTCTACTTCTAAGCTATTAAATGAAAAATCATATATAATTAAGGGGGCCCCCATCTTCATATCTAATTTTATATTTGAATAAAACGTTAGCATTTCTTGTAATTACCTTCCATTTGGTACCTATGTTATATTCCTATTTTTTGCTCCGGAGACTAGGATATAGGGCAGTATTGAGGAGCTCAGGTTTATGAGGATTAAATCTTCTTATTCGCATGTCTTAAGATGAGTTGTAAGCTTATCAGATTGTTGTTTGTACATGTACCTATAACCCTTTACCATTAATGATCTGCACCCCGCCCCTTGCGGGGCGCGGTGGACTTGGGGTAGAACATTGGCTTCCGACGCAAAAGGTTTGGGTTCGAGCCCTGGCAATTGCGTTCCCTACTGGTTGGGTCGGGTCGGTATCAGTTTAATGTGACCGGCTCAGACAGGAGTCATGGTATCCCCGCCCTGTCTCGTGTGTGGCAGAACATAAAATTGTCAGACGTCAGTCTTGGGGGCCCGTCCACAATATAGTCTATATAGTGCTGATGTTGGACGTTAAATCAACTCAACTCCTTCTTTAAACCGTAGTAATTTAACTCAATTTAAACACTGTTCAACTGCCTTATAAAGAAATAGTGAGCAAGCGTCACGCTAGCTCCCCGTATAAATAGCACTGTGATATATATATATAGCCTATATAGTGCTGATGTTGGACGTTAAATCAACTCAACCCCTTCTTTAAACCGTAGTAATTTGACTCAATTTAAACACTGTTCAACCTCCTTGTAAAGAAACAGTGAGCAAGCGTCACACTAGCTCCTCGTATGATATATATAGCCTTATAGTGCTGATGTTGGACGTTAAACCAACTCAACAACAACAGCAACAACAACAACAAACCCCCCCTTTCCCTCCAGGCTGCTTGAGGAGAACGAGCAGCTGATGCAGCAGCACCTGGGCCGACTGCGCCAGGCGGAGCAGGAGAAGAGCGAGCTCAGCACGGCCATGTACGGACGCCTGGAGGACCTGGAGCGGGACAGGGCGCGCGACATCGAGAAGGTCAAGGACCAACACCGGTCAGTGGGTGAAACTTTAACCCTGATGTGTTTTTTTACTTTAACCCTGTCTTGTCATACATAAAGTACCCTGTGTTTGTTTTTACCTTAATCCTGTCGTACCATACATAAAGTACCCTGTGTTTGTTTTTACCTTAATCTCGTCATGCCATACATAAAGTGCCTTGTGTTTGTTTTTACCTTAATCCCGTCTTGTCATACAGAAAAAACCCTGTATGTCATATTTTCTTATATAAAAAAAATTGACAAGATGCACCACATGACTTGTTTAACTTTTCTCCATCACGACGTTCACATGTAATACGGGTTGATACGCTCTTGTGCTAGCACCTTTTTGTATCAATCTGCATACTTTCTATTTAAAAATATTAATAATAATAATAATAATACATAGTTTTTGTATCGCACACAACCACCACACAAAGGTGGTGCTCTATGAGCGTAACATTATTGAAACTTGGAAATAAAAACCTTAGTGGTGGACTAAAAATGTATAAGTATGAAAAAATATGACATTCAGAACAGTAAAAAATCATACTTTTACCTTTCAAATTTTTGAAAATTCCCCAAATTAGAGCGCACTAAGGTATACGCCTAAAATCATGCGATGTGAAAAGCCTAGTACATCATGATTATGAGCTAGATTTGTCGTACATTACGTGTCTGATATGTGATGCTGTATCATTTGATATCCCTTAGACTTTGATAGTAAAGCTAAAAGTGATTGCAAATTTGAATTTATCGATAAATTTTCCTTTGAGTAGATATCTAAATCCAGTTCTAGTGGATCACCATGCGATTAGAATGGGTTTAAATTAAATTACTTGAAATTGGAATTTTTCTTTGACATTTGAAGTCTTCCTCCTATAAAATTGTATGCATTTCTCACTTACCCGGTATCCATTTTGACTATTTTAAAATGTGGGACCCTACAAAGACCCTATGACATTGTGTCCAACCTAAATTTCTTGTGGATGAATAAAATTTATTTTTCTTATTTTATCTTATGGTATCTTACACAAGCTGCATTATTTGTGACACGATTCCAGACTGGCCCTCCAGACGTTGAAGCGAGAGCATGAAGAGGCGCTGGAGAGACTGATGAGGGCCAAGAACCAGGAGATTGAGATGGTGGCTAGCGCCCACGACACCTCAAAGTAGGTCGCCTGGTCAACAGATCATTAGTGTTGTCAACAAGACACCTGATGGTGGTAAAAATCTAAAACATGCTCCTATGCAGCCAGTTGCATTATGAACCATGCTTCTTTGCAGCCTTTGAAATGCTCCTGTACGCCATGTTACATATGGCAACCTTAAACATGCTCTACAACATGCCCACGTGCACTCTGTAACACCGTAAAATATGCTCGCATACAATTTAACAATCTAAAGAATGCTCACCTAGAACATGACACTAAAATATGTTCCCATACAATGAGATGAAAACATGCTTCCATACAATGTGACACTCTAAAACATGCTCACATACAACATGATACTAAAACATGCTCCCATACAATGTGACACTCTAAAACATGCTCACATACAAAATGACACTCTATCAGTTTCAGAACCAGAGTAAATAGACCCTAATTTGTATCTGAAAATGAAAAAAGTCAATATATAATACTTCTATACTTAGAGTGATCTTGTTGGAAACTTATACTGCCAAATTATGCCCAGTTGACCCTGGTTACCCCACAAATATTTGAAGCAATCCGTTGATGCTAATTACAAACAATGACATGCTCATCTCAGGAGTCTCACCGCTGTGGTGGAGCAGATCCAGAACAACGCACGTGACCTTGGGGAGCTGCACATGAAGGTCGAGGGCTGGAATCGGCAGGGCCTCGACGAGAGGGAGATCTCTCTCCGTTCCAAGGACGAGCAACTGCGTAGTGGGTGGATTATCTCCTCTTGACTTTTTTAACTGATTCAGTATTGTAAGGTGGTTTTAGTGGCTCAAGATTCTAATGTTAAAATTCAATTGATGTACAATTGTTAAAAAAATACTGTTTATTTGCGAGATGCAAGAAGACTTTGTTTTAATAAGGGTTACTAGCTATTTAAGACTGAGGGCCTTTGTTCAGGGAAGTTGTTCTTTTTATCATCATCTCCATCATCATCATTGCCTTTTTCACCTTTGACAGGCGTCATGGTATCCCTGCCCTGTTTCGTGTGTGGCAGCTCATAAAATTGTCTGACGTCAGTCTTGGGGCCCGTCCAAAATATAGCTTATATAGTGCTGACGCTGGACGTTAAACCAACTCAACAACTTAACATTTTTACCTTTAGACCAACAACAAACCTCGTCCATGTCTCCCTATCCTGGGTGAACCGTTTTACTTTAGGCCATAGTTTCCATTTCTATCAACATCCATCTACTTGACTCCTCTCCAAGTCTCACATGACGTCCCTCTTGATCTCTTACCCTGAAGATTCCAATCCAGTGCCTTCTTTGTGATGTTAAAACCTTGTATCCAACAAGTGCTCCCGTTCCATCTCCAACACCTTCATCCTATTTCATCTTCTACTGTATTCTGTCCTGCTCACGTCCATACCTCATAATTTATGACAATGCTTGTCCACCTGATCTTGAGTAACATTATTTCACCATCACTTGACATGGCCGTGACACATCCCACTTCTTATCGGTGATGCTTTGACAGCTTTCTTGATCTTGGATGGAAGCTCTCTGTGATCCGTTTTCTATAGAGTTGAGTTGTGTTGAGTGGATTTAGCGTCCAACATCAGCAGTATATAGCCTATATTGTGGACGGGCCCAAAGACTGACGTCTGACAATTTTATGTGCTGCCACACACGAGACAGGGCGGGGATACCATGACTGCTGTTTCAGCCGGTCACATTAAACTGACACCGACCCAACCAGTAGGGAGTGCAATTGTCAGGGCTCGAATCCGTTTTCCATAAGCCAGTTCTGTGATCTGAGATTTTTTTTACAAATCAAATTCCTCAAATGTTTGTTTGTGTGTGTTCCCCAGTGCTACAGGAGAGGCTGAGCAGGCAGGAGGAGGATAACGGCCGGGAGAGGAAGAGACTGGAGGATCTGATCACACGCATGGAGTCTCAGCTGAGAGACCAGACCAAGTCCTTGGAAGAGGTGAGACTTTCTGCCGCACATTGCCCTCGTCAAGAACTAGGAGGCTAATACTGATGGAAATTATTAAATGTTAACCTTAATTGTATACTATGTCAGGGTTAAAAAAAGAGCCCAAGCAATTTTTAATTGTAGTTATAGTATTTAAATGGGGATTTTTCTTTTACATTTTACCCATCCCTCCTTTCAAATTGTATGTTTTCCTCAATTATCCATTTTGAATATTTGAAAAGCGGGGGTCCACAGAGATACCAAGACGTAGGCCTATATACAACGCTAAAAACATAAAGTTCGATCAGGGTTAAAGGATGCCCCAGATTATTGGATCGGACCAAGTACCTCCCATACAGGAAACAACACTACTACTTTTACTATCATTTCCCCTTTTAACTCTTTAAGCTCTCATGCCTATTCCATGTTTTGACGGAGAGTTTTAGATAGTTCTATAAACGGAAAGGTTTTTTTTTTCGTTTTCCGCCATATTTTGTGATTTTACCGGCCGCACACTGTGGTCGCTTGGGTTTAAAGAGTTAACATAATGTCCATCTTTCACCGCCTGTTCCAGGAGCGTTGGAAGCTGAAGCAGGACCAGGCACGGGCCGAGGCGCAGCAACGCGGGCTTGAGGAGGAGCGGCGCATGTGGCTCGACCAGCAGGCCCGGGAGAGACTCAACATGGAGCGCGCCAGGGTAGGTCGGAGACTCACTTCTCCCTGCAAGAATACGTTAGAGCTAGAATTCTTAGGTCTGAGACTCACTCACTTCTTTGTGCTAGAATTCTTAGGTTTGAGACCCACTTCTCTGTGCAAGATTACACTAGAGCTAGAATTCTTAGATTGGAGACTAACTTCTCTGTGCAAGAATTCTTAGGTCGGAGACTCACTTCTCTGTGCAAGAATACATTAGAGCTAGAATTCTTAGGTCGAAGACTCACTTCTCTGTGCAAGAATACATTAGAGCTAGAATTCTTAGGTCGGAGACTCACTTCTCTGTGCAAGAATACATTAGAGCTAGAATTCTTAGGTCTGAGACTCACTTCTCTGTGCAGAATTCTTAGGTGGGAGACTCACTTCTCTGTGCAAGAATTCTTAGGTTGGAGACTCACTTCTCTGTGCAACAATTCTTAGGTCGGAGACTCACTTCTCTGTGCAAGAATTCTTAGGTCGGAGACTCACTTCTCCGTGCAAGAATTCTTAGGTCGAAGACTCACTTCTCTGTGCAAGAATTCTTAGGTCGGAGACTCACTTCTCTGTGCAAGAATTCTTAGGTCGGAGACCCACTTCTCTGTGCAAGAATTCTTAGGTCGGAGACCCACTTCTCTGTGCTAGAATACACTAGAGCTAGAATTCTTAGGTCGGAGACTCACTTCTCTGTGCTAGAATTCTTAGGTCGGAGACTCACTTCTCTGTGCAAGAATACATTAAAGCTAGAATTCTTAGGTCGGAGACTCACTTCTCTGTGCTAGAATTCTTAGATCGAAGACTCACTTCTCTGTGCAAGAATTCTTAGATCGAAGACTCACTTCTCTGTGCAAGAATACACTAGAGCTTGAATTCTTAGGTCGGAAACTCACTTCTCTGTGCAAGAATACATTAGAGCTAGAATTCTTAGGTCGAAGACTCACTTCTCTGTGCAAGAATACACTAAAGCTAGAATTCTTAGGTTTCAAGTGAAAATCGTAGAGAAATGATTGCGCTTGGTGGAATTAGAAAGGTCGACTTGTAGATGCGACAGTATATAAATTCCAAATCCTTATTGAAGCAAATCTCCATTACATGATGTAACGCCAGTTCTTGGTCTGGTTCCATGCAGGAAAGCTTCCTGGAGGAGCAGCGTGTGTCAACCTCCCAGCTCGGGGAAGAGCGTCGCGCCCTGGCCGAGGAGAGGACCAGGTTCCAGATTGAGCAGAAAGTCGCCAGGGAGAAGATGCAGCAGGACGCCGTCAAGAGGGGACAGGTAGGCAGTTTGTGAGAGACGAGCTCTCTCCGAGCTTTATGTATCTAAGGTTCTCAAGGAGTTTCCTATAATTAAATGTCATGAATTGTTTCAATTGAAGTTCTTTAAAAACATTGAAGGATTTTCACTACTGACTGAAAAACAAACGCTTTTTTTTTTTTCAATCTCAAAACTACAAAAGTGAGATTTGTCATTGTACTAGCTCAGTGATGATTTGTAAATAAAAAAAAAGAAAATCAATAGCAGAATTTGAAATAGATGTACTAACAAAAGAAAGGAAATTTTTCAAAAAATATCTCAAAACTACCAAAGTGAGATATACCATTCTAGTAGTAGTAGTTCAGTGACGATTCGTAATAAAGATAAAACCTGACCATCCGCAGATTGAGACGGACTGTTAGATTCTGACTACTTTCTACTAACATAGGAATAAACAATTTTTGTTCCCTTTTACCTATCTCCAAACTACGAATAATTATACTTGCCACTCTCAGTGACGATCTGAAGGACATTGGTGTATATAATAAAAGATTAACTGTGATAGTCCCTTCACTTGTAACCAAACTTTTCATGCACAATTGATATGTTTTTACTACTCAGAGAGAGAAAAAGGAATTACCGTTGCTACTAGTATAATGCATTTTGAACTGTCTTAGGACATCATGGGAACAACATAGCCGTTACCGTGCTGACGTGCCGTAAAACAAACTCACTCACTCAGTCACTCAGTGACGATTTATAATAAACGCAAAACCTGATCCCTCCCAGGCCGAGGCTGACTATCAGATTCTGACTACTACTAACATAGGAATAAACAATAACTACTAAGAATTCATACATGCGATTCTCAGTGACGATTTATAATAAAACACAAAACCTGACCGTCCCCCCCCCCCCAGGCCGAGGCTGACTATCAAGATTGTGACTACTACTAACTTAGGAATTAACAATTTTTCCCCTTTTACTTAACTCAAAACTATGGAGCATTATACACGCCTCTCTTAGTCACGCTTTATAATAAATACAAAACCTGACCGTCCCCAGGCAGAGGCTGACTACAAGATCCTGACTACTACAAACATAGGAATAAATAATTTATGTTCCCTTTTACTTATCTAAAAAACTACAAAGAATTATACATGCGATTCTCAGTGATGATTTATAATAAACACAAAACCTGATCCTCCACAGGCTGAGGCGAACTATCAAGATTCTGACTACTACTAACATAGGAATAAACAATAACTATGAAGAATTATACATGTCACTCTCAGTGACGATTGATAATAAACACCAAACCTGACCCTCCCCAGGCCGAGGCTGACTACGAGATCCTGACGCGGACCATCCAGGAGGAGAAATCCCACCACGCGCAGCGCCTGGCCGATGTCCAGCGAGAGGAGGAGCGCATCGAGAGGGAGAGGGCCAAGGCTGACCGGGAGCGGGCACAGCTGGACGGAGAGAGGGAGGCGCTGGCCAAGCAGGCGAGACAGATCAGGCAGCAGTCGGAGCAGATAGACCAGGTCACCGAGGTTAGTGATGGGCAGGCTTTTTTAATGATTCATTCATTTAGTTGTCAGGTCTGGCGCAGACATCGACGGTGAGGGATTTCCAAGCCTCTCTGTATTCAGTCCGTCTTAATATGTCCAGCTTAGACAGATTCTTGTTCGGTGTGTTTATGAATCGAGTCAGGCTGTCCATGAAAGCCTGTCGTTGTCGACCTCGAGAAATTGCATATGTCTCTTTCTTATCATTTGCAACAGTGATCTATCTGTCCCGTGCAGGTGCAAGACTTCTTCGTTTTAATGATTGCTGAGGTTTAATTAACCTTTTTCCATCTCGCCCCACACATGTTGTGTGCATAAAAATCAATGTTTTTAACTTTTATAAATTTTAAGGATGTCAAACTAATGTGTTTATTCAGTGTATACCATATTGCAAAGTTTGAAGAGAGTGTAACACCCTGTGTGTTCTCAGACTGCCCGGCGCACGCAGGTGGAGGGGGAGCAGGCGATGGAGGAGGCGATGCGGTTCAACGCTCAGATGGACAAGCGAGAGATGGACGTGCAGAGACAGGGCAACGCGCTCAAGCTCATGGAGGACAACATAGCACAGGTTGGTTTGTTTTTTGATAATCATCTTATATTGTGGTCTATATTGTGGATGGGTCTGAAGTCTAACGTCTGACTAGCTTATGTGCTGCAACACACAAATCAGTATGGGGAGACCTGGACTCCTATCTCAGACAGTCACATTACTCTGGCACCGAATCAAAATTTAAACAAAATTTTTGGGTGGGTTTCAAGCTGTCAATTTCCTAATCGGAAGACCAATGCTCTACCGCATGAGCCAGTTTTCTGCCCCCTATTTGGCACAGGTATCCCATGTCTACTTGTCTCTTGTCTGTATTGTGTCAATCCCACTGTTTAACACCTTTGAGAGATGTTTGCAATTTCCATGACAGCTAAAAAGTTGAAGAGTTGAATTATCTGTACATTTTCAACATCGTTGAATGCACTCATGAAATGAGATTTAAAATTTCTTTGCATTCAGTACCTCTTTTATGCAGTTACAACCAGGACATACATCGTCTGTCTAAGTGTCATGTCTAACAACAAAATTGTTTCAACTGATATGTCTCAAAGTGGTTAAAAAAATTACTACAAGCTGCAATTCATGCTGTAACACCGATAAACTTAGTAATGGTTTAAATATCACGTCTCAATATTTGTTTGTAGGCATGTTAAAAAGTGCTCCTTAAGGTGAAATTCTGTAAGGGGTGGGATCTACATTTCCAGCTCAGTATGCAAAAAAAGATTCAAAGAAAGGTTGGTGAGGCAACCGAGGTGAATCAAGCACAAGTCAGAATTATTTCTTTTTGAGTAATTTATAATGCATTGAAAAACATCAAATGCACTTCATTTAGGTGAAAAAAATAGTGCCTCTAAATGTCTACTAACTTGATTTGGTAATGTCTGTTTACTCTTATATGACTGGTTCTGCCTTGTCACAACTTTTTGTCTTTCTATGTATTTCTCATGTTTAGGAAAAGCTAAAAATGGCCAAAAAAAGAAGTCTATTTTCTCACTATTTCTAAAATATACTGCTTTTTGGAAGTACAGTTACAGATCTTGTTAGGTTTCAGTCTGTTTGAACTTTGTATTGTAAGTAATGCTAGGTGGGAAAAAAGATTTTAAAGAAAGGTTGGTGAGGCAACCATGGTGAATCAAGCAGAAGTGAGAATTATGACTTTTTGAGTAATTTATAACGCATTGAAAAACATCAAATGCCTTTATTTAGGTGAAAAAAATAGTGTCTCTAAATTTCTAGAAACTTGTTTTGGTAACGTCTATTTACTCTTATATGACTGGTTTAGCCTTGTTACAACTTATTTTCTCTCTATGTATTTCTCGTGTTTAGGAAAAGCTAAGAATGGCCAAAGAGAAGAAGGAGCTGGAGAACCTGAAGAACTCTTCTCTGTGCACCAACTGTCGCTCTCCTCTGCACGGAGGTCCAGTTGGTCTGTTCCCTCAGCAGCATCAGCAGCAGCAGCAGCACAGTGGTAAATCTTCAGTTGGGTCATATCCAAGCTATGTTCCGTAAAACAGAAATTTCACATGGTTTGAAAATTAAATGTGCTCACTTTGGTACACAGTGGAATGTGCTTAAGATAAATTTAAGCTAATATATGAGTATGACTTTATAAACTATTTCCAAGACACCGATTTCCCCTTTTTTTACTTTGAAGCCAATTTTCAATATAAACTTGGGAAAAATAAACTTATAGTTTGCGCCCAAGAGATTTATCTTCAACAAACTCCACAGTAGTATTGTAAACTTAGCCACTTTGTGCGCTTACATTTTTTTAATAGGAATGAAGGGTTTAAAAGAGAGAGGAACACAGCAAAACAAGCTTCACTCAATCGCAAACAAAAAAGTATAAAATCTCTTGGAACTATGTTTTAAATTTTTCCTTATCTTGAAGATAAAAAAAAATGTTTTTCTGACCTAGGTATTTACTTTTTCACTCATTTACTGTGAAATTTCATATAATTGATCCCAAGATCTTAGGCAAACATCTGCTGCGTTTTTTCCCTCCAGGTTATTTCACCCCACAGCAGTCGATGTCTCGGTTCCAAATCAACGGGTTTTCTATGTCCGCCCACCAAGCAGGGACAAATCCACTGGAACAAATCGCAGCATCTATAGCCAGCGACAGAGCCTTGCGCATGTTCAAGATACAGGCCATTAAGGTAAGGAAGTTTAAATCTGCACAAAACCAAGGGAGTTCTGCATTGTAGAGAAGTTCTCTTCTAGTTTTAACGTCTCCTAGGATCCCACGGAGAATCATATACACTGAAGTTTGACAATTTTACGAGCTACCACACTGAGGCAGGATGAGGATAATTAATTTTGATGGTGATGCTTTAAATTTATTAAGACTGGTATCATAGTGTGTATTTAAGAAGATCTATTTCAAGCCAGAGATCAAATATAAGTTTTCAAATGTAGAACCGAAACAATTCATTGCCGCTGTAGTTTTCTGCCAGGAATGTGAAAGGTGCTATTGCACATTACCTAACTGCAAAAGTATTTAAAAATAATATGTATACAGGAGTATATTTGTTTTTATCAAGATTTGTGGGATTTGGTTTGCACTGCTTTTTTGTTTTTGTTTTTGTTTTTCATTTTCCCCCTTGTCTTTCTTTTATGGTGTTATTGCTTCTTTAAGAATCATTCATTTAGAATTTCATAATACATTTTTGTGGTTGCTTTTTATCTGCAAAATCTTTTTTTTTTCAATGGTCACATCTTTTACTTTTCAATGTATAATTTCAAATAATGCAGTTTTCTATTTGTTTTTTTTTTAATAATTATTTTGTTTTGCTGTACCTTTAAAAAATGAAAAGGATCTACACAATTCTGTACCATATTCATTGATATAGTTATGCCTTTTCTATCATTTCCTTTTTACCAGGACAAAGAGTATCTGGAAGAGGAGAGCATGTATTTAGAAGGCCTAAGACACACGCCATACCACCCTACAGCATCAAAGTCATGATCTTCTCTCTTTAGTATACAACTGCTACAGATGAATACAATATTCTTACTGTGTTTTGAAATTTTAGTCAAGCATTTTCTTTTTATACCCTGATATTATTATCATTTTTTTTTTAATATCAATCGATCTTAAAACTATGTCTTAGAATAACATAATCATTTTTGTTTCCTGCTTGTTGTCCTTAATTGTAAACTTCATATGTACCAGCTGTAACTTTTGTGCACAGGAAACAGTAAAACTGGAAATATTGTTTCAGTGACGACTGTTATCCCCTCACAAAAATTTGAAGGGCTTTTTTGTTTTCATGATTACTGTTTGCTATACCCTCACAGGATGAGTACAAAAAATAGCTATACAGGCAAAACCCCATAGTAAAAATAGGAACTGATGCAACTTTTGCTTGTGGGTTGTCCTATCTTACTCTAAGTTATGTGCCAGACTATCATGATTGCCCTGCCAAGTTTGAAGTTTTTTTGCACCTTGTCTGTGATTGAGGCCTTGATAATGTGCAATTTTAGCCTGCAGCATTGAACTCGCACATAATTGTTCAGTTCAGACAAGAATGTGATATCTATATAGTTGTTTATTGATTTTATCTAATAATTTTATTTATCAGAGTTTTTTATTTGTTGATTTAATATAAGCCTTCTTTAAAAATAAAAACAAACATTGAAGGGTGCTAAGAATGATAATCTTTAAGCCGTGCCTATTATGTGCCTATTATGTTAATTTTGTTTTGTCTGTAGAAATCATGTAACACCCACAGTCAAATTTTCTAGAAAATAATGTGAACAATCAACTTGTGAAGTTTTTATTACCGCTATATTGTGTTAGCGGAATCAGCCTTTGCGTGATTAGTATATTTCACTCATTAGATCAATAGCTTTCATTTGTCATTTTTAATTTTATGGATTTTTCCTTTGTAAAGATTTTTTTCCCATCATATTTTTTCTATACTAGTTTAAAACTCAGGCCCCCTTGAAGCTGTGATAATATAATTTAAGAGATTTTGCATACACACTTGATTAATTTTACCCCTCTACTATAGTTTAAGTGACGAGTAGTTGGATAGCTTGGGCTACATCCCAAATTGCATTTAAAAATGTCATAGAGCCACTGAGCTAGCAGAATGGCTTTTCAAAAATTTTTAACAATTCATTTTTCATATTATTTTAAAGAAGAATGGTTCACTTCTACAATACTGTTACTAATCTTCTGTGGTTTTTCTTCTGTTAATTAAAACAAGTTGGCCAACAAATTAACTTCACCCTGAGATAGATACATAACTAACAAACACATTGAGATTCTATTGCCAAAATGGCATATCTTGGAGACAGCCATCCTCCTATCCCAGTGACAATAAATATTTTAACAAAATCATTTATTTTGCCTTACTTATAAAACATTTAAAATTAAGAAAAAACTTTGTTTAATGTTTATGTTGAGAGTAAAAGAACTGGAAATCAAATATAAATGAATGTTTTCCTATTAATATGTTAAATTGAGTTTGTTACCTTGTTCTCTTAATATTTTAGATGATTTATTACGCGTGGACTAGATGTGAAAAGGTCTCATATTTTAAATTTTTTGTTTTAATACAGATACTTTGTACTTTCTTTTTATTACACTGAAAAACATTTATGTGTAAACTGAAGTCCATCTTAGTTACATTCAATATAAATATGAAAAATCATACCTGCTTGATCATTTCTTTGTAAATTAATTAAGTACTTTATTTTAGATTTAATGCCTACATAACTTACTACATGAAATGGTGAATGTTGAGTAGTTTGAGTTTTGTCGTAGCCTCATCTATAGAAATGAAGAAGAGTTTCATTTACTGCATTATCTGTCAGATCAGACTGCACATTAGTTCTGTCAGAAGCCCAGGTGTCTGTTTCGATGTATTATTTGTTAAAAACTTCTACTAATAAATAAATTGATATGGTCAATGCAATTGCTATTAAAATTATTTTTGACATATCAAATAGTCAGCTTACTAAAGATGCTAGTCTTATTTACTCTCAGACATTTTGGTGATCAAAACCTTTATTTTGACATTAATTGGTTCCATATTTGCCAACCCATATAGATAGTATGAGTGCACGTAGGAACATGACACACATATTTTGTTTGTAATTTTTTGCAACAAAGATTTGTAGGGTTTCATCTTCATCTTTATTCAAAGAAATAGAAGTATGCAAATTCATAATGCATCCAAAAAAAAAGAGAAATCTTTCAAGGAGAAAGCACCAATAAGTGTCTTTTCATTTGTTTTGGATGTTTCTTTGTGATCATCATACAATATATGTAAAATCTCTTTGATCACATATAAGGCATCAAGTATGCAGATCTCATTGGACGTTGCCTTTCCATTATGTAGTCCATGCCATAGAGGGATGGGGATTCTGTTAGCATCATGATGGCATATATAGGACACACATAAAACCATCATTAGGCTCTGTATTTGATTTAAGATAAACCTGCTTAATTTTTTTTTACTTTTTCAACCAAAAGTAATTTGTACAAAGTTCTTTTAAAGCCATCTCTGTCTTGAAGGATAATAGGAAATCAGTGATTTCTCTGCTCAGTTATAATATTATTAAATCCTTGAAAAGTGTTTTTGTGTTAACAGGCTGTAAATTCTGTAGGTCCCTATATTTGAATGTTATCCTTTTGTAAATAAAATTTCCAAAGCTGTAGTTATATCCGACTGGTCTGATCTTGTGAAAGCTGTAAAGTATTGCATTTTATTAGAACTTCGATATTAGTTGAACATTTAAGTTTGATCTGTGTTGTCACAAAGGATTCCCGTGTGAAGAATGTCCTTAATTGGTCCTAAAAATGTAAAAACGATCCATATTTCTTTATTTATTAATCATATCTACATAATATATGTATTCTATTTATTCATGTGTCATATTTATTAATTCACTGCCCCGAGTAAGGTCATGAAGATATTTTTACAATATCTTTTTAAAAATTATATGCTAGTTGTAGGTTACATTACAGCCTAGCCAGAGAGAAGAGACTACAATGTTTGGTTGACTGTTAAGAAGTTTGTTAAGAGAAAGATGTCATGTGTTAGAAATTCGAGAAATGTTTTGCAGTCATTAAAAAATAAGTATAAGAGGAGCAACATTAAAAAATGATTAAAAATGTGATACACGTATGTGCTCATTTATATTTTAATTATAAGTATTACAATTATAGGGTGAATTTAATATCATTTATGCATTTGGATAAAGTTTTTGCCCTTATTTAAGTATTTTTTTATAAATTTGAATCTTATTAAATGTCTTTTTTAAATTAGATTATATTATAACAATAAAAAGTAAAATTGCACCCATGTGCCTCATATGGTAAGTGAGATTTTTTACATGTGACTTCTCCTAGTCTTAAAAATGTTTTGTCTGAATAATCGTTTCATGTCAGGAAATATATTAATAGATTCATATCCTCTATGTCTGTTTTATGGTTGTTTATTCAATTTGTAATCGTATGTCAGGTTTCCATATGACAATGGGCCCTTCCCCCATCCCGGTCTCGCCCCCACCCCTCTCCTTTTTCATCCAACGTACAAAGCAAGCTAGTGATTTGGTTTAGAAGTCAGAAGAATATTGTTTTCCACAGTGGTTTTAAGTGTTTTAACCAATATTTAACCATCAGAAACAGCTTTGACTCATTTTTCAATGTCTGACAAGTATACGTGCAACCACACAGAGACAGTGCGGAGATACCATGACTCTGTCTCAACCGGCCACATTATACTAACACGGACCCACCCAGAAGGGGACAAAGTTGCTAGAGAGAGGCTCGAACTACGGATCTCCTGCATTGGAACTCGATGTTCTAACCCAGGGCTACCGCGCCCCCCTCTTAGATCATAGTACATTGACAACATGTAATTGAACCAACTCTTTTTTTTTATATCATTGGTAAAATTGAGTGTTTATTTTACATCATTGGTAAAATTGAGTTTATTTTCATAGTTTATGGACTGTAAACATAGCAACATAATACGTTTTGAGTGGCTTATTTTATATCCTGGCCCCATACTGTTAGAGGCTTCATGATTTTTGCCTCTGACAAGCGAGCTCCCGAAAATAGAGGTCCAAGTCACAAACTAATAATTAACAGCAAGAATCAAACAGATTTGCATCATTCAACTACACGTGTATTACTACGCGCAGTTAGAACATTTGACACAATTGCTGTTGGGGCTTAGCAGGCTGCAAGGGAAGTAATCTCTAAGTTCTCATTCGGTCCTAACCACGCTAACAATTCAGTAATAACAACAACCATAACAAAACTTTAGTTGAGACTGCAGCCCACAGAATATCATCTCGGATTGACAGGCTAAACACAGATGTGTAGCCACATGACACTATTTCTGATGTGGCAAGTGGTGCGCTGCTGTTGCTGCTGCTGCTGCTGAATATATTCGGTCGACTAATTAGCAGATATGGTGGGCTAAATAATTGATGTGGTGGAATAACTAGCGGATTTGCTGGACTAAATAAATTATTCGTCCCATTAAGTACAAATTTCGGCGACTAAATAATTGAAATAATACTAATACATGTAATAGATACGGGTTGACTAACTATTGATATGGTCTACTAACTTGTAGGTTTGGTCTATCAACTAGTAAATTCTCTCGACTAACTAGAAGACTTAGTCGAGTGACTAGTAGATTTGTTCGACAAACTAGAATATTAAGTCGACTAACTAGTAGATTCAGTGGACTAAATAGAAGATTCGGTCGACTGATTAAAATAGTTAGTCGTCTAACTAATATAATAATGACTAACTAGCTGATTCAAGAGCTTAACTAGAACATTTAGTCAAATAAGTTGTAGATTCAGTGGACTAACTAGTATATTTAGTCGACTAAGTTGTAGATTCAGTGGACCAACTAGTATATTTAGTCGGCTAAATAACAGATTCGCTCGACTAACTTACAGATTTCGTGGACTAATTAACAGATTTAGTCGACTTACGAGACCAACTGGTAGATTCAGGAGATTTAACTATTACTAGATTGCATCAATATCTAGTGGATTTAGTTGACTAACTTGTAGATTTGGCGGGCTATTACATTTTGGGGGACGAACTGCATGTAGTACGCTTTGTTCGACGTAATCGATTCGATGGACTAGCTGGTAGAGGCGATGGGTTGAGTTGAGTTGAGTTGGTTTTAACGTCCAACATCAGCACTATACAGGCTATTTTGTGGACGGGCCCCATGTGCTGCCACTCACGAGACAGGGCGGGGATACCATGACTCCTCTCACCGACCCAACAACTAGGGAACACAACCGCCAGGATTCGAACTCGGGACCTTTTGCGTCGGAAGCCGATGTTCTACCCCTAGACTACCGCGCCCCCTGGTAGAGGCGGTGGACTAAATTGTATATTCGATCGATTAATTACTCGATTCGGGGCGATGTTTCCGCCTGGACCCTTCGGACTTGTCTGAGGAGAAGGAGGACCGGGTCGGCCCCTGCTGGTCCCTGTTGCTGGACCCCGAGTTCGATGAGGATGACCGAGACGATGGCGGTGGAGCGAAGTTCACGGGCAACTGTTTCCATGGATACAGCGCGCCCTTCGGGTCCCTGGAGACGATCTCTCGGCCGTTGTA
>RQTK01000233.1:198031-213862 GCA_003991915.1 Elysia chlorotica | reverse complement strand
GGATAGTCGTGATACATCCAGTTAGGAAGTTTACTGTGGACATTATTTACAATGGGATCGTCGTTATACATCCAGTTATGAAGTTTACTGTGGACATTATTTACCATGGGACAGTCGTGATACCTAGTACATCCAGTTAGAAAGTTTGCTGTGGACATTATTTATCATGGGATAGTCGTGATACATCCAGTTAGGAAGTTTACTGTGGACATTATTTACAATGGGATCGTCGTTATACATCCAGTTATGAAGTTTACTGTGGACATTATTTACCATGGGACAGTCGTGATACCTAGTACATCCAGTTAGAAAGTTTGCTGTGGACATTATTTATCATGGGATAGTCGTGATACATCCAGTTAGAAAGTTTGCTGTGGACATTATTTACCATGGGAGAGTCGTGATACATCTAGTTAGGAAGTTTGCTGGGGACATTATTTGCCATAAGATATTGATAGATTTGTTTCACATAACTCATAAGATAATTATACATAACACTAACATTTTGAGCGTGTTGATTGAATGTACGTTTTTTAATAAGTTGCACACGCAGGCAAGCGTTCTACAGTGTGTACTGGATAGGAAACTCTCAAATAGGATGCAGACTACGGATAGCAAGTCTACAGGAAGACAGACTAATAAATTTAGTTCAACCAAGAGTTTTTAAAAATTAGCATTATTCATATATGTACAAATTCTAAATTTCCAGTTCATATTTTTAAGAAAGCTGGAAACTTCAGAGACGTCAAGTCGACTGGAAAAATTTGGTTTGGCACGCTCTGGTCTTGTTTGGTGCACACAAAGCTTGTATTCTCTAAAATTGGTTTCCACTGAATCCTACACAGAGTCGGCGGCACTAGCTGAGATTCGAACCCCGGACATAGTGCCCGTAAGGCGAGCGCTATCTCTAATACATGAAGCTGTATATTTCAATCTGAAATAGGCTGAAGTAAGACTAGGAAAGGCAAAGACCATCCATAATGGATTCAGTACAAACGAACGAAGACTGAAATACACAGAAGAGGAAGTTAGTAAAGACAATAGCGATTTCATCACTACTATTACCGCAGCTACTCTAAGTGAGTTAAGAAAATCATGGACAATCTATTATGTTCTTGATTCACATTGGATATTGATTAGGAGAAATGATTGGCATTAAGCGCTGAAAGCGACATGTACAGGGTAAATGATCTTGCTATGGTTGCTTCAATAAGTTTCCTGCTTCAAACAATTGAAATGCGATCTGAATTGGCCCTGTCAGCTCCAGAAAAGCTTAAAGCGAGCCTAGCATTACTTGAAGCGAACCTAGCCTTGTTAGAATCTGAAAACTGCACACGTCTTTTTGGGCATATCATTTGTGAATTTCCCCAGGAGTGAGTTTTAAAGTAATATCTTATCTTATCTTATCTTATCTTATCTTATCTTATCTTATAGATAGATAGATAGATAGATAGATAGATAGATAGATAGATAGATAGATAGATAGATAGATAGATAGATAGATAGATAGATAGATGGAAGGCGCGATACACTCACCCAGAATCCCATTTTTCACCCACAATTCCTCCGGCCTGAGCGAGTTCCCCGTGGCGTCAATGACCACATCCCCTAGCAACGCCTCCAAAGGATGCGGTGCTTTCTTCTTCTTCTTCTTCACATTTATTTGTCTCTGGATGGATGACGCCGGCTTCGCCCCACTGGTCTTGGGCATCTGCTCCCCGCTACTGCTGCTCTCCGCCGGAGGCCTGTGTTTCCTGGACGCGGCATTCTGCATGGCAAGCGACTACAAGATCAAGCGATAAAGCTTATGGCATGGGGATGGTTAAAAAAGTTGTCCAGATTTAGATCTATATCTAGATACGGGCCTGCATTAAGAACCCAGGATTGCAACCGCTTAACGGTTCCATCGCGAGAATAACGATTCTGTAGCAAACGGTTTCAAATTTCTAAACCTAATAGATATTCGGGCTTTGTTTTTTTTTCTCACCTACTTTGACCTACGGTTAAATCGTTGTTTTTGTAAAGGTCTATATTATTTTGGATCTTATCTAGGCCCATATCTTTCTGCCTCCCTCAAAATATAGGCCTGCATCTCTTGAATGTTTTAGATAATTATATAGATCTATCTTAATCTAACTCTATGAAAAGAGTTTTGTACACAGGGCGCCATGTCAATTTTTTAAATTTTTTTTTTATTTTGCTCGCTTCCTGTGCGAAATAATACCCAAGTGGGATTTCTTGACAATTAATTTTGATTATTTGAAAAAAATACCCTTTCAGTGACCATTAAAATAAATTATAGCCCAATTTTCCTCTATAGCCTGATCGTGTTACCTTCTGCGCTCCATTCTTTTGGTATGTATATTAAAAAAAATAGCAAAACTAAAAACACTGTGTAGTTACTTAGATGACTTTGCTCAACAGATGTAAGAAAAATATTGATGTTGGAAAAGGCTTGCAAGATAATAGTTCAATCAGACGTGGTGGAAAGAAATAATATAGATTCACATCATAACGGTAGATAACAAGGCATTCACTGCGGAGCTTTAGGAAGGTTTCATCCTAACAACCATCCTAGCACTACTTAAATATATTTTTCGTCCTATATTCCAAGTTTAAAATACTCGTCACGACCATTAATTTTTCGTCCTATATTCCAAGTTTAAAATACTCGCCACGACCATTTCGTCCTATATTCCAAGTTTAAAATACTCGCCACGACCATTTCGTCCTATATTCCAAGTTTAAAATACTCGTCACGACCATTTCGTCCTATATTCCAAGTTTAAAATACTCGCCACGACCATTTCGTCCTATTTTCCAAGTTTAAAATACTCTCCACGACCATTTCGTCCTATATTCCAAGTTTAAAATGGATTATCGGTAACAAGGTGCCACGCCTGGTCTATCCATGTCACCCACAATAATTTTATCCAACTAATAAAAATGTAAAAAAAAATTAATATTTGCTGGTGACTAGGCGCGTCTCCACCTTGTAACTAGAGATTCTCTTTCGAACTGATGATGCTGATGCTAATTATGATTAATATTATGAAAATGTTGATGATAACCAAACCGAATATATTTTTTGTGTATGTGTTTTCGCCAGAAGTTGTTCCGCTTTCTTGTAAGACATGAGTCATGTTGATTCAACAAGCAGAGGCGCCATTTTGTAATAAAAAATATATTTTTCAAGGTTACGCACAAAATGTTCTATTTTAAAGACGAGAACTAGTCGCACTGACTGCTGATTAGCATAAGTCACGCTTGATGAAATGACACCGCGTAAACCTCAAGCAGAGCTGGTGACTTAAAAAAAATGTTACATAACTCCTGGTTAAATCACATTATTATTTCTAATTGACAATTATATTGGCAGGAATTGGCACAATCACTGGAGCACCGAGCCAAACAATACACTTCAGGAGGTTCTTTCGTAAATATACGAAATTTTAAGGAGATGAAGTTCCTGTCACACTAAAGTTTCGCCGTACTAAAAAAAAAATATATATATATATATCGCTTTAAAATTATAGATTGTCGCCCCAAGCTACACCACTTATGCTAGCCCCCCTCCCCTTTTTGTATCAAAATTGTTTTTCATAGCAAGGGAGATAATTACGGGTAAGAATGAAATAGTTTCAGAATGGATACCTTCCCTTATGCTCAGAGTGAAATAATGTTGATACCAAGGTGCCTGATTGTGAAAGTCCGTGAGAAAGCATAACAACTGCAGTGATATTAACAGGATTTTCATAGATTTCTATAACTTCCAAGACTTTCTTTTCATTCACTTGTTTTCAAACACTCATAGAAAGTCAGACATTTCTAAAAGTCCTAACCACTACTTTTAATATTGATATACAGAGGAAACCGCGTTGTTTCCCCTGTAAAGAACAGTGTTATGTTAATGCATAAATTCATAAGTAATTTTCATTGTGATTTTATGCACTTGGTTTACACTTTACACTTGGGAGCTCACGAGTAACCCATAGTTCACCAGCACAAGAGGGAACGGGCTGCTATATCTTAAGGACCAATCTTATACATTGACATGTGATTGCTTTCAGGCGTTTCATTGTTAAACATTTGAGAGCAAAATCGAGATGGTCTCCTAGTTTAACGTCTCATAGTTGACAACTAAAGGTCCCACACGGTGATGAGTCCCCAGTACAGGGTAGCCATGACTAGGCTAATACATTTGTAATAATTATAATACTGACCCAAGCTAAGCGAGGAAAACAAGGTAGCCCAATCTGGATTCGAACCCCGCCTAATCCCAGTAGTACCTCGCTCCGTGGTGCAGTGGAGTGCCATCTAACGAAAAAAAACCCATTATGTGTATGGATATTCGTATGCTCCTAACAAATCATCTTATTCTGAAATAAGGACACCGCTACTAATTAAGGTTCAGGAGATAGGATTCAAAGTTCGAACCCATGACCACTTTGCAAGGCAATACTATTGGACTACCAATAAACATGTATTAATCACCAATTAATACTATTATAATTGCCCAGTGTCCAATTTAATTGTCAGTTTATTTTAAAAATTACAAAACGAAACAAAGACAAAAACAAAACACGCTTGTAAATAAGCCCGCATTCTCAAATTGTTGACGACAATATTTTTACATCCCATCAACCACCAGCTTAAAAAAAAGGTTTTACTTATCCCACGGCTCTTTGTTGAAGAGAAGCTCTCTCTTAATTCAACGTCTCATAAGTTCCCAAGTGAGACTATATTTCCTGCCCCAAGACTTAAGTTTGAGTGATGTACATCCTGTCACACAGAGCCAGCGCGAGGATACCAGGACGTCTGTACCGGTGATTCACATCATACTGACGCTGATCCAAGCAGTAGCAGCCAAAGTCCGACAAATACATTTTGCCCCATTGTGATGTCGAACAGTGGACCTCCGATCACACTATAATTACAGCGATCCAAACAGTAAATTGTTATGTCCAGTCGTGGGTTTGAACCGGAATCTCCCGAACAGAAAACCAGCGCTCTGCAACTTAAGCCAGCTCGTCCCCCGTATGTGATGTCAGGTCAGGAAACTGGTTTGTTTTTCTTAAACTTCCCTTCGATTTTCACATTATTAAGACCGAACCAATGCCTCCATCAAGCACGAAATAATAAATTCAAAATTATTTTTTCATGATTAAAAAGATTACGTTTCTCCACACACCTCATAATTACATATGGATCATAGTGTTATCATTCATGCGACCAATGTCAAATTTTAACGGAGTTTTGTTCCCCTTATCGGGCGCCGTGTGGGATAAAATTAATTTTTGTAAACAAAACACACACTAACCCGCAATGCGCTCAATTATATAATATACATGTATTATTTTTTGAATTTAAGATTCAATTGATATTTGCATATTATATCGTTCAACTGAAGCATTTTAAATGCAATTTTAAAAACTTTGTTCTACAATGCACATAAATTGAGAAGTCAACGCAGTGTTGTCAAATACCATGACCCGCCCCTCTGTATAGAGAACGTATGCGGGACTGCGGGTACGATAGTGTAGTAGTTCTTCAACTATTATTTTGTGTATCAAGTTAATGCAAGAACGTCTGCAAATCAGCATAAACATGTGATTAAGATATAAGATTACTCGTTGCAAAATGCTGAAATTTAGATCAAAGTAAAATCAAAGCGACATAACTACTAGAAGTACTATGTATCAAGCACATAAATAAGTACGGACATTTACAGGCGGTAAACGTACATGTGTCACCAATTAATATACTTATAATTGCCTTGAGTCAAATTTCATTGTCAGTTCGGTTTAAAAACTACAAAACAAAACAAAAACAAAAACAAAACACGATTGTAAATAAGCCCACATTCGCAAATTGTTGACGACAATATTGTGACATCCCATCAACCACCAGCTTAAAAAAAAAAGGTTTTATTTATCCCACGGCTCTTTGTCGAAGAGAAGCTCTCTCTTAATTCAACGTCTCCTAAATTCCCAAGTGGGACTATATTTCCTGCCGCAAGACTTAAGATTGAGTACTGTACATCCTGTCACACAGAACCATCGTCGGGATACTAGGACTTCTGTACCGGTGATTCACGTCATACTGGTACTGATCGAAGCAGTAGCGGCCAAAGACCGACAAATTAATACATTTTACCCAATCATGATGTCGAACAGTCGACCTCCGATCACAGTATAATAACAGCGATCCAAAGAGTAAATTGTTTTGTCTAATCTTAGGTTTGAACCGAAATCTCCCGAACAGAAAAACCAGCGCTCTACAACTTAAGCCAGCTCGTCCCCCGTATGTGATGTCAGGTCTGGAAACTTTTTTTTTCTTCAATTCCCTTTCAATTTTCACATCATTTAGAGCGAAACAATGCCTCAATCAGTCACGAAATATAAATTCTAAATTATTTGTTCATACTTAAATTGATTACGTTCTCCACAAACCTCATAATTACATATGGATCATTCATGTGACCAGTGTCAAATTGTAACGGTTTTTTTCCCTTATCGGGCCCCGTGTGGGATAAAATTAATATTTGTAAACAAAACACACTCTAACCCTCAATGCGCTCAATAATATAATAGACATGTATTGTTTTAAAAAAATTTAATATTCAGTTGATATTTGCTTATTATATCGTTCAACTGAAGCATTTTAAATGCAACTTTATTAACATTTGTTCTACAATGCACATTGAGAAGTAAACGCATTGTTGTCAAATACCACGACCCGCCCTTCTGTATAAAGAATGTATGCGGGACTGCGGGTGCGATAGTGTAGTAGTACTTCAACTACATGTATTTGTGTAGTAATTCAATACAAGAATGTCTGTAAACCAGCATATACATGTGCTTAAGATAGAAGATTATTCGTTGAAAAATGCTGAAATTTAGATCAAAGTAACATCAAAGCGACATAAGTACTGTGTATCAAACACCTAAACAAGGGACAGTGTTGTTCACAGGCGGTACATTTATAAAATTCAACAACCCTTTTTTTTACGGGTGAACCATGCAGGAAAACTTATTGAAACTGTCATCATCAAAATAAAATACTGAAGGTGTTGATGCTTATGATGATGTGACGTTGATTCGATGAAGTGGGTCCCTGTTGTAGGTCTATCGTTGAATAATTATACCTCACGTAGACTCGGGCACACTATCTAATCAACATTAACAAAATAAAGATTACTAGAAATCTAGTGTAGAAACGCAATGATTTAACTTTATTGATAAACGCCCTGTCTAAGGTTTAAGAATAGAACTCAAGAATATCTAAATCTAAATCAGTACTTGACAATAATAGCTCTGTAATGGATCTCAACAACAGCAAAATAACAGCGCTCACTGTGGCCAAATGTTACAACGCGATCAGAAGTATAAACACTTCTCTCTCTACAAAAAACAACAACAAAACATCAATCAATCTTCTTCCACTCTACGGCGCTCTGCACTTATAGTAACAGTAACATTGCATCCACTCTTTTTCACCTCTTGACAACTTGCAAAAGCGTCTTCCTAATTATTTTACTAATTGCAATGAATAATTCCAAAACGTCAAAATAATATCACATAAAATACATCATCATAGCCATGTTTCATGCGCCACATTTTAACACACATATATAATATGGATCGGTTTACAATGAATGCAAATTTATACCAATACACGTAATACCTTAAATCTTCAAAATAAACGTGTCAACACCCACCGCACGCATTTCATGTGCAATAAATAAACTAAGGAACCATGACATCAAGTCCTGTGGTAAAATTGTAGCAATCGTTAGGTTTAATTTAAAACGAATGAAATCAACGAAAGGCACACCATTAAATAATATAATCGCACGCATTTGGTTAAACATTTCAGAATACAATTAAACAAACAACAACATGGATGCATCAGAAAAACATTAATAGCAAAGACATCAAATGTCATAAGGAGGGTCGGATACCTTTGTTTTTCATAATAAATATAGTTATTTCAAGTCGTCTGGCACAAGCAAAGACGGGAGAAAAAACACAGGTGCGCAGTGTTGACACCAGAGACTGGTTGACACTGTCCGCGGCGCAGACGACCAAGTCTCCGGGAAGGGAGAGGGAGGGTCATGTCACACATAATCCAGTCCACAGTCGGCTAGGCAAAGCTAGAGCTAGGCCCTCACTGACTGTCTGTTTTGTTGCTATAAAAAAAAACAACAACAAAAAACATCAATCAATCTTCGGCGCTCTGCACTTATAATGACAGTAACATTGCATCCACTCTCTTTCACCTCTTGTCAACTTGCAAAAACGTCTTCCTAATTATTTTACGAATTGCAATGAATGATTCCAAAACGTCAAAATCATATCACATAAAATACATCATCGTAGTCATGTTTCATGCGCCACATTTTAAGCACACATATATAATATGATTCGGTTTACAATAAACCAAAATTTATATACACGTAATACATTAAATCTTCAACATAAACATGTCAACACCCACAAGACGCATTTCTTGTGCAATAAATAAACTAAGGAACCATGACATCAAGTCCTGTGGTAAAATTGTAGCAATCGTTAGGTTTAATTTAAAACAAATGAAATCATCGAAAGGCACACCATTAAATGATATAATCGCACGCATTTGGTTAAACATTTCAGAATACAATTGATGAACATTATTCAATCAAGCTCGTCTAAGGAAGTCTGCATCCACATTCTCTTATCCTTTAATATGGTCAACTCGAAAACTGTAACTTTGTAGACAAAACGCCCACCGCATTACTCTTGGGCTGTCAAATTTCGCGGTATCTAGATATTGGATTGGAAAGTCCAAGAAAAAAACGAACTTCCTCCTCCGTCGTCGGTCTTGGGGCATCTCTGACCTTGGCCACATTGTTGTGCTGAAGAGAAATGGTACCTCTTCCCACCCAATGTCCGACAAACTCAGATACTCGAGTATGTTCAACCTCCCCTCCCCCCGCCCCCGACTCCTCTCGCCCATCATTATTATTCTGATCGCGTGTATCCAGATGCGCGACTTTCCTTTAGTACAAGAGAGGCTAGGCTAGAGTGGGCTGGATTTAGGGCTCTAGGCCAAAGTTAGACTTGACACAGCGAGACTGAACAGCACAGTCGCACGAACACGCACACGCACAGTCGGTCGCACACTGTCGGCCTGTATCAGTGGCGCGTAAAAACACAAGGGACACACAAAGTTACAAATGTATGTGATCAAGGTGATAGGACTTGAGTGAAAGAAAGGCGAAGGCAAACTGGACCATCTTTCGATCTAGCCTAGGAGTAGGAGAGTCCAGTTTCTCAGGCCAAGTCAGACCCAGTTTGGTCAGTGTCGGTCTGTCAGACGAGACAGAAGTTTTTCGCCTACTGAAGATGGACAGGCAAACTAGTCGCCTTTCTCTCTGATAGATCTAGATTTAGATCTAGGCTTCGACTTGTTTAAAAAATAAGAATCAAGAATTTCAGGAGCTGTCACTGTGAGATTTTCAATTGGATTATTCCGAGACTGTTTTCTATTTAATTCTAATGTAGGACCTAAAAGTTTGAGCTGATCTACACTCAACAGGGTAGAGGTCTAGTGATGTAGATTCCAGATTTATATTAATGTTAAACACAATTAAATAGAAGCCTACGTGTATTTAGACTTGAGAAATAGATAATGGGCCAATAGTTAGATCATTTAACTAGAGATCTAGATCTAGTGATGTTTATATTGTGACATTGTGATTTATATTGATTTTTAAACCTAATAATTAAATAGAGAGACCAACAACTTAGTAGCCTACATGTATTTAGACTTGAGAAATAGATATAGATAGGCCTATAGTTAGATCATATGAATAGAAAGTTAGAAAATAATCTAAACCGTATTGATTCAAGAAAGGGCTTTAAAGTTAAAAGTGTGTAGGCCTACATTTCGAATATTTAGAGAATTAGATGGGTAGACTCTAGATATAGATCTAGATCTCTATCTATCCCAACTTATTTCTTGAAGATAAATCACGTACATAGGCCTAGCATTTTAAATCTTGATTATAATTGTTCTTGTTCTTCTCTTCTTCTTCTTCTTCTTCTTCTTCTTCTTCTTCTTCTTCTTCTTCTTCTTCTTCTTCTTCTTCTTCAAGTTCTTGAATAAATAGATATTTTTATGATTTGAAAATACCTCTAGAATTAGTGAACTAGATTAGTCTATAATTATTCATAACCAGCATACATGTGCATTTCAATGCTACCCAGGACACGTTTTTATTTCAACTGATACACTGGATATCATAGAATTACTGTTTCACAATCAGCGACTTCATTCTTTTCTTTTATTCCAAGCCCGCAGAAAACCGCTGTTGTCAGTGAGTTAATCTGACTAAGGCTTTATTGATTTTTTTCTTGTTTTCTTCTGCGTGTGTGAAACTTCTGATGATGGGATTACTTGGCGATTCTACGGCAAAGATCAAGTTGTGTGCGTTTTTCTTCTAATGCGGGTGAACTTTTTCAAGTGGAAAATGTTCTGTGGATCTTATGTCTGAATCTGTTGTTGCTTTCTCACAATTATTCCAATGGGAAAAGATTTGGATATACTTCAAGCTGTCAAGGACAGTGACTTGGCTGCCTTGACGAAGCTGCTTCAGAAAGCTTCAAAGCAAGGCAAAAACAGTAAGTTGATTTTTAAATGTAGTTTTTTCTCGCAGTAGTTTAATTTTTTTTTTTTGGTAGAATATAGAAGTAGGCTAAATACCACAGTAAGTTGATTTTTAAATTTATGTATTTTTTTGTAGGATAAGTAAATTTATACCCCCGGGAAGCCTTCTTTCTTGGAATTATAATGTTATACTGTTGTTCATCGTATCTTCAACGAGAGCTTTTTTATTATTAATTTATCAACCCTTTGTAAAACGCAGGGAAACAGCCAGCTTCGATTAGACCTTATAAATTTTGTTGACCTTTTCAGCGTAGACTCATAAAAATGGTTTCCTTTAAGTTGTGTATGTACTGACGCAGAGAGAGAGAGAGAGAGAGGGAGAGAGAGAGAGAGAGAGAGAGAGAGAGAGAGAGAGAAGAATGTGCGAAGGAAAGGTTTGTTCTCGTTCTACTTGTCACTTTGTGTTCTAAAACGTGATTGATTGCCATTTATTTCTAATGGTCATTGGCAATTTGTCCCAGTTCGTACACAGATTCGATTAGTTTGATATATAAATAGAACTAGAAAGCATTCCTGTGTCGTAAAAATCGACCTACTTTTTTACGTTTGAAAAGAAACTAATGCGGTTCGTCATTTTGTTTGTAACGACCGTGTTCAATTGCTATGGAAGAAAGCGCTAGGAACGGGGGTCTAGGAAGTGACCCCCCCCCCCCCCCCCCCCCCCCCCCCCCCCCACCACACACACACACACACTCTGAGTTGTGAAGGCAACTAACTGACCCGGACTGTCCAGTTCCGTGAGTGGAAATCCATAATTTCATCTGGAAGAAGAGAAAGTCATCTTCCCCCGCAGGCATTCTAATTGCTCACCCTGTCTGGCATCAGAGGAGACGGAAGGGTCTTAGTACTCGTACAAGACTGTCTCTATAGCGCGGAATCGAAAACGAATGTTCCATGGTCACTGTATTGGAGGTCTTGGTTCTGTATTAATTACTAGGAGTACAAAGTCGCCCTGTCTCACATGGGCTTTTATTCATGGGAGGGAGAGAGAGAGAGAGAGAGAGAGAGAGAGAGAGAGAGAGAGGAGTATGTAATTAATAACCCCTCTTCCCGTCCATGACTTATTGTAAAGGGCAGTCTTTGCTCGCCACCCCTGAGAAAGTTGAATGCCCGGTAAACTTGAGAGAGATCTCTTTCTCTCTGTGAGTCCATAAGCTGAAGTAGCACGGAATTATGGGTCCCACTACGGTACTGAGTTTCATTACAACTGTAGTAGAGATGCCAATTTTACGTTAAAAACAGAATGTGGCTATAGCACACCTCTTGAAATCCTATAAAAATAGAGGTTTATATAATTTCTAGATTTTGGATTACTATTTGCAAGAAAACCAAGCATCTAACTTATGACTCTATCGGAATAGTTCGAGGATTATTGTTAAGCATTGTAGCTTTGTCGGCAGAAAAAAAAACTGTAACTCATGTACACAGAATGGTTTAATCACATCTCTTGAAACATTACAATTATAGTTCAAGTATTAATTTAGACGTACGGGTAACTGAAATTGTGTGCAAATAATAAATGAGGTATAAAACATTCACCAAATTAAACTATCGGGCAAATCAGTCAACAGGGGTATTTTAAGATAAAAAAAAATGTTTCGGTCTCAGAAAGTGCGTATTTAAAGACATTTTCTTACACTTCTTTGCCTAAATTATGTCCACTCTGGACGACTGGCCGAGTTGGCAGCGCTGCCGCAGTACATGTATCTCGCATTCCAATAAACACGCTCTTGATCTGTAAAGTTCAAGGCCCGTGTCCTGTTCCGCCCTTTCACTCACGTTTGATGTTCTGGCCCGTGGCTGGAATAAAGTGGTTCCCCTTCCCAGATCTGACAGAGGTGACCCCTCATTGGTCAAGGTCTCGGTATATAGTTATGCATTATGTATGAAACTCTTGAACTAGATAATGAATTTAATAATTGAGCACATCTCATTGTTTTGTTCTTAGCTTCCATCCCCAGAGAATGAAGGGGTTTATCGAGGGCGGGTTCTAAGACTAATGTCCAGTTGTCCACAAGTTTAGGCCAATGTTCTGTCAGCGGACGGGGCATATCAGGACTAACTTCATTAGTTGCAGCCGGTCTCATATCTATATACTCACACCGACCCAACCACCAAGGGAGAAAATTAATGCTCTGAGTAGTATTCGCCCAATCGGGGGAATGATCCCGGGGATTTCCCGAATAGAAGAACAGTGCTCTAACACTCCAGCCAGCTGGATATTTTCCTTTGACATGAGTATAATATAAGAATTATTTCTTTTTCTTTCTTTATAAATCCCAGTTCTCTCAGACTGTGATCTTTTACGGTTAGCGTAATGTCCAGTTGCTGTCAGTCATATAAAGAGTCTGCTCGAGGACGAGAACGCCGGCTAGTGATCGAACCTCGGGTCTCCTGTTTGTTAGCGCAGAGCACAAGCGGCTGGACTATCTGGCGCCCGTCAGAGTAGGGAATGATTTTAGACAGTTAATGGAATCACGGTTTTAAACATCCATTGTGTCGGGTAAGATATATGTTCTTATCTTTTTCACATCCCTAATGGTATCAGGACGAACGCGTTATCTTCTCAAATATCGATCGATATACCGTCAGGGTTCTAATTATGCCCCAAGGATATGACTTCTTGTACTGATGTGGTTTTTAAATAAATATTTAGTGAAGCAAACGGTAATTGGGCGGCCCTTTACGAGAGAGAGAGAGAGAGAGAGAGAGAGAGAGAGAGAGAGAGAGAGAGAGAGAGAGATGCATTTTTAAACAACACAAGCCCATGATGACTAACAGGGATAACGTTGACGTGTCCGAGGGAAGTGAGTGATTGATAAAATGATATTGCTGCTTGTGCGGTGAACGTGAGTATCTTCTCTTAATCACACCCAGGCACGTGCATACAGACATACCCTTCCCTTTCTTTCTCTCTCTCTCTCTCTCTCTCTCTCTCTCTCTCTCTCTCTCACCCTCTCTTTTTTATTTTCGATTTTCTGTTACTGCTCATTTCTCTATTTCTTTCAAAGTAGTGACTGCACTTGTACTTTGTCATAATCCGTCGATCTCTCTCTCTCTCTCTCTCTCTCTCTCTCTCTCTCTCTCTCTCTCTAGTCCACATTTTGTTTTCCGACCTTTCTCTTCAACACTGACTGTCTCCCAATGGTTCTATCCGCTCCTCCCCACTGTTTCATCCGCTCCCCCCCCCACCCCCACCCCTCCTCCAATTTAATATCTTCTTTCCACACACACACACACACACGGACATTCGCCGTCATTCTATTAGTACGTATGTGCTGTGGATTTCAGATAGCCTCGATTGGTACCCTCCGCTAGAGTTGCGTGCATGCGAAAGGCTATGCCAAAGTTGCCCAGCTGCCAATCTGACACAAAAAAGCCTTTATAAACCCGCGCGCACATTCTTGCACCTTTTACACGCTCGGATCTATATCAACTCTTTTTTTGTCTCGCTAGGTTGGCACTTGGCAGAAGCTCTGTTCCGTTGTCCACGACTGCACAATCAGTGAACCAATGAATATATGTTGACTATGAGTAACCGCGACTTTGTCCGCACTGTCTGAGCAGAGGTCTTGCGAGAATGGGATCATATTAAAAACGATGACGATGGGAAAGGGAATCTGCACCGGCGTCCAATCGTAACTCAATCTTGGCCATACGGAGCCAATAATGCGATCGGAAATCCCCGTGCCTAATTGGCGTGATCGTGTCATCTAGTTTCGGCGTGTGGAGCGCAAATGCTATAGTGAGTCTAATGAAGCGTCTCTGCTACAGATTTCTATTAATAGCATTATTAATAGAGATGTGTGGTCTCGGCCAATTTGGCATGCAGGGCTCAGTGCCAGCGGACTGCGTCACCGCCATCGCGTGATTTATTCTGTTGTCTGTGACAACTGCAGCGTAACTTTATTGGTTGTTTGCCAAGGATTTAAAGTAAACATATGAGACACACAAAATTATGACAAAACAACAAATAAACGAAACATTTGTAACTACATCAGATTATGTTGGGAACGGGTCCCAAGGCTAACCTCTGACACCAACTTATGTAGGTGCTTCCAAACATGGACAGAACAGGGATACCATGAATTTCGTCTCAGTGGATCACATTATGATTATACTGACATCGATCAAATCCAACCAATTATAATAACTATGACGGCATCAGCTTATGTAAAACCACGTTATACCATCAGAACCACATTCTAAACATAGCAATGGGATCATGCGCTTTAACCAAGCAAACATTGGGGTTAAAAGGCAAAACAAATAAAAGAACAAAACAAAAACGTTGACGGAATCAGCTTCAGTGAAATTAAAGAGCGGCGCCACCTTTGGATTTTAAAAATAGCTATTGGGTGACACGCTTTAAAGAAGAAAGCGTTAAGTTTAAGTTTAACCAATGATGATAATATCTATGACGGCATCAGCTCATGTAAAACTCGGTTATAAGATCAGAGCCACAGTCAAAATATATCAATGGGACGATGCGCTTTAACCAAGCACGCATTGGGGTTAAAAGGCGAAACAAAAAAACGTTGACGGAATCAGCTCGAGTATTTATAATTAAATGTCAGCACCATCCTTAAAAATAGCTCTTGGGTGACAGCTTTAAGAAAGAAGGCGTTTAGATAAAAACAACAACAACGAAACAGGCAAAATGTTGGCGGCATCATCTCGAGTCATTGGTCCTTGAACCCAGGCTTGTCCCCGTGACTCAATACTGGCGATGATCGCTGCCTCCATCAATAACAGATGCACCAGCGGCAGCCCGCGTCATAGAGTCACCGTGCTGAGGGACCCAGAGAACAAAGCTCAGAGAGAGAGAGAGAGAGAGAGAGAGAGAGAGAGAGAGAGAGAGAGAGAGAGAGAGAGAGAGCAGCGTTGTGGGGAGAGAGAGATAGAGGAATATGGAGGGATGGAAGGGATGGAGAAAACTTGTGCGCGCGTGTTTGTGTGCGCTTGCTGAGTTCTCCTCGCGTTATATCGAATTACCAAGTTCCATAAATAAATGAACAATGATAATAATCCGGTCATAGCTTCGCAGCCTTGACTCATCGTACTGCGAAAAAGTAGAAAAGGGGGAGGAGGGGGGGGGGGGGGGGAGGGCACTGTAGG
>RQTK01000233.1:186981-197782 GCA_003991915.1 Elysia chlorotica | reverse complement strand
TTGTCTTTACCCTACCCCCCCCCCTCATTTCATTATTCTTTTTTTTCCCACATAACCTTTAAAATGTTGATTGTCGTGTTTACTTTCAAAACTATCCCAGAGCTGCGAAAAAGTTGTGAACAATCGATCTTTTAAAACTCAGAGACCTCTAAATGGCCAGAAAGATGTACGCCTGAATCTCAATGTCTCAACTAAAGCCTCCTTTTTTTCTCTCCAACCAATTAACACAGATCCGCACGGTTCACCAGCCCATTGCTCCACAAATAAACAGGCTTTTTCTGCCGTGTCCATGTTTTCCATCGATTACGTCATGTATCACCTTGAAGACTAGATGATATTTAAATTTTGGATCTCGCTTTAAAATTGGCTTGTCTCCGAATATTTGTTCAAAGATAACTATAAAAAAAGACAAACAAGAAAATTTTTTAAAAGGAACAAAAAGTAAAGCAAACTTCAGGGAATCCCCACTTCCGCCCTCAGCATACCAGAGAGGCAATGCCAATACAATCATTCTGTTCCAAGTAGGTATTGAAATTCAATGTCACACGGTCAAGTGCAGTGGATAGGATCACTGGATCCATAGAATTGAATTTTAGAACTCTCCTCAAGATGCAGGGAAACCAGACATGCGTTTTCTTCACGGTGACTGGTCTCTGAAACATGTGTATTTTAAGAACTCTTCCAAGGCTGCAAGGCCTCGAGAAACCAGTTTTGTAAAAGACGACCGGTCTTGCTATAACTATATTTTATAACTCTCTCAAACCTGAGGGGATGCTAGCTGTCCTCTCACTGCCCTGTGACGTCTCTCTCTCTCTCTCTCTCTCTCTCTCTCTCTTTATGTGTAGACAAACAACGTACAAAGTAAAAGACAGTAACCGGAGAACCAAGCTATGAAAATACCGAGTCCACCGTCTTTCCCCCACATTACTTTTCTTTTTGTTTATTTCGCTTGACAGTAAACGCTAGGCCATCATCCCGCTGCACAATGCATGTCTACAGGTATGCCGTCTGCAGTGGGGCTTCTGCTTTGTGTTGCCCCCTTCCACTCTCTGGACAAACAACACAAGAGGGTAGAACCGTAGAAGAAGACAATGGAGGAACCAAGCTAGCGAAAGAACTGTTTATTGTGTTTTACTTGCATTTTTGTTTTTGTTCGATTTTCCCCTTATACTTATAGTAGGGTATTTTCATGCTGTATAGATCTAGAATATCTGCAGGTATATTCTGTCGTCTGCTGTGGCGCTTCAGTTCATGAGTTCATGAATTGTGCTGTCTGTGGATAGGTTACTTCCTCTTTTGTAAAACTGCACAAAATTGTGTTATTGGCCAAAAATATTGTAACAGACCTATGTGTAAAAAGCTATGCGTATATATATTGGTTGTTAGAAGGTGGTGTTTCAGTATTGTGTTTTTCAAGTATTTAGCCTAAACCTTTATGATACCAACTTATTTGGATTGGCCCAAGTCTAGAACCCAGGGCTGCCAACTTTAAGGGTGTTTGTTCGCATCTGTCTTAGCTTTGTTCACCTACAGCTGCACTCTCTGACGGCTGGCTGAGTCGGCAGCGCTGAATCTTAGAGCGATGTCACGTGATGGTGGATATCAGGTTCTGGTATCACGCTGGGAATTCTGGGAAGCATACATAGGTCAGGGGTCAACGGACGCTGGCAGAGGCCAGGGGCTTCAGATAGCGACGTTAGATTGCTCAGTGAGTAGTGCTTTAGATATACAAACAGGATGTCTTAAGTTCGAATCTTTGCTGGCGAATTTTACAGAATTTTTTTGGGGTTGGAAAGAGACACTATTTTAACCAGAAGCTGGCTCGCTAGACGAAGTAATCGATTCTCTTCTCATTATGGCTTTGGTACTCACGATACGATTGGCAATTGGGGTCGTGACTATTCCAACCTCATTGGACCTTTATAAAAACATCGTCAAGATAGAATGCTGGGATGTCTATTATGTCAGCGCCATGTTGTTTCTGTAATTCTCTTAATAAATAAGTACACGTTTTATTCGGCCTGTTTTATTTTTTATTCTGTTTGTCAGCGCACTCGTTTTGCAACATGGCAAAACATTTCTAAAGATAATGACTAAATAAGAAATGAGTATCCTTGATAGATTCGGGGGTGAGGTAAGAGAGAGAGAGAGAGAGAGAGAGAGAGAGAGAGAGAGAGAGAGAGAGAGAGAGAGAGAGAGAGAGAGAGAGAGAGAGAGACAGAGACAGGCAGACAGAGTGAGCATTGCATATTATGCGATAACAAGGCTGGATGTTATTGTTGTTATATTGTTATATTGTAGTTTGTTTCCGCTGTATACATCCGTGTTGTAATGAAATTTGGTCGACACTGCACTGGTGTACCAGAGCGATACTGGCAGGAGGAAATTACAGACTTCCGTCAGCTCGGGACGCGTAATGCACACTGGTGCAGCAATGAATAATGCAGGCCTTGCCACATACACTACCATAACGTATGACATAATCGCGCCTCTAAGATACGGGGTTTTCCGATAGCTCATTGGCTCCTCAAACTGTCTTAAAGCTATGTTAGGACGCCGGTGCAGATTCCTTCACCTTTCGTCGTCTTCGTTTTCGCGATGTGTTGCGTTTCGCAAAGCTTCATTATATAATGCTAAAAGCACCGAGTGGTGTGCATGTGGTTACCCAAGGACAAGGCTGGTTTTATCCCGTAAATTTACATGTATCAATGGGCTTTTTCATTCGTTGAGATTTGATTGTTACTTGTGTATAGTCCGATCACAGAGTGTTAATCTGGGCTCAGTAGGCGACATGTTTTGTTGAAATTAGTGTTTCAGTTAGTGCACTATATGTGTGTGTGTGTGTGTGTAATTACACAGGAAGTTCGCCGTTGTCAGGTGGATAATAAAATAACATGGACCGTTCTGGATGCAAATGTTATCTCAACGTCACAGGCTGACTGCTGTAATGGTTGTGCTATTGTCGAAAGAGGGACACGGGTTCTCTGGTGGTAAGAGTTAAAGGCGGTGGGTTTTTATGGGCGAGATACGCGGTTCGAGCCCACGATATGCTAAGATTTATTTGCATCATAATGTGACTGGCTGATGTGCACGAGTCAGAGTATCTCAGGACTGGCTGTACAATTGTTGGAATTAGGTATTGGGACATTTCATCGTGTAAGAGTCTCTTTCAGAACCTAAGAGATTATTAGAGCTTATAAATCTCTCTCAAAGAACTGCTATCGTCGAGTCAGGTAAGACTAAAGGGAGAAATTCGTGTCGATAACAAAGCCATGAACTGACGCTATTGTGCAAGGCGGTAGCCCACACAACAGAAGCTGGCGACAAGCTGACTCGAACCCATGTTGGAAACACTTAGAGTGCTCTCCTATTAAATGGCGGTTCTAGCTTAGACACAATAATTCATAAAGGAAGTGCCAAACGTTTAAAAAATGAGGGGGGAATTGAAGAGTGGTTGAGTTGATAAAGAAACGAAATTCCTTCTTCATAGGAATTTTATACGAGTCATTAATTTTCTTTTTACAATTATTTGAAAAAGAAAACTGGGTTACATTTTGAGAAGAACAGAACTATGATAAAATTTAAGACATTAAGCCGTGTTGGTGGTGGAACATGACGGTTAAATGTGAGAAGAATGAACATGGGATTGAGCTGAACAAAGCGCTCCCTTCCAGTGATGTGAGAAAAACAGAGGCAACTAGAAAATTAAATGTGGCCGTAGTTCTGAAGAGTGCGCTCCGAGACTAATGCGTGGCTCAAACTTCGGGGTTTCCCGCTGAGCGCCGTGAAAGAACTCAACACCCGCTCTGATTCTTCTGCTCAATACACTCTTCAAGCTTTTGTCGGAATAAAAGCTATCGAAGCTGTCTCCAATTGCCGTCTTTACACCTCTTTTGTCTAAATAAAATTACTAAGGAGATGTTAAAGAGATGGGATCCTAGATATATAGAGTAAAATACCCGAGACTTGGCACATCCCTCTGGAACTAGAATAGAGGGACATGTACTTATTAGTTCACATTAATATTCTGATGTCGGCCCAACCAGTAGGTGAAAAACATGGCTGCTAAACCGGGACTTAAACCCGCAACGTTTTGATAAGAAAGCGGACGTTCTACCCTTTGACAGCAGCGGCTCTCACATGCATTCATCCTCCTGCCGGGCGGGGGCTTCTTATAAACACGCTTCACTGACTACGATCATTAGCCAGGAATTTGGTACGTGTATCAGTGTAAAAACTGATGCTATAGACACTCAGAGTCATAGGGCATTGTCAAACTGCATCTTTCAACCAATTGGGTTTTCCTGCTGTATAGACCAGCGTGGTGGCACCGGGTTAGAGCATTGGCCTCCGTTTAAGCAGATCAGGGGTTCGAGTCCCGCCTTAGTTCAGGATGTCTGTATCTAGGGTTCCCTTCATCTTATTCGACATATATGATATTGCTTGATACCAATGAGATCTTAACTAAGAAAGGGCTACGGGTCTCGACCGAAGAAAAAAAACATTCATGACCATTGACCATGAATTCGCCTTCGATAGACACTTGGCTGGTTTCAGGGTATTTCAAACTTTTTTTTAAAAAACCACTTCGGTTGCCTGTTGCAGATACTCACCGTTTAGTTATCGTTTGTGCAGACATTATGAGTACGTGGACACCTGTATCATCCTTAAATATACTAACACCAACCAGTAGGAAGTTTGACAAATGAATTTTTTACTAAAATCGTAGGCTCGAATGGGTACATGTACATCCGAATGTGGAGTCAAATGCTTTACCAATTCGCTCCCGCATTTCTCGCATTATTCAGGGTGTTTTTTTTAATACCCAGACCAGAATCTACATCAGCTGTGTGTAAACAAAACAGTTCATCTTACTATGGAAGAATAGTATAACATTTACGTCAAATGATTGAAAGAAGAACAAAAAAGTCGGGCGATTATGAAAAAGCCTGGCTCAAAATCTGTGACATCTTTAATTTCAATTTTGCGCCAACTCTTGCAAACGGGTACCTTCTATTAATTTTGTTCTCGCAATTCACATCAGTCATAGCAAAACGAGATAGAGGAAGAGGGAGACGGAGAATTTATGTTAGTGTGTGTGTGAGAGAGAGAGAGAGAGAGAGAGAGAGAGAGAGAGACCACAAAGATGCAAAAAGACATGATGGATGACAATGAATAACCTACACTTGAAGATAACCCAGGCCTATCTGATGCCCTTATGTGTACCGTAAGCGACCATTCAACCATCAATGGCGGATGATCATGATGTAAGTTTGAGTCAAATTTAAGTTAAAAGAGTTCCATGAATAAAAAAGAAAACTTTTCTTCGGCCCGAGCAGACAGCAATCTAGAAACTTCGAGAAGAAAAAGCGGATTTTTGTCTTCTTTCTTTCATTTTTTTTTTCAAACAAAAAATTATTTGGGGGTGAGGGTTATAGGTTGTTTATTGATGTCTAGCTAGCAACTCATCTCAGGTGGGCGACCCGCGGAGTGGTGTATGTGGGTGTTAACTATAAGAACGGGGGCCAATATAAAATGGACAAGAACGGGCGGCTTTATACTCAGCCGTTTATACCTTAAGCACAGCGATTGGTAATAAAGCGGTGCATACCATTACCATTTTCATTACCAGGCAGTTCAACCATATACAGCGCACTAACCTTGAAGGTTAAACTGTAGATCCAAGGTGGTAAGAACAAAGAGGAAACATATTTAGACCCTCGACTATGGCGTGTAATAACACTGGTGGTCGGGCGTCTAAATGTAGGCCTATTACTTTTTGTGCTTAGTACAGTATCAATAGATTCTACGCCGTTCGCTTGGATTTTAATGCTTTCTTTCGGTACTGCTGCGTTGTTGTTTTATTTCACCCACTCAGCGAGATAGCCAGCGCGATGCATCCCTTGATGGGCCGGCTTGGGTGTTGGAAGGTGGCCAGATGGTTTATAGAGTATTAGACGAAACCCTGTTTTGACCTGTTGAGTGGAGTCGTTGATCGTCGCATTACCTCAAGGAAATACGTGATCACATATAGGTAGATCGAAATGCATATATGTATATATATATATATTAATAGATTGAGATCTGAGATGTCTCCAAAGTATTTTTAAACTCTGGCCTTATAATAACCAACACACGGAGAACATGATTGTAGTAGACAAATGAATTTTGTCGGATCGTGGCGAACCGTGGACGTTCTGATTGGGATACCAACGCTCTACACCTGCGCCATTTCTCCCTCTCCCCATTTTACGGTGGTGGGCGTTGATCGGATAGGGAGTGGACATAATGGCAAAACCTTTCTCGAATATATATATTTTTTATTAATATGGGCTCAATGGCTTAAGACAGTAAACCCAGCTGGGAGAATGCAATGTGTGGGGGGCTACGCTTCGCTTGCTTCTCTGGATAAAAATATCCCCTCTTTGTTTTCAGCACCCTTTCCCTCTGTGATTTTTTTCCTATCTCTGCATCTATCTTTTCCTCGGTCTCATAATCTCCCTCTCTCAATCATCCTTTCTCTCATTCTATCACTCCTTATATCTACTTTTCAATACCCCGATACACCCACATTTTTAATGTGACTGGCTAAGTCACGATATCCCCACTGTCTCTGTGTGGTAGCACGTAAAATTGTCAAACGTTGGACTTGGGACCCATCTATGGTAAAGCCTTATTGCTGACGTTACCACCTCTCTCTTTCTTGCTCTCCCTCTCTGTCTGTATCTTTCTCTCCCTCTCTCTCTCTCTCTCCTCTCTCTCTCTCCCTCTCTCCCTCTTTCTGTTTCCCGTGGAGTTGACTTGAACTACACATTCCTGCATTCTTTCTTTTGTTTCGCTTTACCTCGTCAGTTCTTTGGACCATTCAATGAATATAGATATGTACGTATATATATATAAACACAATACTACAGCGTTGAACGCACCACTTCCCACGGTGACAGCCCATCCCGCATACCTTTGCGTTTGTCAAGGTCGAAAAACTCCGTGTGCGAATAGACAGACCATCAGACACACGCATGCTATAATTACAATCGTCTATGAAGCTTTATAGTACGTGATCAAATGTGCAACATAACAGTTGGGTGTTGTGGAAATGTTTGTTGAAAATAGATTTTTATTGAATTATTTCTGTATTACTTATGATTGGTTTAATAGAATTGTCTTTAAATTGACAGTGCGAAGAATTTTTATGGATTTTTTTTCACCCTGCGCTAAGGTTCTCAATCTATTAGAATACGAGGTTTCTCACACACACACACACAAAAAACAACAAACAAATTATTCCATTTTGTTATAACGCATCAGAGAATCCAATAAGCAGTATTGTCACGGCTTCATTTTTATAACAGATCTATTTTCCCTTTCGTTGCTACAGGGGTTTGAGAGGACAACTCCCCAAACGTACGCTTATTCGAAAATCAACCATGTTATTTAACACGTATTATTTAAAGTCTGTGTTTGAGGTTATCATGCGATGTGATTTTAAAAGAAAAAAAAATATAATGATGCATTAGGAATTTGTATCACTGCCTGGCTTTTCTCGAGGTATAGCTTGATTTTTTTTCTCTAAAACCCTTTTCTTCTTCTGCGTATCCGTAGGTTATGCCAACTTGTGTGTATACGTTTAAAACATTCTCTCCTCTATTTAACTGTTTTCTCTAGTTTATAGCCTCTATGTCCCTCAATTCAAAGGAATCCGCGCATCAAAGCCAAGATCTATGGTTGTAGGAAGCGACGCTATGTTCCTATTTTCACGTCTCCTAAGTCTGCCGAGCCCTATTCTAAGCCTTCATTTCTCTACGTACGACGTCGTAGCATGTACGTAACACCCACAGACAGAGGACATTCCTACTGTCCTGACCTAATACTGTTGACAGTGTAACACAGGACTGACATGTTACACAGACAGGGCTGGCTAACCGCTGTATCTACACTACCAGTACCACCAGCAGCACCTGTCGTGCTACTGTGTCCACTATGTCCACTGGCTGGGTCAGGCTGGTCAAGTGTGTCAATATACGGCCTGGCAGGGGTCACTCAGCACTCGCATAATAGGTGATAATCCTACACGTCATGGCTATTTTAAACTACTGTGTTTGTACCTGGTACATAGAGATGGAATATTTAATTATAAGTAAACATACTTTTATCAATCATAGAAATAAAAGGACTCGCTGTTATACTTGTGCACAACGACTACTCTTTGTCTGTCCCATTCTCTTGGGTAACAAGGGCACAACATATAGCCGTTACTGTACAGACGTGCGTAAAAACAGAATGTCCCCTCCATGGCACTGTGGAACCAAACTGTCCCAAGTGGTGGAGCGTTGTGCTACTGTTTGGAAGGTCCTTAGTTCGATCCCACGGTGGATGTCAGTTTTTCTGTATCGACCTGCCATATAATATTGAAACAGACCTAAGAAGTGGGTAGATGCTTGTAGAGTTTATAAGTACCACCGCCTACGTGCAAAGCCAATGTTTATAAGTACCACCACCTACGTGCAGAGCCAATGCATAAGGGAATGCTAATACATGTAATTAAATGGAAAAGACAAAGGAGATTTATAATTAGTTCTTCGACCCCCCCTCCCCCCGAGTTTTCCGAAGAATCGCTTAGATTCGAACCTTGGACCTCCTTCTAAATAAAATCCACAACGCGACCCGACTGAGCTTTCAATTCTGGCTCTGAAAAGATTTCTTCTTTCTTTCTTTTTTTTTTTTTAAATGGAAATCATGTGTTTAAAATTACTGGCTGTGAACTCAGAACAATGCGGACAAAACATTAAGGTGACTCGGTGCGCCTTGTAATGTCAGTTCGCTGTCGGTCAACTGACCATGTGTCCGTCCATGTAAAGGACTATGGTCTGTCATTGTCCGGCCGTGTACCTGCAGGTGTTACAGTCAGCGATTGGTCCGGCTTATGTTACACGATCAGGGGCATTGTATTGACCGGTGGTAACAAAAGATTGCGACATGATTTATAGGGCAATGAACTCACAATGAAAGTGATGATCTTTACACTTTTGATTTTACCCAGCACTGTTTTTTTGCTTACTACACACAGTGTGACTTCAGGAGTTTTTCCCCTACTGTTTGTTAATGTTTTGTTTTAGTAAAAACTGTTTTTATATACTTATTCTTGCTGCTGCTGCTGCTGCTGTTGTTGTTATTATTCTTACTATTATTATCATAGTCGTCATCATTATCATCATGATTTTACCCAGCACTGCTATATTGATTACTCCACCCAGTGCGACGTTAGGAGTTTTTCCCCAACTGTTTGTTAATGTTTTATTTTACTAATGCCCGTTTTATAGACTTATACTTGTACTTATTCTTGCTGCTTCTACTGCTGCTGTTGTTGTTATTATTCTTACTATTATTATTGTAGTCATCACCATCTTCATCATCATTACATGTATTATCATAATTAATATTAGGAATAATATAATTTTTTAAACTATAAATGTGTATTTTTTTTCTTTAAAACGGTGTGTTTTCTATTGCTAAATACGAAAAAAAAAATAGTGAAAAATCGCACCATCACAGCACTTTTTGTTCTTTTTTTTTTTTTAAAGAATGATTTTGATTAAGCCATGTCCGTCAGTATCGATCCCCGAAACCATTGTTTGCTATGGGGTTTCTCCCCAAAGAACACACAGAACCGCACCGCACAGCACCGCAGCGCCTCTGGGTTCATTAGCAGTGCAGTGTGGCTGGGCTGAGCGCTTTTGTTCCAGGGGTAATACTCTAATGATGTTATTGATACTCTCTCTCTCTCTCTCTGTCCCCCTCTCTCTCTCCCTCTCTCTCTGTCTCTGTCTCTCTCTATCCATATGCTTGACTACCTGTCTCTGCCTCTTCTGTGCCCTCCTCTCCCCCCCCCCCCCCCCCCCCTCGACTAAGTTTATTTTTCCTATTCCAAATTACCCTTAGTCCGGAGTCTAAATTCAGAACAAATTTGTACTTACTGCTCAAAGAGTTCAACCCCCATGTGATGAGGAGACGGGCTTATGGTGGCTTGCTAGATGTCGTTCTTTAATAAAGACCCTTGCATGTTGTTATCCCAGTATGCCAGATTCCTTGAAGATGTGAATGGCATGTCTTGTGCTTCTTCTTCCACTGCTTCCTTGCCCTATCTGTATTTATGTCTCTTCCGTCGTTGCTAGCATCTGACTAAGATAAAACTAATTGTATGCAGTATTTATACATCAGCCGGTTGGGTCGGGGTCTTGCCTGATGTACGAATTGAAAATCTTTTATCTTCTATCAATAAGTCAATGATTCATTTACCATAAAGGACAATTTGTAACGCACGTTAAAGACTTCAGTGGAGTTTCGTTCATCTTTTTTAAAATCTTTAAGGCTTAGAGAATAATCTCATTGTGTGTAGATATAATTGATTTTTGTATATTCATTTTTTTTGATTCTCCTATTGGCAAGCAGATAATTCACTTTGATATTATATTATCTTTTTATTGCTGTAGAAATGAAAATGTAATCGATTAAACTAGAAATCTATGGCGGTTTAATTATTTTGATCTCTCCATATGCCTGTATATCCTAGTCACCCTCGTTATCTTCATTCTGGTATGCAAAAGCGGTGGTGCCAAGTAACTGCCACAGTGGTAATGGTCGTGATATTGGGGTCGCGGTAGTGGTAAGTAGCAGTAGTATCGGCAGTGGTAGTGGTTGTCATAGTGACAGTGGTAGGGGTAAGTAGCAGTAGTAGCGACTGTATTAGGGGTTGTGATAGCTGTAGTGGCTGTCATGGTGATAGTGGTAGTAGTTGTGGTAG